>JARHVA010006355.1:352500-410000 GCA_037957365.1 Torreya grandis
AATTTCATTTAATTTAGCATTATTTTGATCACCATTATTTCCTTTTTGTTTCTTTGCTTTTATTTCATTTTAATTTTAGCATTTGTTTCCCTTGTGGTTCTTATGTATCATTTTCATTTCTCTAAATTTCTTAACTTTCTCACATTTTTAACATTTTTTCCTTCACTTCCTTATGATTATTTTCCACTTATTTACTTCCCCCCTCTTTTGGGTTGACCATTTACTTTCTCCTATTTTTGAATGAATATTAATTTTATTAATACTTGTGTTATATTCCTTGTAGGTTAATATGACTCCCTTAGTGACATGAATATAATATCATATCCCAACCATTTTGGATCACTATTTTTCCTCCTTGTGATCAGATATGAGCATATTCATCATTTTATCACTTATTACATAGATTGATATCTCATTATCCCCATCTTTCCCTTATTCCTTTTCACTTATGGAAAAAATATGTTAGTTTTGAGATTACACACTTATTATGGACAAGTACAGGAGTCTTTAGAAAACATTTTATTTAGATCCTTCTCTCTAGTGGTAAAGTGTAAGTTATATTATGTTAATACCTACTTTCATCCATGATTAGTTTTTTGAATTTGTATGGAGAAGGAATATAAAAATCCAAAAGAGTTATAATCAATATCATACAAGAAAAAGGAAATGATCAAAAGGAAAATAAATTTTAAAATTAATATCACACCAAAAGACATGATATTTCACACATATCCTATATTAGTCAAACCTAAAACTCCATATTTGGCTGCATCATAGATTCGAAGTCCATTCGGTTATGGTAGGCTAGTATAATCAATTAGGGTATCTCATTATATTATATAATTATAGTGCCACTTAACTTCTTACACATGTACCCAATCTTTAAAGTAGATCAATTCAACTTTAAGGGGTCCTCGGGAATAGGGAATGTATTATGGGATGCTAAGACCTTTTTAATTTTCATACATATAGCCTTCATGGTATTATCTATGAATTTTAATTATTATCTAAATATTTGAGTTCACTATTCAGTGTGTCATAAGTCATTGATGTTGATAGTTGTTAGCCTTGTTCACTTGCCTAGTGTGTCTCATTCCTAGTAAGTATGTTCACATCATCCATGCAGTGCCTTGCATTCTTTATTTATAACAAATTATTCTAGCTATCCCCTTGTTGGATATTGGTTTTAGTTTATCACATACTTGATCACATCTACCTAATTATACCTATTTGATTCTAATTTTTGAGTTGTATTATAATACCTTAGGTGGGACTGTGTTTTCATCACAAACATCTATTTACATTTACTTATCATAACATATCTTTATCATACTATTCATGTCATTAGGTGGTTGTGTTTTATTACATCACATTTTATAGAAAGCATCAAGTTTGAGTCATCATTATTTAGATATTTTGATTCATTTATCCATCATATTCTTGTTTGATTTTTTTGTGGACTTCACTAATATTACATAGGAATGACATTCTTACATCTTTTTGTTTGTGCTTAACTTGACATGTTTGTCATAAAGTTTGGTTTAAATTATCATTTTCAATTGTTTATGTTTTATTTGTGTTTGATTTCACATGCTTATCTTAGATGAGGTTAAATTTCATTCACTTAAAAATATTTGTTTTATTTTTCCTCATCAATATTTCATTTACTGACGGTGTTTTACATGTTTTTTTCACACAATTTAATATGTTATACTTTCATTTTTCATTACATGTTTAGTATTTAATATAAAAGTGGATTTTAAGATATATAGATCAAATTAATCCACATATTTATGATAGGTAAAAACAAATCATGTAAATAATACAATAGCTTCAAGAAAATGAAATCACATATGAGAATATTGCGTAGAGAAGATAAGAGCCAAAACTCATCTTCCATTAAAAACTAGCTCACCAAGAGAGATGTAGATATAAGAGTGCATGAGTAACTCCTAACAAGTAAGGTAGTGAAATATCCAATAATCGAAGAGTAACTACCATACCCAAAATAGCTAGTCAGAGGAGTTACGTCTTATTCATCCAGTCAAAAATGTAACTCCAAGTACACCTAAGCAAACTTATCCACTAAAGTAGGAAAAGTCCAAATATGGGAAACAAGCCCATAATAAATAAGTATGGGAAAAAATAAAACCAAAACTATAACACTCCTCATAATCAAAACTTAGGTGGGTAGTGTAAAAAAATAGAAATGGGTCCAGATAAGCAGCCTGATAAGGTACCCAATACAAAGCATTCTCTCAAAAAGTAGAGAAAAGGAGAAAACCTATAGAAAAAAATCCCCCCCCCCCCCTAAATAGATAGACATAAAATAAGTGAAGAGGCTAGAAGGACCCTCCTAAATATGATGTTGTTGATTATGTAGATCACACCCCAAAAAGTGCTTGTAGATTAATGAACTTACAATCAATGAAGGGTTTGGTAAATATTTACAACCTGCTCTAAAGATTGGCAAAATATTAAGTCAATGAACTGATCATGAATAATTTCCTAAGTAAAATGCATGTGAATATTATTTTATTTAGTCCATTGGTACTGAACTAGATTCTTACATATATATATATATATATGGTACTTTGGTTGTCATAATAGATGATGGTGAGCTGCCTAAAAAGAATGCCAAACTCAAATAGAATCCCTAAAAGTCAAATAGCCTTAGTAGATACATTAAACCCCCCTATATTTTACCTCTATGGATGATATAGTAATATAATTTTAATTATTTATATAAAAATTGATGGGACCATAAACCAAATAAAATATGTAACCTAAAATGGACTTGTAATTTTGAGTATCGCTAGCCCAATATGAATATGTAAAACTAACTATTGACCAATTTTGATGTTTAGGTCAAAATAGGGAAACCATAGTAAAAAAATAAATTATAGGCATATAATTTGGTATAATATGTTTTAAAAATATGTTTCATAGGTTAATTATCATCAATTGATGTTTTAATAGCTTTGGTTAAGCATTTTCTAGGTCCATTTATCATTATAAGTCATTTTAAGGGGTCTAAATAGTGCATTTAATGATTTATTCAAGTTTATTGGGAAATGTGAAAGTTAAAAAATATTATTTAATGCCACATGTGTCCTTTTAATTATTATAAATTTTACATAACTGAATAAATGGTAGGTTATTCAAAAAAAGGTAGTTTTCTTGGCCAAAGAAAGAGAAAAAGACACTTATATAGCTTCTTGGGAAGTGTACCACTTGGAAAATGTGTAAATATGAATCTTAAGCTTTAAAAATATAAAATACACATTTTATTTTTATCTTAAACTGATATTTATTTCTCAAAACCATTTTTCTCCACTTTCACTCTCCTTCACAAATAGAAGTAATTTGTAGGGTTTTGCTTGGTATAGTTAACACAAGTAGTTTCAAGTAGAATGATTCTAGGGTAATATTATAAACTATAATACATTAAAATAAATATAATAATTTTTATAATTTATCAAATTTTATTCTTGAACCATCCCTTCAAAGTGGACAATGTAAAATTGCCTATCAATTTGTGCACCCTCTAGGTTTTCTTTCATTTTGGGTAAGTCCATACAAATGGGTTACTAAGATTATTTACAAATATTTTTGGATTCATATTATAATTATTCATACACTTTTATTCATTTTTCATAAGGTTTTGATGAGGAAACCAACTCAATTTACAAGAGGATGTAGTTTTCTAAGTTACAGGTAGTTTTCCATCATTTTCAAATTGTCATGTTTTGTAAGTAGTTCTAGGGGGTGGTTGTGGTGTCATATTGATGTTTTAAAACTTATATTTCCTTACCCTTAAAACTTTCATTTTCATTATCCAAGGCATTATCATGTTTTCAAACTTCATGACACCCAAGCAATCACTTCACGTTATTCATTACTCTATCCCAAGCGTACACAAGTGACTTTTAGGTTGGAATAAATGTGTTGAATCTATTTTCAAGGTCTCCTTGATGAATAGTCATAGTTTTAAGTTTTAAAATAAAAATTTAGTGTCTTGAAAATGTTCCTTGTCATGTTTCTTACCCAAATCCACACCTTGCATGCATATACTCAGCCCATGCACATATACAGTTGTTTTTTGGATGATGTCATGGCATGACAATGACATTGGAAATGGTCTCAATATTTTGAAGACATGGAGAGTTTTTGTTGGAAATTTAATTTGATTCATAAATTAGGATATGTCATGGTAATGTCACTGCCCACTCTTAAATTCACTGACTGCATGCTCTTAAGGTGTAGCTACAAGTGGCTTAATAGTAAGATATGAGGTCAAAAGGAAGAATTAAAATTTGATTTGAAACCTCTTATTAATATTAAAACATGTTTAAAGGGTCTAGGCATGCACATTTGATATTCTAGGAGGACAAATTGGAAGGTCAAATATCATCATGATAATGATGACTGAGTTAGGCCTACAGTCCCTAAAGCTCTTAAACAGAGGACATAACACATTCTCTCATGATCATGAAGCAGTGTTATAAAATTATTTAATTCATCTTGGATACTATATATTATATATTTCATATAGGAGTTTAACCTTTCAAACTTTAGAGGATAGGTGACTAGGGTAAGATGATGTTTGAAAGCCTGAAGGTTGTTTCCAAAACCATTAAAAAACTTCAATAATCTATGCATGCCTATAAGAGTAAATAGCCTTTTGTCACTTCAAGAAAAAATATGAAATTTAAATTTATGTCTAAATTTGACTAAGATAATAATATGATTTTATATGGGTTGAGAGTGAGCAAGGATGGATTGGAAGGTTCCCTTGTAACCCTATATCTATCTATAGGTGTATCTTAACCCTCAACTATATACCTATAGTAGACCCCATACTTACAAGTTAAGTATGAAATTAAAAAATCGGGAAACCTTAATATGGCTATACATAAATTTTATAAGGAATTTAATGACTTCAAAGGAATATTAGGATGCCTAACATAAGTAATATTATGCTCTTTAATAATCATTCCTGATATGTATACTGAGGTAGAGTAACCTACAGGTCAATAAGATAGTGATTCATTTTGGTATTTGAAATTGTGTTTTAAGACTTCCAAGAGGAAAAATAGTATAAACATACATATTTTTATCCAAGAGTGATTCATGGAGGGTCCAACCAACATTATAATCAATCTCAGATGGTTCAAGATAACCTATAGGGAGGGTCATAAGGGGAAAGCATCTCAGTTATAGGGTAGAGATTAGTTTGATGTTTACAACATACATATGATGAACATGAGTAAGGTTGGAATGATGATGTGTGTTTAAAACAAATTATAAATAGCATGACCATTTTCATGAAATATAAATAATGTCCATAAACTTATACATCTCATTAAAACCCTATGACAACCTACAACCAAGTTAAAAGCATGAAAGACAGTCATTTTTGGCAAGTTGTTAGGAGGAAAGGAGATATGAGAGTGAAAAAATCTATTAATACTTTCCTTAGAGGCATGATAACCTTTTAAAAACCTTTTGGATGTGAGCAGTGGGACTAGAGGTTTCTAACTTCATGGAAAGGCACACATAGTCAGTCAAGGTTCAACATTGACATTCTTGAGAGTTCATAAAGGAAAGAGGCACTAAGGGAAGTTGAGATGTATTTAAAGATTACAATTATTTAATTAATTATAAAATATACTATTTGAACTCTCATATTGTTATATCAATCCAAAGAGGAGTCCAAAATATTCAAACACATTATAAGTATTAAAAACCCTCCATGGTCTACCTTGGATAAGTATATCTTGAATTTTGGTGATTTGAAAAGGAAAATGAGGTAAACAAAGGGTAATGTGTGGATACTATTAAACACTTGAAAAAACACATCCAATAATCATATTTATAAAATAAATAGGGTAAATATCCCCTGTTCTATCGCAGAACAGGGGCGCTCTCTTTGATCACAACATAGATAGTTTGGAGAGATTATGTAAAAAGGATGAACCATAAGGTATAGAGACACATTAAGATGATTAAATAATTTGGGATACATCTATTCCAACATGGGGAACCTAGTTAGAGACTATGAGAAGAAAAAAGTTGGTCTAGGTAAGGTCTATAGACAAACCTAGTGAAATAACATACAAGACATTAATTAATGTAATGATGTTCATGTTGATATAAATAAAGTTTTAAAACTATATATATGTGTGTGTGTGTGTTCATGTGTGTGTGTGTGTGTGTGTGTGTGTGCGTGTGTGTGTGTGTGTGTGTGTATATGTGTGTGTGTGTGTGTGTATATATATATGTATATGTATATATATATATATATGTATATGTATATATATATATATATATGTATGTATATATATATATATATATGTATGTATATATATATATATATATGTATATATGTATATATATATATATGTGTGTGTGTGTGTGTGTGTGTGTGTATATATGTATATATATATATATGTTTATATATATATATATATATATATATATGTATGTATATATATATATATAAATATATATATATATATGTATATATATATATATATGTATAGATATGTATGTATATATATATATATATATTAGGAAAAGCATCAAAATGTAATTTTGAGGTTTTGGTTGCAGGTAGAGTAGTGTAAGCAAGCTTTAAACTTAAGGCAATGATGGACCAATTGCAATTTGAACATAATATTATCTTTCTAATGGTTTTAACATATTTATAGTATATGTATATAGGTGTATAGACCCATAATTTTCAAGGATGATCATTAAAAAGTCATTTTCTTGGTGTGAAGGTTCTCAGACCTCATAAAGGATGCAAGAAAGACCCTAATAGCTAATTTGACATGTTCATCTCTCATAACCCTTTGCATGGTAGGATGAGTGTTTTTAGGATGATGGATAGGGTCTCTAAGAATATATAAGTGGAATTATTTTGGATTTCCAATATTTCAAATTTATGAATGAAGGTTAAGACAAAAAAGCTCTATAAAACCTTTGAAAACCCTCAGCTAGGACCTATCTTGAGAAATGGAGTTTGAAATCAAATATAAGGGCATATTTTTACTATAATAACTAATGGAAGTTGTAAAGTACTTCCCTAGGATATTTCACACCATGCTGAGTTGTACATAATTATATGGATGGAGGTAAAAACTCAATTTTATCATTATGTTGTGTGTTTTACAAGCTACAAGATGAACTAGGAGATAAAAAAAGTTTCTATGGAATATTTACACTTAATATAACTTCGAATATTACCTTAATTTCATGAATCAACCTCTAAGTGCTCCAACTAGCCATTAATTTTAGACAGTCAAAATTGACCTAATGCACAATGAAGGGAGAAGTTTTAAAACATCAAATGAATGTTTTTTTAAGGTACCCATAATGATTCCAAGGCCATTTATAATATTTAAAAGTTTCATAAACTTCCTCCCATTTATTTTAATAGATAATTGATACCAAATTTGAGGCAAAGTGTGCAGGGTGCATGAAATCACTATTTTTAGGGAAACAGATGATGATGGCTCTCTACTAGGTGATTCTAAAAGACTAGGCATACAAAAAATGCATGGATATTCTTGTCTAAGAGAATCTCCTTCCATAAAAATAATTGGACCTAACCTATAATAGATACAAGTCACTCAAATAGCTCTAATCATGAAGGCATTTTCTATGTGTAAAAGGAAGAGTTTTGTGCCCTTTTACCTAGCTTTGATGACTTGGAATGACACTTTTTTCTCTTAAAATTTCATGGATTGACCCATATCATATTTACATGCATGTATAAATAAAATTCTTAGCTTGAAAAGTGTTTGATTAACCCTTAGACTTGTCTCTTTCTCTCTCTCTCTCTCAAACTCTATAAGAGTTGGCCATTTTGGCATTGTATTGGATGTTCCACCTGAGTATGGAAATGCCCTACTCAATTGTACATGTGATCAATAAAATTAATAAGTTTTAACCTCTTTCATTACTATTAATAGTGTTCTCTACTTGAATGTTGAATTTGCTTAGTGAAGACTATATATTCCTTAGCATTGTACTTCATTCTTTCACCTATTTATAGCCTCTTCTTGTAGGGCATGTGAAGTGTTGAAAGATATATTCATGGTTTAAGTGATTATTATTTTCATTAGATTCATTCAACACCTTTTTTATATTCTTCTTAGCCTTGTATATCATCTATGACCCCACAATGTAATATTGATGCAAGAAGACATAGATTTGGGAAAGTGTATGTTTTAGTTGTTTTCTTGGTCTCAAGTGTGGAATGAAATTGTTTTGAAGTCATCAAACTTCTCTAGTGTATCACCTCCATAGTTTAGGTCTGCTTTCAGTTATCCTTATCACTTTCCACACCCAAAAGTTAGTAGTAGTTATAGTCAAGTGGTACATCAAGGGAGCTAGCCCTATCTAGAGATTCATTTCATTTTTTAGGCAACCCACAAGCCTAGAAGTGATTCCATTATGCCACTTGGATGATGAGTGCCTTGACATATCCTCAAATGGTGTAAATCCAAGTGACAACACTAACCAATTTAACCTCTATACCAAATCTATACTAAATCCTAAATTTATAAGATCCCTAAATGTAGTCCAATAACCTCTTAGGTACTTTCCAATATAGCTCATAGGGTTATTGAATGAATTTGGAGACAAGCCCCACTGTATATGAAATATTGGACCTGGTATGAGTTATATAAATAGGGATACCAAAAATATATCAATACTTAGTGGCGTCAACTAAAGGTGTAGAATAGTCAACCTTAAGTTTTATTCCTGATAGAAAGGGAGTCAAAGATGGATTACAATCAACCATGTGAAATTGAGATAAATTATTGAGAGCATACATGGGTTGTATCCCTAAATTAGACTACATAATCTTAATGCCAAGGAAATAATATATAAGACCTAGGTTAGTCATGTCAAATCTATCCTATAGATATATCTTCACCACTACAATATTGAGTGAGGAATTCTTGGTGATCAAAATATCATCAACATAAAAGACCAATCTCAATAAATAATAATCCTACTACAAACATAAACATTGGGGTCTAAATGACACCTAGTGAAACATGAATTAAGGAGGAAGGAATCCATCTTGGTATTTCAAGCATGAAGGGCCTATTTAAGGCCATAGATGGATTTTTTGAGTCTAAAAACTAAGGATGAATCCTAAATAAACCCAAGTGGCTACTCCATGTAGATGTCCTCCTCAAGGTTTCCATAAAGAAAGACACTCTTCACATCCATTTGGTACACATCTCAACCATGTGCTACGACTATAGATTGTGTGAGTTAGATTAAAGTCATCTTTAAAATAGGTGGAAATGTATCTGAGTAGTCAATATTTCCTACCTATGAAAAATCCTTGGTGACCACTAACACCTTATACTTATCAACTGACCCATATTTTACAAATTTGGTCTAATATATCGACCTATATCAAACCATCTTCCTTCCCTTAGGAAATGAATTCAAATCCCAATTGTGTTTTTTGATCAAGGAAGAATGTTCTTCCTATATAGAATTAATCCACTTGGTATGCCTAAAGCCTCTTAGAATGTTTATGGATCTAGATCTAAAGTAAATAAAAACATGTGGATCATTTTTATAATCTACTTTAGTATTTCTATCATCTTTTGGGTCCCTTACCTAAGTGATTACAATTTCAAGTGTATCTATATGCCTAGCCCAAAGGGGCCCAAAAGTGGGAAAGTTAGGTGCTAAGTCCTCATCATCTAAAACATTACTAGAGGTAGATCTCAAAGACTCACCATCACTACCCTCACTATCAAAATTAAAATAATACCTTGGCTCAAGAACCTATTTTGGATGATCTAAGTTAGAAGAAAAATCATCAAGTCTAAGTGAATCCAATGAAAGAGGAGAAATGTCAAGTGTTGAGTCTATGGGACTCTCCTAAAAGTGAACACTTATATTTATTAACAACTCATGTGTGGTTGGATGTAGAAGGTGGTACCCATTGACACCATTTGGATAACCTACAAAGATGAAGGATTAGACCGAGGTTCCATAGAATTGTTAATATTCTTCAATATACATGTCATAACTAGAGATATAAAAACCCTAAGGGGATCAACATCAGGTTTCCTTTCATGCTAAAATTAAAATGGTGTTATGAATTTCAAATATTTGTGAGGAACAGTATTGTAAATATACAAACAATAATTAATAGCTTTAGCCTAATACTGAGGTGCCAAGGAATTAGAGTGAATCATATAACTAGCCATTTATTTCAAGGACCTGTTATTACATTCAATAAATTTTTTTTGTGAAAGAATATAACTATCTATTATAAATCAATCCCAAGTATGGTATAAAATTGCTCAAATCTATTAATGCCATATTCACCTCTATTGTTAATTTGAAGAACCTTGATGGATTTCTCATATTGGTTTTCAACAAGTGTCCTAAAACCTTAAAAATATTCAAACACTTCAAACCTTTTATTAAGAAAGTAAACCCACATATATCATGAGAAATCACTAATAAAAGTGATAATGTACTTATTCCTTGTAAAATATAGACTAGGAAAAGGCCAAAATACATAATTGTGTACTTATTCCAATGCTTGTAAATCCCTCCAAGATTTGCCTTTGTCAAAATTTTATTTGGGATGCTTTCCAGGAAAGACCCATTAAAAAATCCCTTATATAATTGGACTAAAGGTAAGCCTATGATCATGTCATTTTTTCTAAGTTGTTCAAGATAACGGTAGTTAAAGTGTCCAAACCACTCATGCCATAATTTTGTAACTCAATCTCAAAAAATCAATAATGTTTTTAGAGAATAATAAGGTAAAAAATATGAGGTGTATAACCTAGCTTGGTGATCTTCCCTATGCACTACCACTATAGTATCACTATACAATTCCCTGATGATAACTACATTTTGGTAAAAACTAAACCCTCATGCTTTTACTAATATGAGTGATTTCATACATTGATAGGAGATTGGTTGAAATGGAAGGGACACTTATAACATTATTTAATGTTCCTCCTTCCATTTCAATATACCTTCTCCCTATACTAGGTATATAAGTGTCACCACCCAAACTGATAGAAGACATGTTACATGGCTCTAGAGAAGAAAACTCAATAAGTGAAGAGCCCATGTGGTGAGAATAACGTGAGTTAATGACCCATTAATATGTTAAAATTACAACTAATATAAGATCTTTACCCTTTTCTTTCTCTTTTTCCTTGCCCTTTACCTTAGAATAATTTTGGATAGATGAATTTTTCTTGATGGACTCAGGAACACCTATGTTCTTCTTCTCTAGTAGATGTGTTAGGTGATCTATTTTATTCTTTATGCATTTACTTTCATCATGCCCATTTTTATTAGAGTAGGCACACTTAACCTTCTCTTTCTTAATTTTTTCATTATAAGAAGAAGATTCAGTGTTGGTTTTAACAGAGGTTGATTATTTATTCTTATCTTAATCCTTATTCTTCTTCTCTTTGCTTGAATTCTTTTCTTTCACATTCCTAGTAATTAGGGCTTGATATTTTATGGACTTAAATGTGCCCATCTAGATAAACTTATCTTGATCCCTAGATAAGTCAGCAATGAAATCATCTAAAGAGGGAATTTTCCATGTAGTGTCCAAAGCACTTTTAGTGGCATGAAAAGTAGAGACAAAGACTAAATAATTAGGACCTAGTTTAGAGAGTACAGAAATAAAAACATGGTCAACTTATTTATTTATCCCAAATTATTTCAATTACAATCTCAAGGACTTGAATTTAGTGAATAATTCCTAAAGGGTATCAAATTTTCAAGGACTTAGGCTAATGAGTTCATTATCAATATTGTGACCTATCATCACATATTTCTCCCCAAATAGTTTACTTTGAATGGTCCATACATTATGAGATGATTTGGTATTCTCCAATGGAAATGAGAGATTGAGTTCGATAGAAAGATATAATAACCCATAGCCTTCATCACTATATTTATACCAATTAAATATATTTTCATATGTGTCGGGTTTAGTTTTATCACCCATGGTTATCTTATATAAACCTTTACTCTTTAGAATGATTATCATCTTGGTTTTTCATTATTGATAGATAAAGGGATTTATTGGGATGATTAAACTTGAATCCATTAGTGCATAAATGATATGTAGTGGTAGTACAATTTAAATTTGTTAAAGAAATGAAATTATAATTAGAATGCAAAGACTAACCAAAAAGGAATAGTACACCCCCTGAACTATGAAATGGTGAACACCCCCCAAAAAAAAAGTTGCAAATGCACACTCAAAAAATGTTAGACACAAGTGATAGTTCATCTTTAGAAATTAGTGTAATGAGTCAAAAAATGAGATTTTTAAAACAAAAGAGGATGTAAAACTCAGTTGATAATGTATCCAAGGAATCAAGTACAATGTGAGCAACTACAAAAATGAATAACATATTTTTTTAAATATTGTGCACAATATACTATTATATTAAAAATAACAAAAAATATCCACTAACAATGCTAAACTTGACCAATCTTCTTTTGTATTACTTGTGTTTTAAAATAAAATAAGCCTATTTTCCCTTGTTTTAAATCAATCTATTTAAAAAATAAGTTAACATGTTAAACACATTAAGGAAAAATTGAATAGACTTACCTTATTTTAGAAGAAAATTTCAAGCCTTTGAAGTAATAGGAGTATTTTATGATGTTGGCTGATCTTGGTATTGAGGCTACATGGATTGGTAGTTCTGACTAGTCAATAATGAGAGTAGTCTTAATAGGTGAAAATTATTTATCTGGGAGTCATCTAGAATAAATGCAAACCTAGGGTCGAACATGTAAAAATAGTTGAGGTCGAACATAGGTTGATACTTAATAGAGGAGATTAGACCTGAGGCTATATGGAAGCACACAATTTTTTGTAAAAAAGTACACTAAGGAACACCGACCATGCAGTCATAAAGAATACACAAAAAATATGGTAATGGTTGCCAATGAACAAGTTATACCCAAATGATGACTCCACCAAATATAAAAAAACTCCCACAAATGGATTATGAAAAATAGATTTTATTTGTAAATAACAAATCTCAAGATTAATAATAATAATAATAATAATAATAATAATAATAATAATAATAATAATGAAACCAAAAAATTGAACACTAGAGTGGCTTTGATACCATATTGAAGTGGATACCAAGATTTCTAGATCAAATGAATGCATATATTTATGATAGGTACAAGCCAATCATGTACACAACATAATAGCTTCAACAAAATGAAATTACATACAATAATATTTCATAGAAAAAAGAAGATCTAAATTCCATCTTCCATTGAATAATAGTTGACCAAGAGAGATGTACATATATGAGTGAATGAATAACTCCTCCCAAGAAAGGTGGTTAGAGATCTAATAATAGAAGAGTAACTCCCATACCCAAAATAGACAAGGTGAGTTAAATAGTTAGTCAAAGGAATTAATTATAATTCATACGGTCAAAATTTAACTCGAAATAAACATAATCAAGTTAATCCATGAAAGTAGGAAAACTAAAAATAAGGGGAAAAACCACAATAAAAAAATATGGGAAAAAAGAAAACCCTTACTCTAACATTTAATTCTAACCTAGCCTTTGTGATCTTGCCTTGACAATTTTACAAGTAGTTTAATCACTTTTAAGAGTTACTAATTGATACTTTGACCATAATGTGTACATATGCATTGATTCTCTTTTTAACCTTATATCGATAGGGTTTCTCAAATATAGGTAATTCAACCTCCATGATTAAGACTATTATATTTTCATCCAGTCATTTCATGGAAAGATAAATCAAGGTATGCATATGGTACTTTTAGTTACTTTAATTTAATTTCAACATTTATTTATTTTTTTCATTTGAATTAGATCAATTTTTATCTTTCTATGTTAATTCCTGAAGCATTGTCCCATGTTACACTATTGTGACATATGATTGTATTTGGGTGGGGCATATGTATACACATTATTTTTTACATTTGTCACTTATTGAATCCTTTTCTCATGAAACAACTTCTAGAGTTTTAATATCTCTGAGTGCAATCTTTAAAGGTCATACCAGGAAAGGCGTGGGTAGGCCTTTGGTGTTTTGTGAGAGATGTTGTTATCTATGTCATGATAATATCACTACTGCTATCAGTCCAACTTCCTTAGAGTGTATATCTATTTACCTCCTACTATGTTTCCTTGAAATCCTAAAAACCTAAAATATGGCAAAGTTTGAAATCATTAACCCTAAAATATGTCCAAGTTTGAAATCCATTAGGACTCTACAATCCATTAGGACTCTACAAAACTAATATTTTTAATTATAAATCCTAGAGGTCCAAAATCACTCTCAAATTTTTTGAGAGTAGTATATAAAATATAAATTAAAATTTAGGTATGAACATATATTTTTAAATGTATGAACATATAGTGTCTTAAATGTTTATTTTATAAATATATTGCTTGTTTCAACACTTTTTTATCTTATCCTTCCACATCAATGATGTTTGATACCATCATTAAAATATATTGTCTAGATAGATAAAATACTATGTTATCAACCCATGTTTATATAATACAAAATTTATGGCACACACTTCTCAACTAAGATGACCTAGGTTCACCTAGTTCAAATTTGAATAACTTTTAAACTATATTGAGGCAAGTTAATATTGTTGGATAAAATTATGGTAAGGGTTAGGATCACTCACTAATATAAGTGCAAGTCCAATTTCAATCCAATATATAATAATGTTTATTTTGGCACCATTATTCTTGTAATTCTACTTTAGTCTACATTTAGATAAGCCGTTGTTTAGATTTTATCATGGAAGGAAATAACTTGTACTGTGGAGTCTTAGATGCAACTAAGAGAATTATTTTAACCTATATCTGATTTCAACAATTATGATCCTTACAAAAATAATAATATATTGCAAAGCACCATTGGCAAAGGGGGATATTGACGCTTGATAGGGTTTGTTCAAAGTAAGTATTTCAAACTCAGCTCTTTCATTTGATAGATAAATATTTCATAATTAATAAGTTGAATTTATGCATAAATCATATTTTTAATCTCCTCCACACATAAACTTAGTGGGGCTATAGGGTTATTCAAACCAACCATTTTCATCCTAGCTAACCTAGGCCTTCATTTTCTTACCATGGTTAGTTACCCATTTTATTTTTATTTTTAACCATATCCCTTATTTGTGTTCCAAGATTTGGTAAAAATAGATTATATTAATTTCATTATTAAATATCTAATTAGGGTTATTGTAATATATTGATTGCCTAGAGGATTTTGAACCCTCTCCATTTATTTTGTGTGATAAGTTCTCCTATAACTAGGTTTAACAAATAAAATTGGTCATGCCCTAATATAACTAAGTATTTAATGGGATTTAATTGATTTGCCTTCTTTGAGTCTAGATATATTAACTAGGATAGGTTTCAAGTTTATATTAATTCATTACATACAAACTATGACCTCTTGAAATTTGTATTCCTCATGGAGGTTGACATCCATAAATTTGAGTAACATATAATTTATGGATTGAAGGATATCAAGTAGGAACTGATAGAGATCATTTGGGTATGTGATACTAGGCTTAAAACCCTGATGTCTAAGTTCTCTTATGAGTTTCACCAAATACAACATACCCAATGGTTTATTGGAGGGTTTTTTGTGTTACTTCAATTTTCCTTCTCTACAAGGGAATCTATCTAGTTAAGAGAAGTGTTTGACACAAAACTAAGAGATAAAGACATTTGAAGTATAAATACAAGAGTCAACCTAACCATAAATGCACACATTTTGTCAATATAATAATTAGTGTAGTAGTTGATTATAAAAAATGTGCATGACACATAATTATGCTATTATTTATTGGTTATAAGGTGGATGTGCATACCAAGAACAAATTAACCAGGCATAATGTGTTCACCTTGTTAACCTCATGTGATATTTATTGAGAGGGCTATGACACATGAAAAAAATCCTCTTCTAAAATATAAAACCTATACAAAGGTGTTATTGTACTATAGACTTATGATGCCTCCACCCATAACACTACATATTTTCGGGTGATTGATACACTCCATGAGTCATGGGAGTTATTAAAGTGACATGTCACTATATGTCCATGGAACCACTGACCAATAAACCAAGGTTATGATGGGTCATCTAATCAAGGTTATGGTGACCATAGGTGTTAGTATGGTTATAGAGGCCATAATATAGAGTGAAAAGCTGAAAGGTTCCAAAATTCTTTGATTATAAATGTGGGTTACCATACTAGTCTTAGTGTGATTTCCCCCAATATCATACTTGAGGGTATTTTTGTGCCAAACAAAAGGTTAAGGAATACCTGAACCTATATGTGAAGATCACATAAAAGAGTAAGCCTAAGAAAGGTGTAATGATGTTAATATGTGCACATAACTTGAACCAATGGGTCTTAAATGTGAAAAAAATAGAAATTTTGGATAAAATATGAATACAATGACACATTTTTGCATGACTACATAGCCAATAACAACTCATATAGAAAGGGTCAGGCCAATAAATGATCTAGTAGGGTCTGAAGATAGGGTGACACACCCAAACACCCCATTGTCACCATATTTATATGGACCATGCCAATATAAGGTGTTGTATGATAGAGATGATGTGATTTTTAACCTTCATGAAGAACTTAAACTTGATTAGGATTTGGAGGATAAAAATCAAATAAAACTCAGACAAATATCCATGCATATGAAGAGTAAGTTGATGATATTTATGACATCGTAGATATTATGTGATCGAAGGTAATAATTCTCATGTTGAAGAATCTATTTTATAAGTATGAGGAAGAGTATTTTATTACATGTCTATACCAAATCTAGCATGACGTTGTGAGAGGAGGATTGATGAGAACATAGGCTATGATCAAAATTACTCATCAATATAGACATCAATGGTTGCTTATCAATGCAGACATCAGTGGGTGGTAAGTATGTGACATCCTTATGGTTATGAGAACTAAGATGATTATCCTCATAGTATATTCATGGATAAATAGGGTTATCCCCATGTTAAAACCTTAAAATCATGTATTATTTATGGTAAAAATGACATGAATCAATCCCATGGGTGTTCTACCAAATTATAACATTGAGATAATGGATGTCAATTTTTGTGAATATTTTGAGGTTATATAGCTTGTTGAGGCTATAAATTACTTATTATTTATTGAAATACTCTGGTGATATGCCAATAATGTATAATTGTACTTTAAGCAATATTACATGAGCCTAGACAATGGGAATGATCACATGGTGATCCACTTAAAAACTATTTTTTAAGTGTCAAGATGGTGGATGGGTTCACCAACATTACAATATCATATAAAAGGTCATTAAATATATTAGATCCATGAGGAGATAACATATTGAGATATGAATAAATGCAATCCATTTATGACTATTCCCTATGATCAGTGGGTGTAATATTCATATAAGATAAATGGAAGAAGGTGTGGTATAGTACACTCAAACCCATTATTTCAAGATACACACAAGGCCGCATGCACCAATGACTAACCTTATTACAAAGGTGATATTTGTATATGTGGCATGGCATGGTAAAGATACTAAATCTAATATATAAGGAAGGCCCTACACATCATCATAGATCACTCTTTATATATTAGATATATATGGGTGTTTCAAACAACATCCAAAGTAACAAAGGTAGTCAATATGTAAGTACTACATATGATAACAATATTAGTCCCATCTTTACACACTATATGCATGGGCCAACCCTAGAAGTTGAAACTAGTTATGGCATGCCTAGATAACCACACACAATAATATAAAAAGTGTATAAAAATGAGTCAGGGAAAAAAGACCCAACAAGAGGTGTTGTAAGATCAACCTAACATGGGAAAGGTCTCACTAAGAGGATTCCATACACATGACATTGTGAGGACCAATTAGTGTTAGGTAATCTCCTTAAGATTATAAATGGCGTAGGTGCATTTCAATGGTTGTCACCTCAAGCCTTCTTTGACCTAATGGTTATTGAGCCTAGATATAATAAGGATTCAAACATCAATTTAATAAGTATTTATTAATTTTATTTACATACTTTTTATTTTATATAATATATTAGTTTAGTCTTTATGTGTGGTGGACATGCATAGTAGTTAATTTAATAATACATGTGTCATAAATCTTCTCAGGAGATTCAAGTGAGGTATTTATTTTGAAAGCCTTATGCTAGAAATATAAGTTTTTGTGTGAGTATTATTATGGTTCAAAATGGTGAAAATTCACTTTATGCTAATGAAAAATATTTAAATTTATGAAGGCATGATTTTGGGTAATGTGATATAGGCTAATGAACATAATTTATTGTGGGTGGTGGTGCCCAAAAGAAAGGAATATGGAATGCACAAGTTTTGTGCATAACCATAACTAAAGATGACATGCATGAAGAGGATAATATATTAATGTGCATAAGATGTGAACATAATAAGGGCATCATGCAAGAGGATTTAGTGTGTAGGAAAATATAAAGGGTACAACATGAAATGATAGGTCCAAAACACAATGACATAAAATGATAAGCAATCAATTCACTGATTATAAATTTGACAATTGTAAGAGGATAAAAAATATAATGGAATTGATTTACATTTTAATTAAAAGGCTGAAGGCCTGACTCAACCATGTAATCCAAACTAGGTGTCTAACAATGGATGACAAGACTATTAGAAGGATATTCACCCATTTGAAAATTGGACCTGCTAGCAACTCATCCCCATAACTATAAATAGGGCCATATGTCCAATGTCAAGGGTTTATAAAGGAAGTTGTGGTTAAGGTGGGGTTATTTTAAAAGAGTTATGATGTTGTAGATTATTTTTAAGCCAATAAATATTTGAGGAAGACATTAAAAGAATAAGAATAAAAACTAATCTATGTGAAGTGAGGGTTGGGAAGCCCATAACTATTAAGGGATCCAAATATCCCCTATTTTGTAGACAAATACTTGATGTCCTACCTACATTGAAAAAATAAGGTTGAAAGATTCAAGAGCACTAATTGGTGAAGCATTCATGCACATAGTTATCCAAATAAACTATTTGATAAGAGATGAATTAGGAACGGTTCAGTGATATACATCAATCATGAATGGTTAAATGGAAAAGAGTGTGGGATTTGACTTAGTTTAATTTCCTTCATTAAGTTTGTATGGGTAGAGGGTGGGAATCATAAGAATAAAACCTAGGAAAGAACAAGAATCAAGTTGAGGATGGAGTGTGTAGTTTTGTACTAGAGAAGGTTAGAAACTTTTGATGATAAAGAAAAAAAATGGTGGATTTGTACACCTATGGGATTAAAAGGATTCAATGAAAAAAAATTGTTTTGGAAAAGAGAGGAGATATATGGTATTCACAATACTATATTATTAGTGTATGCCTAGACCTACCTTGAATTAGAGGGAAGTATTGAGGGAAAGTACCCATCTAATGTATCTAGGGAGATATATATAATTATATGATTAATTTCCTTTAGAAAACTAGTGTTAAATGTGTGGGGTTAAGTATAAATATTTTGGTGAATAAACCATAGAATCAACAATAATAATTAGGTTAAAACCCATGAACCCTAGTAAAAAATTTCAACCCCATCACATAAGAATACTAGTTGTGCAAGGGTAAAAGTAAACATAACACTAAAAAGGATATCTTAGGATTATGCATTAAAGTAGAGGTATAGGGATAAAAATTGTATACTTATATTAATAAAATCACATAAGATTCAAAAAATAAGGTTTCAACAATTATAACTAGAACTTGTGCATGGAAAGGAAAAATACATGCACCTTAAGAAGAAGAGTTGAATTTGAGTCATAAGAATGAAAGGTGTGTGAGGGGGAGACTTAGAAAATAATAAAATATTAAGTATGTAGTTATTATATAAATATCAATTTAAATATAATCAGATATCATGAAAGAAGGTTAGGGGTGTGGACCTACCTAGCCAATGGAAAGCTAGAGAAGAAGGCACAAGTTTTAATTATCACACGAAAAATGGAAAGTATATTTTAAGGAGCTATACAAAAAAATAGATTTATTAAAATGGTAAATCAAGGTGAATTATTATATTATAATTAAACTTCATAGATAAATAGATTAAATAAGGAAATCAAGCCAAAGAAATAAACCTATTTTTTAGGGATGAACAACAATGTTACTGTGGGGTGATGTTGACCCAAAAATTAGATAAGTATAATAAGGCATTAGAGCATGCATAACTAGTTAAAGTAGGAACCCAAACTAATAACAAAAGGAAGTGTCAAGCAATGCATACTGAATAACTTATTTTTTCTACACACACCTATCATATACTTCTAACAACATAACCATGATTTGATGAAGACCAAGTCCATGTACATAAAATTAAACAATAATAGGTTTAAGACAAGATGAAACCATGTCTATCTGGGAACCACAATATGGATCATGAGAGTAAATGATGGGAGTTATGACTGATGGCATAATTATGGTATATAGTTTATAATTAATGGAAGATAACATGGTATATGACCTTCAATAGATCAAAACATTCATTTCCAAGTGGATAAATGATGAAATAAATATTGATCAATAATAGTAGATATAATAATGGCACTCGTGGATCTTATAATCCTATTGTAAACATAAAAAATTCATTTAGTGTCAAAACACCTAAAATACTTAATATTTATTCTTAAAATAATTTATTACATCTCCCTCTAAATTCAAATTAGTCAACTATGCATACTTTAAATCCTTATTTTAAATATAAAATATGGATTTTACACCTCATTCAACTTCTTCCACGTTTTTCTCCCTCATTGTAATTAAACCCACAACTTTCTCAACCTCATATGTGTCATCCCCTAAGTTGCTAATAATCTTGACTTATTATTGTGAACTCACCTAACTAATCCCATGCTTTTCTCAACCATTTAAAATGGTCCTCATCCTCATAGGTGAGGACTCATTATCCACCATTGATTATTTAGATCATTTATTAAATATAAATAATCCTCAACCATTGGATCTTCCTCTGAAAGTCTATAAATAAACTTCAAAACCTTCATTTCAATAATACTGAAGAGTCTTGAATTTAAATCTTGAAGAATCCAGACTTATATTAATGAATTTATATTCACAAGTGAATCCAAGAAAATAAAAGTGAATAAAAGCATACAAAAACTGATTTTGAACCAAAATGTTGCCATTTTTCCTTTTCATTGGAACAATGAGCATAAGATTTTTGAAGAACAAATCAAGTTTACATCATAATGGAGAAAGATTGCACATTTAAAGCATAAGTTTGTGTTTGTTTTTTTTTTTGCTCTATCTTAGGTTGAATTTGTATTTGATTAATATTAGTTTATTAATTAACACTTCTAAATTTAGTTCACACATTTTTGGCATATCGGATGAGACCTTCCCTCATCTTTTTCATCTTTTGATCATCATATTTGTATTTAGAAAGCATTTTATTATTTGATTGTTGTTATTTGTATTTTCATATGCATTTAATCTTGTATTTTTGAGTGTTGGTACAAGTTATAGGTTGTTATCAATAATTTTTTTTTTGACTATGCATGCCCACTGTATAACAATGAATTCAGAAGCATCAATAGCAAAATTGTAGTTCTTAATAGAAAATTTGTTCAACTGCATAGTGAAATTGTTTTGTTAGTCCTTATATGTTACTTGTAGGTTTTATTAGAAAATTCATTATAAAACAATGAAATCATCCTCTTTAGTATAAAATTCATCTTTCTATGTGGCGAATTAATCTTTATAAACTCATTTTGAAACAATGAAATCATCCTCTTTAAAAGTGAATTCATCTTTTTGTGTAGTGAATTCATCCTTCTGTGTAGTAAATTTCTCTTTTTAAGAAACAAAATCATCCTTCCTGATAGTGAATTTGTCTTTCTATGCATAAATTTCATCATTTTGAGAAATAAAATTATTATATAGAGTGACCAAAATGTTCTATAAGCATGAGTTAATTTGTTTTATATTTTTGTATTCTATTTTTTCCTATGTTTATTTTATCACAATTTCTCTTTCCTATCTTTCAGTGTAATAACAAATTTGTCACAGAGAAGTGTTTTTTACTTTATTTGTTGTTTTCCATTATTTTTTAGAAGGTTTCTTTGTTTCAAGCCTAAGTAAACATTATAAGCATTTCTTTGTAGAATTCTTGTCAAAGATAATTAGCAAAAAGGATAAACAAAAATCAATTTATTTTACTAATGCTTTTAATCTTGTTTTTAAAGTCTTTAGTAATTACATAAAATTTCATTTAAATATTTTTTTTATAATTATGGAAATTGTATATTATCTTCATTTGGCATCCATTGGTAATGATACTTAGGAATAAAAAACATTTTAATAATTTTCTATGTTACCCATGTAGTGACTGTGTATACTCTTTCTTTGGCATCACATTGGTGATGATACTCAGAAATCAAACACATATAATTAATTTTTTTTTCAATTTTTATGGGATATATTTAAAATGGATTTCATCACCACATATTAGGAAAACCCTGATTTATCAACGAGCTATATAAATTGAGATCTAGTTATTCCAATTTCCTAAGCAGTTATGTGTTTTAAGAACACTATTATGTGACGGACTTTTATGCTCTAATACCCTAGATTTTAATACGTACCTCAAAATATGATATCATCAATTGTCAACACACTGAGACCCCTATGGATGTGTTGGGCACTTTGAGACAAAACCCAATAGTGTGATTCCACTTTATCTATTTTTTCAATGGTTTTCCCTAGATAATATTATTTAAACCTTAAACTTAAGATAGCCTATTTTACCATTTGACTTTAGTGTGTCAATTAGTGGTTAACATTGAGAAAACACCTTCCACATACCTTCTAAACTAGAATCAATGAGCCATGGGAATGGTAAGATCCTCCATGATTAGTACCTTTATATAATAGGTCATAGTTGAGAGTATGGATAAGTCAGTGGAATTATAAGGCCTAATAGTTGTTCATGACCCTCATCATAGTTTTACAAATTTTATATGCAATTTATTGACCATTTAGAATAAAAATTTGGTTTATGTTTCCTTGTGTTTACTGTAAGGAATTAAATGAATTTAAACTAAATTTAATCCACATAAAATCATAATTTAAATGTGTAAAATTAGATTTAATTATGCACTATTGCATCATGAAATCAATTCCTCAAATAATAGTAATTGAAATCATTAATGGAGAAAATAAAAATAGAAATAAATATCATAACATAAATATACCATGGTTCACCCAATGTGAGATACATCCACCAAGAAAGTCCTCAATAAAATTAATGACAAAGAACCTCTTATATATATTGAAAATCTCCTCTAGAATTCACAAAAGAATTATTTGAATTGCTGATCCAAATATGAAATATATCAACAATTTTGCACACATGCTCTACCATACCTGTACCTATATAATCATATACCGCAAGTTGTAATACCAAACCTTGAAAATAAAAAAAATCACTCTCCAAAGTAACATCACACTTGTATATATGTAAAATGAGGATAATGCCCACCAAAGAAGGAGATTTGCATAATACTTATCTAAGATTAGAATTATCCTCAAGAAGACACCCATCCTCCACCTAGTCATACTTATCTAAAATCACACCTAAGGAGGAACACACCATCCTAATCTTGAAAAAAGGCTCTCACAACTTTCAAGGAGATAAAAACTAACTCCACAAAACATGGAAGTCAACATGGAAAATAGATATCTAACAACTCACTCCAAAAAATAAGGAAGACATAAAAATTAGAAATATCTAAGAATATTCCACTCACATGGAAGCAAGGTTACATAAAAGGTGGAGAGGGGAAAATGCACTCCCCATATTTATGGAACTCTCTAATTCCCTAAAATATAGCATCATGGTCATGTGATAGCCCCAAAGGGATCCACACTCAATAATCTCCCTCTTGAAGACCATTTCTCTTGAACAAAATCTATCACTACTCCATGACCACTAAGGCCAATCAAATCTGAACATAGTCTCAACTTGTCCAATGTGACCACCTTGGTCATAATATCCATAGGATTATAGCTAGTATGAATCTTTTATAGCTTCACCAAATTCTCCTTCAAAGCTATCCTAATGAAGGGATAATGTAAATAAATATGTTTCATCCTCGAGTGGAAAGTGGAGTTCTTCTCCAAATGAGTATGACTTTGACTATCACTATGTAGTCTCCTAACTTCCTAATCATGTCCCAACTATTGAAAAAACTACTATGACCAAATCATCTCTTTTTTTAGCCTCTATGGTAGTAATATACTCTATCCAAATGGTTAACAAAGCCACAACCTTCTGTATCCTTGATATCTAACTAACTGTTGTATCTTCAATAGTAAATATATGACCTATCATACTCCTTTTATCAATATGCCATACCATATTCAAGTTCACATAGCCATGCAAAGTGGTATCTAATCCACCATAATATAATGCAACATTAATGGCTACTCTCAAATACCAAAGTATCCATTTCACTTCTTCTTATTGCTCATAACAAGGATCACTCATATACATGCTCACAACTCCCACTGCTTAGGCAATACCTATCCTAGTACAAACCATGACATACATCAAACTACCAAATATTGATGAGTAAGGTAGCTTGGAAATATTAATATTTTCAACCTTTATCTTTGGAAACTACTCCTTTGATAATCTAAAGTGGCCTCTCAAAGGATTACCAATAGATTTAGCATCCAAAATGCTAAACCTTTCCAAGACTTTCTTCACATACTTTGATTGGGATAAAATCACCTTCCTCTCCTCCTTATCATGAGTAATCATCATACCAAATATTTAGTTCACTACACCTAAATCCTTCATAGAAAAGGAGTCTCTAAATTATTTCTTGAGTATTTGAATATGTTGTATGTTCTTTCCTACAACTAACATGTCATCCACATACAAGCATAAATTAATAAAAGACCCATCATCAAAATGTTTGATTTATATGAGATGGTTATAATTACACCTTTGATATCCTTGTTCTAACATAAAACAATCAAATTTATTATACCATTATTATGGAGCTTGTTTTAGGCCATACCAGCTCTTCTTTAGTTTGCCCACATAGTTCTCCTTCCCTTTGGCCTCATATCCCTATGTCTATTTCATATATAACTCTTCATCTAAATCACCATGAATAAAAGTAGTTTTCACATATAACTATTCTAAGTGCAAATATTCAACTACAACTAAACCAAGAATAGTCCTAATAGAAGTCATTTTTACAATAAGAGAAAAAATCTCATCAAAATCAATACTTGATTTTTGTGAAAACCCCTTGACCACCATTATAGACTTATACATTTTTATCCCTTCATCTTCTTCTTTTATTATAAATAACCACTTGTCTAGAAATGCACTCTTTCCCTTTGGTAGCCTTACCAAATCCCACATTTGGTTCTCCATGAGAGATCTATGTTCCTCATCCAAGGCTTACTCCCACTTCTTCCTGACATCCAGTTAAATTGCTTCCTCATAACACTCTGGCTATCCATTGTTAGTGAATAATAAATAATTCAGAAAAAAAAAAAAAAAATTAGGTTCTCTTCTTACCCTATAATACCTTCTTACCAAAGGATTTTGGGGTACTTGTGTATAAGTTTCCTGTACCGATTCATAAGATACTTTGCCATTCATAATATCATCCAATATTATGTACTCTTTCTACTACTATTCATGTTATTGTAATTGATTCTTATACATGAAATTTTCATTTAAGATTACATCTCTAGACTGAAATATTTTTTTATCTTTAATGCTCCATAAATAAAAACCAAAGTTGTCCTCACCATATCCAACAAATGTGCATTTTTCTAATTTTACCTCTAACTTGGTCCTATCCTCTTTCTTAATAAGAGAAAAATCCTCACATCCAAATAATCTAAGAAATTAATAATCAATATTTTTACCATACCAAGTTTGTTAAATAATTATTTCATCCAAAGGCATATAAGGTCCTCTATTAATTAGATAAACTACCATGCTAACTACTTCTACCCAAAACTATAAAGGAAACCCTACATGTAACCTCATGCTCCTATCACATTCCATTATTATTTTGTTCATCCTTTTAGATACCAAATTATACTATGGAATTTTTAGAACCATCCTTTACCTATGGTATTCATTGTTAAAACAATAATCAAAGAAATCATTACTATAATACTCACCTCCATTATCTAATTTGAGACATTTCAACTTGAGACCTATATCGTTCTCAACGAAGGTTTTCCATTTCTTAAGAATATAAAGTACACAAAATTTATTTTTAATGTAATAAACCATAACTTTCCTAGTTGTAACATCAATAAAAGTGACATAATAATTAGAACCACCAATTGAAGATACTTGAGTTGGTCCCCATACATCTGAATGTACCAACTCTAACTTAAGCTCTTTTTTATGGGTAAAAATTTTAGGAACATAAAGTTCTTATATTTACCATAGAGATAATTCTCATATAAGTCTCAATCAATTCTTTTTAATCTAGGAAACTTGTCTTTTAATATCTCCATGCCCTTATGTCTCATCTGACTAAGGTTGTAGTGACACAGTTAAAGTTACATTTCCATCTACAATAACTAAATCATAAGAATCAACACTAAAGACAAATATAAATTACCAAATTTATTACCTCTTCAAATCAAAATATCACCTTTGGTAACTTTCTAATAATATGTAGTAAACACTACTAAACAACCCTCACTGCCCAATCACCCCACTAAAAGAAAATTCTATCTTAGCATAGGCACATGTATGACATCCTTAAGTAGCCATGTGTTCTAATTATATATTTTCACCTAAACACAACCTTTCCATACTATCTCACATGGTTCATCATCACCAAGATAAACATATCGCAAATTTTCTTGAACATAATCTATAAAATAATGCCTATGTGGGGTGGCATGAAAAAAAGCCCTTGAATCTAATACCCAACACTCAAAAAAAATTTACATAAGAAGAATTAAGGCATCCTAACATGACTTACCTGATGTCACATTTACTTCATTTATTTCCTCCTTTTTTTCATTCTTATCTTGAAGTGACCAATAATCTTTCCTTGAGTGTCCACTCTTCCCACAATGCCAACATATCATCTTGGCTCTACATCTAGATTTAGATCTACCTTTTGACTTTTCATAGCCTATTAATCTTTTAATTTTTCCTCCCTCTAGTTTCAACACATAAATAATTACCTAAATATGAGTCACCATTTCTCTTTTTTTGTCATTTCCTTGCTAAGAATCATACCTACAACATCCTCAAAATTTAAACCTCTTGCTAGGGACTGCATTACTCACAGCCATTACCAAGCTATCCAAACTATCAAGAAAAGAAAATAAAATCATAAAATCGCTAAATTCATCATCAAAATTAATTCCAATATAATTTATCATACTTACAACCATATTAAAATAATTTAGATGAATATCAATAAAACCATTCTCAAACATTTTCATATTAAACATTCTTTTCATAAGAAAATTTTTATTTGAAGTAGAGGGTTTCTCATACAAATTTACATGTTTATCAATGATATACTTTGTATATTTTTCATCTAAAATGTTGAATGCAACAAAATATTCAAGGCATAACCATATGGCTCACAATGCCTTCCTATCAATCAATGTCTAATCTGCGTCACTCATAGCTACAAGTTGTCCTCCTTTCCCCTCCAAAGGGATATGAAGTTCCTTATGATACATGTAATCTTATATTTGAATTTTTGATAAACCAAAATTCTTGCCATAAAATTTCTCAACTCTAAATCTAATCTCTTCTCTCATAGCTCCCACTCAAGCTAATAACCTTTCCTATGATTTAACAGTTCAACAAAAAACACCACTAAAACTCTGATACCAATTGTTAGGAATTAAATGAATTAAAACTATATTTAATCCATGTAAAATCCAAATTTAAATATGTAAAATCAGATTTAATTATGCACTATTGCATCATAGAATCAATTCCTCAAATCATAGTAATTAAAACCATTAATGGAGAAAATTAGAAATAGTAATAAAGATCATAACACATATACCATGGTTTACCCAATGTGGGTTACATCCACTAAAAAGGTCTTCAATAAAATTAATGAAAAATAACCTCTTACAAAGATTAAAAATATCCTTCAAAATTCACAAAATAATTTTCTGAATTGCTAATCTAAATCTAAAATCTATCAATAATTCTACACACATGCTCTACCACACCTATACCTACATAATAACATACCACAAGATGTTATATCACACCCTAAAAATAAACACATCACTCTCCAAATTAACACCACACCTTTATATATACAAAATGAGTAGAAAACTAACCAAAGAATGAGAATTCTGTAATACTTATCCAAGATAAACATATACTCAAGAAGACACCCATCTTCCACCTAGTCATCCTTATCTAAAATCCCACCTAAGGAGGAAAATTTCATCCTCATCTCTCCTCCACAAAAGGCTTTCAAAACTTTCAAGGAGATAAACACTAACTCTACAAAACATGGAAGTCAATTCCACTTCCACAAAACATGAAACTCAACATGGAAATTTGATATCTAATAACTCACTCCATAAAAAAAGGAAGACATATAAATTATAAATATATAATAAAATTTCACTCACATGGAGGAAAGGTTCCATAAAATGTGGAGAAGGTAAAATGCACTCTCCACATTTTTTGATCTCTCTAAACCCCCAAAATATACCACCATGGTCATGTGATATCCCCAAAGGGATCCACGCTCAACATTTACCATGTGATCCAAAATATTTGTTTATAAAAAAATTGTTTTAATTTTAAATGTTATCCTAAAAATCACAACCTTCTATCTAAAAGCGCAAAAGCATTTAGTTAGTAATTAAACTTTTAACCACTTTGGTATATTTCATTACTTGAGTCTAATTTCAAGTCTTTTTAATCAATTGAGTCAAGTATTTCCCTTAGCAAACATCACTTATTAAAAGGTACATGGATATGTGGACCAATCCCTAGATTAATTAGGTCACAAATCCAAATCCAAATAATCCTTGTTTTAACCTAGGTTTATATACAACCAATTTTGATTCAAACTCATATTTGAATCAACATCAAATCAATCATTCAAGAAATCTAAATCAAATTTTCAATGTCATTAAAAACTCACCAATCAATCATCCAAAAATCTAAAATTAAGTTTGAATATGTATTCATCCTCATCCATGAATCAATCAAATCCAATATTAAATAGTCATTCAAGTTTATCAATCAACTAATTTAACCCAAACATAAACTAATCAAATCTCAAACTTGAATACTTATTCATGTTTCCAATAGATTGATATCCAAATTTTACTTTAGAGACAATATTGAATAAATTTTTCATCTTTGATAGTGAAAATTATTTAAATTGTTTTATAAGTTTCACCTCATCCACAAATCAAAAGTCACCAATCACAAATTAAAATTCATCTAGTTCCAACCCTAGCATCAATTAGACCTTTGTTTCACCTTCATCATCACTTTAAAATATTTACTTGAACTAAAACCCATCTACAAATCAAATTGTAATTCAATAAAATCTAAATATATTATATCCAAATAAATATTTCAACTCCTAACCCATTAAAACCAACCTTTTTAATTTCATCAAAATCAACCAATTGATTTTACATTCAACCCATTCCTAAACTTTAACTAAACTAAAAAAAACCATATTTATTCACAAACCTATTAGATTTAGGTCCATAAACCTTCAAAAATCCCCTAAATCAAAACACATTCACCTTCAACATAAACCCAATAATTTCATACTTAAAATATCAAGCTACCTCTTTAAACCACTTCATTAGTAGGGAATCCCTAAACATTTCACATCAACATCATCCTATCACTAGTGACCCTATTTTCCAAAATCAACCAAGTCTCCCATATACTTATTATAGTTTTAATTACAACATCCATCATTACAATATCCAAGTAAAACCCATTCTATCACCACTACCATCTAGTGTAATTCCACCCATTGAGCTACAACAAATTGAAAACTTCCAACCTATCAACAACATTACTATTCCTATTAAGAAAAAAATCACTCTGTTAGGGGAAATTTATGATTTATTCTTTCAAAAATTGGTCACTAAAAACTTAGTCATATTTCTAAACACTAAATATTTTGACCCAAATGTCAAAAAACCTGAGTGGTATAGGCCTAACGAATATTGTGATTATCAAAAAATTAAATGTCATTCTACAAACCATTGTATGAGACTAAAGAATTATATCCAAAATTTTATTAACAAAGGCTACATCAAATTAGATCCAAGTGTATCCACATCTAAAAATCATAGCTTGGGTATATGCCAAGATGTCTTTCCTAAGCCTAATCAAGCCACACTACTTCCAAGTCAAGGTCATAACCTGTCATCCATTTCTCAAGATTCTATTTTTGACACATCCATTTTTATTCAGTCCATAGTCAATCAACCTACCTTTAACAACCATGGTTTACCATCTTTTTTTGATAAAGATCCCATATTTATTGAAAATCCAATCTTCAAACAAAAACTTATCTTTGATCAAGATCCAATCTTTTACCTAGATCCTATTTTTGACAAGATCCCATTTTTTACTAATATCCTATCTTAGAAAAAACCTCATTCAACCAACATAGCTTATCACCCATTATCCAAACAACCAAACCCTTATCACCCAATAAAAATCTAATCATATCGTAACATTCAACTTAAGTATAAAGGTACTTATAGATAGAACAATACATGATCAATGAATTATTGAACTTGTCCATTTGGAAGTAAATGTTAAACCCCATATCATCAGCTATAAACCATTTCAAATTCAATTTAAAGATGTTATTTTCTAAGGGAACTTCAAGCATAATCAAAACAAGATCTATTAATAGTTTCTATGAAGATTACGCTTCCATCACTCCTTTCATCAACCTTAATAATCCTATCTTCCATCTTACAAGCCAGTATCCTACACCTTTTTATTGGGACCAATGATGTTACTTAAATTTAACTTACTTCCATGATAATAAAATAATTGTAAACTTCCTAACTAGTATTCTACCAAAATACAATCAAGAAACATTTGTATATTATGAGGAATAACAAGTGTATCTCAATCAAAATGAATCCTATAGTCGAAATATAAAACCTGCATCTCATAGTGAAAATATTTTTGAGGCACTATCAAATGATCAAAATTCAAAATGTAGTCATAATACAAATCAAATATAGAAAATAAAAAATATGATTACCTTAGTGAAAATATTTCTAAGGTGCTATTAGATAGTCCAAATCTAAATCCCAATCTAAACAATCAAGAAGAATCCTTTGGTTAAAAACTTTTTATGGCACCAATGGATGAGTAAATTAATATATCCTCTACATTATCACAAATTTAGGATGGATCCCCATCACAAATATAAAATGTCATTGATGTAATATTAAATTATCAATTCATCCAACTAAAAGTTACTCCTAGTCTTACTAAACATGAGATTGTTGGTCCCATTCACTATTTACATCACGAAACATATACTTATCCCCAATATAATTCCATCCCTCCAAATCCTTCATGTAACTAACACACATCCTTCATCCAACATACTTTTTTCTTCACCCTATTTGGTAGCACCCTCTATCAGAGGGGATATGATTATATCTTGGTAACTTTAGAAGAAGTAAAGATAAAAATCAATGAAGTTACTAAATACATCTCTAGAGTGCATATCTAAAAGATAAATAGTGGTATTCATCATTCATATCAAACCCTTTTATAATTGAGATGCCATAAATAAATAAAATAAATATAAAAACTGTGAAAGAAAAAGAGAAAAAAATCATCCACTAGTGAAAACCATTTATATGGCACCTTGGGAAAGTACCATGATGAAAATAAAGGTTTGTCTTCACATGTAAAATAATTAGTTGTCTATAAGTACCATACACTTGGGGGTAATCTCATTCCTTTTCAATTTTATGAATTCTAAATCATCCCTCCATCTTTACCCATATTACAACATTTTTAATCCCATCCTTTAACATCATATGCTTACCCTAAACCCTCCTTACCTATCATAAGTTATCATAAATCATGCTTACCCATATTACACCTATTTAAAACCATCCTAAACTCATCCTCAACTATCATACACCATCCTTGAATATCCTTACCTATCCAAACACATCCTTATCCATTAAAATCTTAACCCATCAAAACCCATCCAATCCTTTCCATCATAAAACCATCTTTATTCCCATTTTGACCTTGATAAGGAAGTGGAAATTTCTTGATACATGTTCTTAGAAACATCTTGGTGTATCCATGAAATATTATTTTGATGACTAGACACCTGGTTCTTACATCATGTGTTCCCTAGATTTATCATCTTAATTCTAGTCATTTATATTCATCGATACTCCATATATAATGTATTCATTCCATCCCCAACCACTAACTCTTTAGTGCTAGAATAGGGTTTTCCCTTTGTTGGTATTCCTTGTATATACACATATAAATCAAAAAAAATCTAAAAGCATTCCAAACTCTATCAAAATCTAACACATTATAAAATACAAGAAAAAATCCAAACAACAACAACAACAATAATAATAATAATAACAATAATAATAATAATAATAATTCTTATCCTTAGTTATGTACCTTAGTCATCCCTTATATGTATTACTCATCATATGGTTCAATATTTTCAAAAATTGCATATCCCAAAGGGTTATACTCTCACCAAGGACATTTAAAAAATCATTTTCTTACTTGTTTTGTATAGTCATTTATTTACTTATTTGTATAGTCAATTAATTTATTTTACATCATGGGTGTTTACTTGTTCCACAGTGTTTTTTACATTCGTGTTTATTTTACTTACATCATTTTCATTATTGCAAACATCTCTTTTTATCTTATTTGTATTATTATTTGTTATGTTTAGATCACTATGTACACCACTAATTATGTTATTATGATCTTACATATCATGATTCATTAAGTTTTATCCTTGTGAATCTATTAATACTTACATGTATCACACAATAGTCATCATGGTTTTTCTATACCATTGGTTCATATTGTCATGCATAATATCAAAACTTAGGTTTCTCAACTCTTACTTGATTGGAATTATTGTTGAAAATATGATAAAATAAAAAAGTAAAAACAAGGTAGCTATTGAAAAATCTCACATTCTTAGATGAATAATCTATATGTCATCTTATAGAAAGTAATTATAATTGTAAATTCATTTCTCCATTAATTCACCACTTTATTCAATGAATTTATCATTTTTCATACCAATTTCATCATTTTGATAATTGATAAATTATTTTATTGTCCTTTTCTAAGAATTTAACTACACAAAACAAAAAAAATTATCCCATAATAATCTCTCTCTTCCAACCACCCTTATGTCATCCATGTTGTCAAATCATTTGATCCATCATCATTAATCCATTTAGTCGCTTCATTTCCTTATTAATGCTTGCATATCAATCATCCACAATCATTTCCTAATCTCCCACACTTATCAATTGGGATTGATAAAATCAAAATATCAATCCTTTCTCCATCAACCCATCAATTTCTTAGCTAATCAATTAATTAGTCAACAAATTTAAGCACACAAATTTACAATGGGATATATCATTCCCACATTTGTTCCTATGAACCCTGATTCATGGGTCACCTCAAATCATGAAAGTTATCTTAGGATATATCAATTCCCAATATTATCTTAACATATATCATTGTTTATGGGAATATTAATCCATCATCCAATGACAATTTTCAATCATTAACTTAAGTATGCTAATACTATCTATTGGTCAGTCTTATATTACATCATCACTTTTCTTCCTGCATTGGGAGAATTACATTTGGTCTGATATCCCCACTTAGACTTTTTCCATAATAGATTATATATGAAATAGTTATAAACATAGGGTTTATATGGTTAGTTTGGCCACCATCATCCATCTAACCATTTCATCCACATTTATTATTATTATTTAATCAAAGTGTTATATCTCCTTCTCAATGCTTGCAAATATAAATTATGTAAATATTTATCACAAATTGGATAATCTATATTTTTAATTTTTTAGCCTATGTCTTACCATCATTGGGATATATAATTCCCGCATCTAGATGTGAGACTCCTAAGTCTAAGCACAACCTAAGCATGTAGTCTATAAAGTGGGAAATGTACTTTTTACAATATCTTCTCTAGAATTTAACTAAGAGTAAATATTTTAATGTGTAACATCTATAATTTTTCAAACATTAGTATTGATAAAATTGTTTTTATTATTGATGATAGGTTTATCATTTCCATCCATTCAATGTACTCATTTCTTAATCCATTTTTTAAAAAAAAATTAGGATATATGGAATCAATTTATTTTTATCTTTTTTTCAAAATCTTACAATAATCTGTGTAAAATAAACACAATCATTTATAAAATTAATATATTTTTATATTTATAGATCCATAGCTTATTATAATTTTGATATATCATTCCCATAATTTCTCAATTGACCCCTACATCATTAGAAAAACATTGAGCATGCAATCTCTGAATGTTAAAAATATTGTTTTTCAAATCAATACTATAGTTTTAATTAGCTAGGGGAACTATTTTTACAAAATAAACAGCTTTCAAGTTTGACATCAATTCTATAATAAGTTTATACATCATTATCCAATCACTTTGTCCATTTATTCCTATCATGAATTTCAAGTGTTTGTTTGCTTTCTTGCACAAACCTTTAAGGGGGCATCATCATGCTAATTTTCATTCATATGGGGTAATTCTTCCTTCTTAATCATCAACTCTCTACTTCTTCTACTATTCTTAGAAATAGTATTGTTTCATAATATTATTTTAAGGAGGGGAAAATTTAGACACCTAAATTTCATTTAGTGTCAAAATGCACCTAAAATGTTATATAATTATTCTTAAAATAATTCATTACATCTCCCTCGAAATTCAAATAATTGAATAAGTCAAATTAATTAATTATGCACACTTTAAATCCTTATTTTAAATATAAAATTTGGATTTTACACCTCATACAACATCTTCCACCTTTGTCTCTCTCATCCCAACCAAACCCACAATTTTATCAAAATTCTTGAGTCATCCCCTGACTTGTCAAAAAGCATGGTTTATTCTTATTGACTCAACTAACCAATCCCATAATTTTATTAGCCATTTGAAATGGTATTCATCTTCATGAATGAGGACTCATTAGACACCATTTATTATTTATATCTTTTAATAAATCTAAATAATCCACCACCATTGGATATTCCTCCAAAAATCTATAAATAAACTTCAAAACCTATATTTTTAAGAGTCTTGAAGAGTCTTGGAATCCTAAATATGTTAGACTTGTGCTAACAAAGTTATAATCACAAGCAAATCCAAGTGAATAAAATAAAAAAAAATCATACAAAAACTTATTTTCCTTCAAAATTATTCCCATTATCCTTTTCATTGGAAGACTAAGCACTACATTTTAAAGATCAAATTAAGTTCACATCACAATGGAGAAAGCTTGCACATTTGAAGCATAAGTTTTTGTTTTTTGTTTTCTTTGTTTTTTTCTCTATATTAGGCTAAATTAATCTTAGATTAAGATTAATTTATTTCTTATCACTTCTAAAGTTAGTTCACAGACCTATAAAATGAAGGCACCAAAGAAGCAAAATATTAATGGTTGATCCTTTATGGAAATAATGCCAAATTATGTCTACAACCAATAAAATATAAAGTAAAAACTAGTAGGGATACTTTGTAATACTATAAGTGCCATGAATGCCTAGTAATTATGAACTTTAATATAAATAATATTTGTTTTTAAATATTATTATGTGATTATTTATTATTATAATTATGCATTGTTATCATGTTTAGATTACCATTATGTTATATTTTTTATGTCTTTTTTAAATGGAAGGGTGAACACTAGGATACATGTGTTTTTGTGTTACAGTATTAGATAAATTCTAACTGTTTTGTTGCCTTATTTTTATGTGGTAATACTAAGCATATATTAAGCATCTTATTTCACAATTTTTTTGGCTTCTTTTCTTTTATTAAATTTCATTTAACTATAAGAAGGGTGTGGTAGAAATACCTAGTTGTGATTGTGTACACATAATTAGTCAATTACTAAGAACTCCTCTTTGTCTAGCGAGGATGACTTGTAGATAATAAATACACTAAAATGGTTGATTATTAAGGCAAGTAGGTGGACTACCTAATGTGAGCTAGATCCAAGAAGTACAAGACTTCTTTGGAGGCTATCAATCCACCTTTAGACAAGTTAATGTAAAGTAATTTTCTAATAAGAAAGGTTGCATGAATCAATGAAAGTATATAATTTTAAATGAAATAAATACTTTTTAAAATAAATGCTTGTTTTAACAAAATAGCATTAAAGATAAATGTTAAATTATTAAGGTGTGGTTCAGGTTATTCTACTAATTTTGTATAATAATAGGGATGAAGAAAAAGTGTTTTTAGTTGAAGTGAATAGGTATTTTAGGCTTGATATTTTGGGAAAAATGATTTACATAGTGACCATTGGTGATCAAGGTATGACCATTAGCAGTCAGGATTGATTGTTGTTGGTTGACATGTGACCATTGATAGACTAGCCTTGGTTGAAGAAGGGACTATGGGTGAGTTGTATAAGGGTTTTGGTAAGTTTATTGATGTGGGTTAATGGTCTTGGAGATAGGAGGTATCCTCAAATATTTTAAAGTTATGGATTTGACATTAAAATGGTTAAGATTGGTCTGTAGTTATATGTGGAAGAGGTAGAGTTTGGAGTTGCATAACTCCAACACAAAAAGGGCATGGAGAGAGGGAAATTAGTTGCAAGATTTAAACTATTGAATATAAATAACTAAAAATTAAAATAAAAACAAGATACTTATCTTGGTTATTAGTAGTTTCTAACTTGAAAAAGTCTTAGAGTGAAGGTGAAGTTGCTTGGGAGCCTATAGCTATGTGGGTAGAGTGACAACACTTGAATCCTTTATTTTGGGATGATGAGGTGCCTTCCAAGTCTCTAGACTAGTTTTGGTTTGGCTCTGGTTCACCAAGTGTAGTTCATTTTTACTCTCAATGATTCTGATTCCATCATCTATCATTCCAAACTTTTAAGCATTAGTTAACCACCACCACCCTAGTCCTATTCAACCACCACCGGTCAAGGGGTGACCACTGATGATTAGGGAGAAAAAGTCAAAATGGCTAAAACTAGCCATTTGAAATTATTATTAGTTGTTTAGGCATTTCCAAATGGTTTTAGGTTGATACAGTCATGCATTAAGATTAATGCAAAAGAAGTCTAAGGAGTTAAGACATTAAATCCTAGGGTAGAAATGGCATGTAGGCAAGGTGTTGATAGGTTAGCTATGGGTTTGGGTAGGTTAGGTAGAAATAGGATTTACCAAATTTATTTAAATAAATAAATTAGATAAAGGGATAAAAGGGTATTTAATAAATAATGTAATCAAAAAGGGGGTTAAGGGGTGGTGTAAAGGCTAATGAAATAACTAGAGCTATAGTGTATAGATTTTTAGTGTCTACATTTTTCCCATTTTTGTTCTACAATTTGTGTCAGCAAGATGCAAAATAAAAAATGAAAATTTTGGTGGAAGGTTATATGCCTCAAGTATGGGAGGAGTTATTCCCCCTCAAACTAGGAATCAATGAGGTGAAATATAATTACGTGAAGTTTTGACAAGTAGATATTCATGGAAAAAATGGGTAAGATGGTATGAAGTGACAAATAGGTCCCTAAAATAAGGACAAGTGACAAGTGAACTAGGCCACTATAATTAGCTGTAGTGGATATGGGTGCACTTATAAATTCAATTCTCCTAAGCAAAGGTGTTTGGATTCATATGGATCCAAAAGCTGGGTGAGCCTATGAAAATGGAATAGGTCACAGGTGTTGCTACTACAAATGGGTTATACTATGAGGTACCTAAATGGTTAGTGCATAAAACTAGCACATAATTCCAAGATTGTCATTTATGGAAAGGTAGTTAGTGTGGTCAAAGTTAGCAAGGAAAGGTAGGTCACAAAAAGTACAAAAGGTAAGACAAATTGACCAAAGTTGAGGTTAATTTGTTGGTTGGAGAATAATGTGCTCTCTGATAGGTGCATAGTTGTGGTAATGTGGTTATTTTTTAAAAAAAATTGGTTGGGTGGTGTTTAAATTTGGAAGACATATGCCTTCTCAACTGGTAATGAAAGTAAAATAAGGATAAACACTCTAATTGACAAAGACCATGATGGTAATATGGGTGTAGGCTTATGAATATAAAACCTTGTCATGTTTTAAAATATTGCTAGTTCATTGATTAAAATAAGTATCTTGATCACATGGTGTTAAGTAGGCTCAAAATCCCTTCATTTATGGATGGTAAAAAGTAACATTCTTATGGGAATAGATTTCCCTTTCTATAGGTGACCTAAGAACCATTATAGACATGCCCATTCCGTTGTTTGGTGTAGACCCATCAATACATGAAGCCTAATTTTTTTGACTTTTATGAAAGTTGATTGCAACTTTCTTTGGGATCATTTTGACTTTTGACTTTTGACTTCGGTCTTTTGTTGCTTTTGTTTGATGAGTTATGGGAAGCTATCCATACTAGAAGCTTCTAGGTAACTATTTTCTTGCCAATGTTGACATATCCATCCTTTAAGGGAGTGGTTTATGTTTTATATTTGTTTATGTTTGATATCTATCCTTCAAGTGATCAATCTACCTTTTTAATCAAATTTTTATAGTTTTGGGTAATTGTCCTTTAAGGGAGTAGTCTTCATTTTGCATATTTTTAACCCAAGTGATATTTGGTATCCCAAATGATGTCTTAGACATGGACTAATCTATATAGGATTAAAGGTTTCCTTTATGGAGGAAAAATCATAACACAAGAAGGTAAATGATGGGTAAATTAGGTTTAACTGACAACAACCATGAAGATCCATCCTATAAGGGATGAAAAGTATCCATGAGAATCATGCCATGGGTAGAGACATAGAACTCATGTTTAGGATTAGGCTAAGGTTGTGATGGATAATCACGTGATCCTATATTAATTAGTCATACTTAAAATAAGGAGATAAAGGTGGTAAAAAATAAGGGATTAGCTTAAGTTAGACACAAGATGAATAAGAACTTGGTTTAACAAAAGAATGGACACAAATTCAAAGCATTGAAGGGTTCAAGCTCAGATATGCCCCATATCCAAATGTATGTAAAAATGGCTAATGTTAATCAAAAATAAAGATGGCCCCCAATTACTTTCTAACAATTTATTATACATGGAAAAAAATTTGGAATAACAAAGGAAAGAGGCAAGCTTGGTTAGGTGATGGTAGTGAGGCTGGAGGTTTTGGATACAATGGTGCTTGGCTATGATTTAGGTTGGCTTGTGTTATTGATAAAAGGTTGGTTAAGGTTAAGTTTTTTTTAAGTTTAGGATTGGTTTTATGTTAGGCTAGGTGTAGGGTAAGGCATAACTGCCAAGCGTTGCTTTGGTTAATGGTTAATGTTGGTATGCAAAAGGTTAAGGTTTGGTTTGGTTATTGGTTAATGTTTGGATTGTTGCTTGGTCAAACATTTTAGATGGAGAATTCTACTAGAAGTTATTTCCATAAATGGTTGAGGTAGAAAAGGCTCTAGGTGAAGATGTTGGTTAGTAAAGAGAGTTTAGGATGGATGGATATGACTTCATCATCCTCCCAAGGGTTGTTAGTTATTATTTTTTAGTTAGAGTTCAATTTGTAGGTAGTAGTTTAGGCAAGATTTCCTCTATGATACTAAGGTAATTGAAATGTTGTTGGGTCAATTTTCGGTGGGTTTGGGGTCTAGTAATGACATTGATAACACCATCTTGGAACATAGATAGGTTGGATAAGAATGTTTAATTGTTCCAATGAGGTAGTTTAGGTGAGGTATGGGTAGCTTGGATAAAAATGTGGCCAAGATTTAAGAAATATTGGCAGAAGAATTGATTTTGGTTTAGGTTGATAGATGAGTTGGTTGTGGTTGAATTCAAAGTTGGGTTGATTTTGGTTGATTTATTTGGTTTAGATGTTAGTTTGTTTGGTTGAGGGAGGTAGTCTGGATGGTAAATTTGGTTTGTTAATTTGGTTTGCTTGTTTGTTTAGTTTCATTGGTGAGGTAAGGTGACAAAGATTTGACCCTATTCTAAATGGAATCAAATTAAAGACAATGTCATTAGGTAGGTGAAAATGAGTACATTATAGAGGAATTGGATTGATTTAGTTTTGGTTTAGGTTAGGTTGGTTTGAGGTGAGGCTGGATTGGTTTTATTTAAGGTGTTTTGATTTTGGGTTTTCTCCACTAAAAAGGTAGGTGTAATATGTGAAGGGGTTTTGGTTAGTTATACAAAAAAGGGTAAGTGGAATAGGTATGTTTTTTTGAAGTGATTCCACCCTTTGAGGAAGTATAAGAGGTAGGTTGGTTTGAATTGAGGTTTTATCTACTAAAATAGGAAGTGGAAGAGGTAAGTTGGTTGGAGGTTGATCCACTAAAAGGGGAAGTGAAAGAGTTAGTTTGGTTATAGGTTGATCCACTAAAAGGGGAAATGAAAGAGGTAGGCTTATTTGAGGTTGATCTACTAGAAGGGGAAATGGATTAGGTATGTTGGTTGGAAGTTGATCCACTAAAAGGGGAAGTGGAAGAGGTAGGTTGGTTGGAGTTTGATCCACTAAAAGGGGAATTAGAAGAGGTAGGTTCATTAGAGGTTGATCCACTAAAAGGGAAAGTGGAAGAGGTAGGTTGGTTTGAGGTTGATCCACTAAAAGGGGAAGTGGAAGAGGTAGTTTGGTTAGAGGATAATCCACTAAAATGGGAATTAGAAGAGGTAGGTTGGTTAGAAATTGATCCACTAAAAGGGTAAGTGGAAGAGGTAGGTTGGTTTACTTAATTATGGTTTTGAAGGAAAGTTGAGAAGGTTCTACTTGGTCGACAAGTGGATTTATTAAGGTTGATTCCTCCTTAGTGGTGACAAGAAAATAAAGTTGGAAAGGTTTAAATTCATTAACAAGTGTATTGGTTTTGGTTTTAATTATGGTTTATTTAGTTATAGGTTCACTAAGGTGTAGACTCTAGAAATTTGCACCATAGTTTCAAACCCTGAAATATGTTGAGTCTGAAATCCTAAAACCTTAAAATAGGATAAGTCTAAAATATGGTGGAAACATTCAAAAATCTATATTTTTCATCTTAACTCATAACGGTCTAAAACCACTCTCAAACACCCTAAAAGTATATACATAAAATACAACTAAAGTATAAGAAACTAAATGTCTATAATTAAATGTCAACTTAAATTTTTATTTTATGTATATATGTATATACCCCCTATTTACCCATGGTAATTAATCTTATTATTTACTATTTACCATCCCCAACTACCCAAAATATTTTAAACAACCAAAATACATAAAAATCAAATAAAAATAAAACCCATCTAACCTCCCAATAACCCTTCTAACAACTTACCCTCTTAAAAAACCTATGCAAATAACTTATCTTTACATTCACTTACTTTGGCATGTAGTTCAATCCAAGCCAAGCCAATATTTGACCAAATTGGGATAATGAACATTTATCCTCCATAATCGACATCGATCCTTCATGATCGATGCTAATTCTCACAGATCAACATCGATCCATATATACACAGTGAGCCTCCATGGCTAAAGACTACAATTTTGGACTCTAAAATGTTGTTGAATTGTTTTTGAGACTACATACATACCCTGTTGGACCCCTATCCATATGATAGCAAGCCATTTTGGAGGTTGAAAGGCCATGTTTGTGGCACACATTATCTGCATTCACCTCACTCATTAAAGGTTACTTTTACATTTTATATTGCTTAGTTTTGGCTTAGATTGTGGTTTATTAGTCCTTTAGCATCTCTATTTTATCATCTACTATTTATTTCATTATTTTATCAATTTTTAAAACCTTTTCCATCAATAACTGTTTAGTATTAATAATTAACCTAAAATTGATGTTGATTCACTTGAATCGACATCGATCCTGGAAGATCGACATCGATCCTTGCTAAAACATAAAAATAGTCCCAAATTCTATTTTTGGATAGAATTCACAGTCCCTAAAGCCTATATAATCTACATTCTATTTTTTAAATATATCTCCTAATCTATTGATCTCCATTACTAAAAATTAGCAAAGCATTTATAAATCTTATCCATGAATAATCCATTTATCTTATCTTTCAATCATATGTAATCTACATTTATCTAATCTTTATTAAATTATATTTTGTATTTTTTATACCTACATCTATTATCTTGTGTATTTTATCTATTATCTTGAATAATCCATAATAATTTATCTTTATCAAATTATCTTTTACATCATTTATATCTTGAAATCATTTATCTTCATCATTTTTAGCATTTTATTCATCTTAATTGAAAATAGTGGGCTGACATCCATTCAAGCAAGCATTGCACTTCTTAGGACTAGTTTGTAATCAAGTAGCCCACTCATCTTCCTACTGATCCATTTTTGTCCAAGTGTTTACTTATGATTTATAGGCCATTCCTCCCTAACCAAAGAGGATGTCACACAAGATTGATCAATGGTGTACAACCCCATCCATATCTCTAGGTATCTCTAAACCCTACATTTACTTTGTCTTTGGTAGCTAATTATATCACATTGAAAAAGTGAAAAAATACTAAAACATTCTAGCATACCTGATGGGACACTTAAGGTCTCATTTTTCTTATTAAAATTTTAAATTTTAAATTTTAGTGTCTTTCCCTTTCTTTCTTTGATGCATTCATACAAATAAAATATAAAATTTGCATATTTTTTCCTTGTGGAGGTTAAAATACATTGCATCCATCTTTCTTACTTAGGTTATTTCACATAGAATAATATAGGAAACAATCTATCATATTCATCACTTTATCCACACATAAACCAAATCACAACATAAATTAACAGATGTAAACACTTGACATAAGGAAATAGATGTGGATTTCATCACCTCATGACAACTTTCTTCTCGAGGTTCCCACTTGGTTTTGACCACCAAGGGGAAGACCAACTCATTTCTCTTGCTAAGTATAATCTCTTGACCATTGGTATATCTTGTCTAAACACCCACACTGGCTATAGGATTGTGATGTGAGGGGAGCAATCCCCAAGTACCAAGCCACGTACTGATACCAATATATATTTCTTTTGAGAGTTAAAAAAAATACCCAAAACCATCTTTACATTACCATTTCTTAGGACCCTCATTATCATTGTTCTTTATTTCTTCTCACATATTAAAGTTAAAAAATATAAAAAAATTTGGAATGACTTTAGTTTGTACATCTTTCATTTAAACCATGAAGTGAGTTAAAAAATAAAAATAAAAAAATGTTTATTTTTTGTTTTTTTCCATCTCATGGTTGAAACATGACAACAGTCACAAAAACAAACATGACCTCCATCCACATCCTCATCTATGGAGACTACTGCAAATCCATCCACTTCCCCTAAATCCTTAGGATCACCTTATCTTCCAGTATATTATACTCAAGGGAATCCATATCTTATTTCAATTTTGGATTAGAACCTGCTGGACCTTAACCATTATCTCACCTTATGAAAGACACTCATTTCCCTTATTAAGTCCCCTCATATTTTTGGTATGCCATAAGGTGGAACCAATGGGGATTCACACTTGGTGAATATGGTCATAACACCATTATCACCACCACATGTCTTATACATTCTACAATCTACCAATGTGGATACATTGCTACTAGTATAGACTCATCCCAACAAACACCCTTGAACACATCCACTACTACTCCTATAGTCCTAAGTACCATGATAACCCAACCTGTACTTACCTTTTCATCCCCCCAAAACTTTGTTTCTATCCCATCATCCCTCCCACATATATAGAGCCATGGTGGTATGAATCCACCACCATTAGTCCAACCATCTCAACAAAATATCCTACCTTAACCCACTATGGCTTCACAACCATAATTCCTACCACCTCTTTAGTAGAATGTCTCATTACAACTAACTTTAGCTTTTTTTATATATTCCTAATATCAAACACCTCCATCATAATCCTCTCAAAAACCTCCCCAATATCAATATATATCTTCTTCCAACCCATCCTATCAATAATACATACCCTCAACACATCCTCCATATGTTACTTCAACCCCACCAATTAACACCACAACCATTAATTATCCCTATTTTTAACCATTTATCACATCACTACCCATTTAAAAACAATACCTAAAGGGTGTACCTCAGTATAGCACCCAACTAGGCCTCATAAAGATCCTTATGAATAGGATGTCCCATCTCGAAGCCTTAACCATAGGGCCTAATAATGTGCTCTCCTATGAGTAAATTTGTAATAAGTGCATTATCCATCTATATCAATGAGACCTTACCATTCAAAATGGAAATTACTCAAATTTATTAAATTCATAAGTAGAGAGGACCCAAAACAATAGATTAGGGCATTTAGGCATTCTTGTTACCTTATAGCCCATAATGATGCTCCCCTGCTTAGGAATTTTCCCATATCATTAGCATGACCAGCTTTGGATTGGTATAGTTCCATCCCCAACACTCATTATTTTACTTCAAACAATTAGCTCAGGTCTTCCTAAAACACTTCTCCATAAAAATTTCTATGAAAATCACCCTAATTGACTTGTATGGTGTCAGACAATTTGAAGATGAATCCATTACTGACTTTGTAGCTCATTGGTGTAGATTAATAAATCAATTAGCTTTTTCCTAACCACACCATGAACTAATTGAATTGTTTTCATGCTCTTGTGCAAAACATATATAATCCATGTTACAAGTTTAAACTTTTAAGACTTTTGATGAAGATTTTACCATGGCATGAAAACTCAAAATTTTTGGTATTGAAGAGGAAAAAGTTAAGTTACGTAATTAAAACTTCAAACTTAACCCATTGAAAAGAAATAACAATAATCCTAAACCAAAAGGGGTAGTAAATGTTATTATTTAAAAAAAATATATCCCCCTTAAACACCCAATCAATTAGGACCATCCACTTCTCAAACACAAACACCTAGGAGCCTTACTCATTTTCCCCTAGAAAATATACCAATTTAGGAGAGCCTTATACTTTTTTATTGGATAAACTCCCATAAGCATCCATTTTTGAGTTCCCTCTGATTAAACTAGTTGATGATATGTGTCCTAAACCCACTTGGTATAAAGAGGATGAGTTTTATGCTTATCACAAGTTAATAAGATATGACATAGAATGATGTCAATCCTTTAAAAAATTGGTGTAAAAACTCATCGATAAGGAGGACTTTAATTTGGATATTTCAAATGCTCCCCCTAATCAATCCCTTTATACTATCCAACATCCATCTCCCAATTACCCATCCACATTAGACTATTTACAAACACACACTTAAGAATCCTAAAACCAAGTGGGTCACATGAATAATAATATCCATTGCCAACTTTGACCATAAGAAGTTCAACTTCGACCATAAGAAGTTAATACATCTCCCAACTCATCCTCTAAAATACTAGACCTTTGTATAAGAGATATCCTAGAAACACAACAACGTGAGACAATCCAAATCACCCCTATCATCCATTCTAACCTCCTATATCTCATTACATGTGATCTCTCAATAGAGGAATCTCCCAAAAATATCTGAAACCCTACTCCAAATAATGAAGATAAAATTAAAAATACTATCTATCTAAATAAATGCTTAAATGTCTTAAAAGAAAAAGGCCTCCAACGTCCACTAATAAGATTAGACCTTCCTTCAATATCCAAAGGCAAAATCATTGAAAAAAGTTAAAAAAATATCCCTATCACATATACAAACACTAAAAAGGAAAAATAAATAGCACTCCTAATCCAAAACATGCCATACATCTTAGGACCTCATCCTTCATCTACACTACCTGTCACTGTCATTGAATCATCATCTAAAGGATCCACCCAAAAATATCTTCCTCTCCCTTCAACATCAAAACCATCAACCAAACCTTCCACCTATAAGCACTTAAAACTATAACTAAAGACACAACTATAAAAAAAATGCATCTTATTAATCCTATCTAGATAACAAATGCCAAAACCAAATTAGATCAAAATTTTATATCACAAAAGGTTGAGAAACTACAACAAGACTCATTGAGAGGATTCTACACCACCATTCTCAACCAAATTTTATAGGCATCCCTCATTTCATTACCATCTATCAGACCATTCAACCCACACACTTGAAGACCTTCTTGGTATAGGAAAGATAAGATGTGTCCTTATCATAAGACTCCCATACATGATACTAAAAATTGTAAAGCATTTAAATCCATAGTTTAGCATCATTTATGGGATGCTGACCTCTTAAATGAGTAATTTGATCCTAATCCCATCTTTAACCAAGAAAATAAAATCCACACTATCCCACCAAACACACCTCCATCTAAAATTTACAAACCTATCTATCATCCCAATGATGTTATCATCCCAAGGATAGGAGAAACCTCTTTAAATCCAATGACCCCTTTACCTCATATCCATGATATAAAATACTTCGATTCCCTATTTCAACAAATCTCGCTAGGGGAATATCTTTTATTATTACTCAACACCTTTATTGACTCCTCTATGTATGAAAATCCCAATCAAAACCATGCATATCTTGAAGCAAATATCCCATCACCACCATCTAACACCCCTTCCAAAACTATTGACATCATTCCCATCACTCCTAATCAATAAAACTAACATTCCACTAATATAGAAAAGAGTAGTTGATAAAAATTCACTTCTAATTGGTTTGTCCCATATATCAAGGATCTAGGGTATATTTCTTGACTTCCTTGGAAGGCAAGCCAAAAGCATGAGTCTCTTAGTGCTTTGCATATACAACCTTATCATTGTTAATACTTTGGTAATCCATAGATCAACATATCCCTTCTCATTGCTTATATCTATCATAATCCCCACATATACCCTATAGTGATATAGAATCATGTGGTTCCAATAGCAATATCTTCATGATCTTAAATATGGGCACCTCATCTCTTCTCATATAATTTTTATAATGAGCATGCTCTACCTATATATAGGAAGGAGCCCAAAATAATTATTATCCATAACACCACACCACTTAGGATCACATTATCACCTTATGTGAAATATTTTGTCTTTAATAATGTGACCTAGGATAATTCAAGTCAACCCATGAATAAAAATTTAATCTAGGATAAAATTAAATCAAAAGGGCACAAAACATAAACCACTCTCTTGAATGATGGTTATCCAAAATTTAAAAACATAGACTAGTCCCTTGAAGGATAAATATTCATAAAACTCAAAAATATATATTAAAAGCATAGACAACTTCCTTGAAAGATGGTTATTCAAAGTTATAAATAAAAAAAATCTTCCCACATTGATCAAATTTTCTATCATAGCTAAAATTCATCAAGCATGCCCATAAAAATCCAAAATTAAAAGTTAAATAATATCCCAATGAAGCTTCCTACATTGATCAGCTTTTCAAAATCTAGTAGACTTCTTGCATTGATTAGTCTACATAAAAGCAAACATGGGTTGATCCAAGTTGGTCCTATCATCAGTAGTATACAAAGACTTAGCCTTTGACCTAGGGATATATCATGGTCCTAATATCATATTTATATCTATTCATATTAGAATCATCCCATATAATTTCCCATCTTAATAAAACCTAATATTGGTTGATTAATGATCACCAAGGTGTTTTTTAACATGAGATAAGGTTTTTAAAATACATAAATCACAAAGGATCTCATGCCTCACCATGATCTAAGAAACTAAGGAGTTGAGTTAACCTTGGTTACTCTTTTCTTATGTATGAAATTGACATTAAAATAAAAATCCATACAATCATCTAACCTAATTCAATTTTCCATCAATAATCCCAAATACTATTAAAACACATAAAAGGTCATGGCCCATAGCCACGTCATTATCAAAACCAAGAATCCATATATGAATCCACTAAATCCCCTGATATAAGAATTCAAACAAGTGTCATATTTTCTCTCAAAAATATTTGATCGATCACATATTTATATGTCAATGACATGTAGGCCATATTATTTATGGTAGGCCATTATAATCTATGTTCATCATTTAATTTGATGACCATCCTTATTAATCAACTATGATTAGCTTTTTTTTGCACTACTTATAATTGTTCATGCATTTAATCCTACTCCTAAGCCCAATCTTGTTACCTTACCAAATCTATCCCATTATTTTTCCTATTACATTTTAGGCTAGTGGATATTGAACCCTATTGGTCCCATAACCTTTGTAATGCATGCACTTTTTTTTAGCATCTCACCTTTGTGGATATTTAAAGTGTACATTAGATTGAGAGCATTCATATATATGTAGTGCACACATTTCAAGCACACTGGATGATTCAGTTAGCTAACCCTATCATTTTTTCTCTTGATTTACTTCATTTAAGCCCACCTACTCATAGTTGTGGAAATTTATTACTTGTTTGTCTTGGGGAATTTCTACTTGTAATATCACAAACCCTTGTTAATTCAATATTTTTATTCATCACTAACTCTCCTTTTTTATCAATCATATCCCCATCCATCCATCCAGTACAAACCATCCAAATTCACATTTAGACATCCTATTTGACATTTATCCAATAAATAAATGACATTAAGACCTCACTATTTATAGCCATAGCAATATTTTAGATTGGTCTTTTTTTTATTGACCTTTATATATTGTCTTGCATTTACTTGTAATATTTCATACACATAGACTTGTATCTAAATCCAAGAAAATCACACCCATTAAATTTATTATACTTTGCACCTAACATCCTAGGTTAGTGGAAGATGACCACTATTGGTCACTCAACCTATCTTATCTCACCCTCTATTGGGCACATCTCACCTGTACAGGTCCTAAAGAGTGTATTTCACCTCAAGACAATGTGTCTATAGGTAGTTCCTTGAATCTTATCATAGTGAATGATTTAGTTATACCTTCCTATCATTCATCTCCTTGAAAGCCTTTGTTTAAACCCATTTTTTTATATTTGTTGTAATCTATTTTGGCATTGGGGCATTACTATGTGTAATTACCATCTCCTTGTCAATGTAAGCAAGTCGCTAACTCAAATATCTATGTCATTTACCTTTGATTTTATCCTTTGAATCCTCTCTCTATTCATCCATCCATTATATTTCTAAAACTTGTCACCATCTCATCATCCCATGCCAGTTCTTAGTTTGATGGGGAATACCTCTTACATCCACTTGGGGAATTAGACCCATCCTATTTTTTGTCTCATAGTGAGTCTCTTCAAACTACTCAATAAAAAGGGTAAAACGTAGATGCTAAAAATTTGTACCATAGACTAAAACCCTAAAATAGGTTGAGTCTAAAATCCTAAAATCCTAAAATATGCTAAGTTTGAAATGTGGTAGAAACCTCCAAAAATATATATTTTGAATCTTAACTCCTAGAGGTCCAAACCAACTCTCAAACACCTTAAAAGTATATACATAAAATATAACTTAAAGTATAAAAAAATAAATGTCCATAATTAAATATTTATTCTATATATATACCCCCTATTTACCCATGGTAATTAATCATATTAATTACTATTTACCATCCCTAACCACCCAAAATATTTTAAACAACCAAAATCCATAAAAATGAAATAAAAATAAAACCCATCCAACCACCCAAAAACCATTCCAACAACTTAGCCTCATCAAAAAACCATGTAAACAACTTAGTGTTACATTCACTTACTTTGACACATGGTTCAAAACAATCCAATCTAGTTTTTGACAAAATTAGGCTAATTGACTTCAATCCTCCATAATTTATGTTGATCTTTCATGATCAACACTGGTTCTCATGGATCGACGTCAATCCATATTCACACAGTGAGCCTCCATGGCTCAAGACTATAATTTTAAACTCTAAAATGCTGTGATATTGTTTTTGAGACTATAAGCATACCCTATTTGACCCTTATCCATATGATAGAAAGCCATTTTAGAGGTTGAAAGCCCATGTTTATAGCACACATTATCTACCTTCACCTCACTCATTAAAGGTCAGTTTTATGTTTTGTATTTCTTAGTTTTTGCTTACATTATGGTTTATTATTCCTTTATCATCTTTGTTTTATCATCTACTATCTATTTTCATTATTTTATCAAATTTTCAAACATTTTCCATCCTTTATTTTTAGTATTAGTAGTTGATATAGAATCAATGTCAATTCACTTGAATCGATGTTGAACGTACAAGATCAATATCAATCCTTACTAAAACACAAAAGTAGACCCAAATTATAATTTTGGGCAAAATTTACAATCCTTAATTATTGTGTAATCTAAATTATATTTTATAAATCTCTCTCCTAATCTATTTATATCCATTACTAAAAATTAGTAAATCATTTATACATCTTTTCCTTGAATAATCCATTTACCTTATCTTTCAATAATAGATAATCTACATTTATCTATCTTTATTAAATTATATTTTGTAGTGTTTATACATGCATCTATTATCTTGTATATTTTATCTGTTATCTTGAATAATCCATAATTATTTATCCTTATGAAATTATCTTTTACATCATTTATATCTTTTAATCATTTATCTTCATTATTTTTAAAATTATATTCATCTTAATTGAAAATAGTGGGCTAACATCCATTTGAGCAAGCATTACACTTCTCAAGATTGGTTTTTAATCAAGAAGCCCAATCATCTTCTTACTGATCCATTTTTTTTTTAGTGTTTACTTGTGATTTTAATTTCATTCCTCCCCAGCCAAAGAGGAGTTCCCACAAGCTTGATCAATGGTGTGCAACCCCATCCATATCTCTAGGTAACTCTAAACCCTGCATTTACTTTTTCTTTAATAGTTAATTAAATCACATTGAAAAGGTGAAAAAAATAATAAAACATAACAACCAAATCTAATGAAGGCATCTCATCATGTTTAGGGGTTTGATTATGGATTTCCACAACAATGGGTGTAGGAAGAGGTTTAAGGATGGATTTCCTAATGATGTTCAAGGCTATATTAGGGGGAACATAGAGAATATCCTTTAAAACCTTCTTTTTCTCAATAAGAGTTTAGACAAACATATTAAAATATCCACATCTATCTACCACATGTCCATTTATAAGATGATACATACAAAACTCATTCTATATAGACTAAATTGGTTTTGGAAGAGAATGATTGATGGTTTTGATTTGATGAATTATGATAATATAAGCCCTTAAAAGATTGTCAAGTATTGAGGTATATGATTCCCCTAATGGGGTGTACTTCCTACAAAGTAGGTGCACCAATGGCTCTCGAGGTTTTGAGCTAATTAGTTTGTTTGATGAAGTTCGTTGGTTGAATAAGTTGGATTGATTTGATAAGTTTGGTTGATTTGATAGGTTGGATAGGTTTGATAAGATTGGTGGGTTTGATATGTTGGTTAGGTTTGATAATATTGGTGGGTTTAAAAATCTTGGTTGATAGTTATTATTTTTATTGGATGAGGTTGTTTGCTTTAACATGTTTGATAAGTTTGATAAGATGGGTAGGGTGGGTTGACTGTGTAAGGTTGATAAGGTTGATAGGGTAGATAAGGTTGATAAGGTGGTTTGGTTTGACAAAGTTGATAAATTTGATAAGGTAGGTTGGTTTGAAAATTTTGGTTGATATTTTTTATTTGGATGACTAAGGGGATAAACCAAGTCTTGTTTTCGAGACAAAGAGGGTTACCACAAAGTGGGTTTAGGTAATTGGTATGATGCTTGGGGTAGGTAATCCAAAGATTGATGATTTTGAGATGGTTTTAGTTGAGGTGGGATTGACAATGGTAAAATAAGTGTTGAAAGGTTTTTACTTGGTGGTAGTTGAGATTTGATTAGTTATAAGTGACATTGGTTTGGTTATAGGTAAGGTTGTGTTGACCATAGGTAAGGTTAGGTTGATTGTAGGTGAGGCTAGGTTGATCATAGGTGTAGTTAGTTTGGTTGTAGGGAAGGTTAGATTAGTCTTAGGCAAGGTTGGGTTGGTTGTATGTAAGTTTGTGAGCACAAGTGGCTCTTGATGCAAGGTAACATTCTAAGGAAAGAGGGTTGTCTTCTAGGAGTCTAAAAAAGTTAGGATCTCTTGGAAAAAATATAGGGGTACTCCCCATTGAACAAGGCAATTGATATGAGGTTGATAAAGGCAAGGTGGTAAAATTTTTCCATGGGGAGTTAGATTCCTCACAACTCAAACAAAGAGAATACAAGAAAAATTCAAATAATGTAAAACACACACTAAATCATGTTAAATCCTAAGGTTCTTTTTGTCTCTCTTGTGGCTTATGCCTTAATTTTTCATAAGTGTGGATTTGAAAAGGGTAATAGATAAGCAATCTAAGAATGGTTTTAGGTAGTTTAGGTGCTCAAAATTATCTATATTGGCATCTATATGTGGCTTGATATTGGGGCCTACCCCTTCACTTCACACACCATAGTGATAAGGGCGTCAAGTACTTAGATAAAAAATAATAAATGTAAAAGATTATACTTAATTAGATAACTAAGTTTTGGATTATCTTCTTGGTATTGATGTCTAAGTAGAATAGCCAAGGGTGAAGGTTTATCGTTAGGTGGTGAAATCCTAGTCAGGCCTTATCTCAAGTGTTTGATGTAAGATTTGGTGTAAGTGGTTTGGTCTTATGTGTGAAAACAAGTGAAGCTACGGTTAATTTACTTGATTAATTTAAGCTATGTGAGCTAATTATACAAGCAAAAAATGTATGAAAGGTTAATTTTATACCCAAAAGAAATTTTGATATCATTTAAATGAGCATAAAATAAAAATAATCACCTAGATGTAACTAGGTCCCACTAGGACTGACAAAATATTTCACTATTTTTTTAATTATTTTCTATTAAAAAATGATGTAAAAATATTAGAGGGGTATGATATAAATCCCTGGTTATGATTATGCACACATAATCAATGGATTATTAAGTAATCCTCTTTATCTAGGGAGTATGACCTTTAGATAAGAAAGACTCTAGAAATGGTTGATTAATAAGGTAAGTAGGTAGACTACCTAGCATGAGCTAGATCAAAGAAGAACAAGAGTTTCTTAGAGGATATCAATCTACCTTTAGACAATTTAATGTTAAGCAAAGTGATAGTAAGAAAGGCTGCATGAAGTGATGAAAGCATCTAATCATAAATGAAATAAATACTTTTCAAAAGAAATGTTTGTTTAAAAAAATAAAATTAAAGATAAATGCTGAATTAGATGTGGTTCAAGTTGTTACTATTGAGTCTATATAGTGACATGGATGAAGGAACATGGTTTTCAATTGAGGTGAATAAGTGTTTTAGGCTTGTTTTTTAGGTAAAATTATTTACTAATGAATATTTATGATCATGGTATGACTGTTGGTAGTCAGGGATGACTATTATCAGTTGAAAAATGATTATTGATGATTAAAAATGGCTGATAGTTATCATTATGGGTTTTGACATATTAGCTTTGGGTGAATAAGGGACTATGGATGAGTTTTAGAATAGTTTTGGTAAGTTTATTGAGGTAATTTAATGATTATGGAGACAAGAGGGATCCTCATAGATGCTTAGTTTAGGGATTTGACATTCAAATGGTCAAAAAAGGTTTGTAGGTGTCTGTGGAGGAGGCAATGTCTTGAGTTTTATAACTCCAACACAATAAAGGGTGTGGAGATAGGTGAAAAGTAGTTTCAATATTTAAACTATTAAATATAAATAACTAAAACTAAAAATAATAATAATAAGACACATAGCTTGGTTATTAGAAGTTGTTATCTTGAATAATTCCTAAAGTGAAGGTGAAATTGCTTGGGGGCCTAGAGATATATAGGTAGAGTGACAACACTTTAATCCTTTGTATTGGGATGATGAGGTCCCTTCCAATTCTCTATATTAGTTTTGGTTTAGCTCTAGTTCATAAAGAATAGTTGGTTTTTTCTCTCAATGATTCATGTTCTATCTTCTATCATTCCAACCTTCTGGGCATGGCTCTTGAGCTAGTGTTATGTAGCCATCGATGATCCTAGTCAACCACCATTGGTTGAGGGGTGACCATTGATGGTTAGAGAGATAAAGTCAAAATAGTTAAAATTAAGGCATTGGTAAATGGTTTGAGGTTAATAAAGGCATGTATTGGGATGTATGTAAAAGAAGTCTAGGGAGTTAAGACATTAAATGATAGGGTATAAATGGTCTTTAGTCTAGGTGTCTATAGGTAAGCTATGGTTTTGGTTAGGTTAGGTAGAAATATGATTTAACTAATTTATTTAAATTATTAAATTATTTAAAGGGGTAAATGGGTGGAAAAGGATATTTAATAAATAATTTAATCAAAAAAGAGGTCAAGGGGTGAAGTAAAGGCTAATACAACATCTAGAGCTATAGTGTATGTATTTTTCGTGTCTACACATCTATATATGTGCATAATTAAGAGTGTATGAGATAGTAATGAAATGTAGGTTGAGTTTTGGTATCTTGAAGGTTTCATAAGGGATTGGTGCATGATTGACCAAAACTAGACCAACACTAAGCCAAAAATATCAAACCAATACTATATCATTAGTTTTTATGCAGTAAAAAATACACATAAAACTAATATAACTATCAAGTAGGATGATACAATAAAATGATAAATAAATAGGAAACAAACTATATCAATTGGGTTAAAGTAGTAGGAAATATAGGGTGGCTAGCATAATGAGACAAAATAAGATAGAGAAGGAAAAGTAAAGATACTCAAAGGAAGAAATACTAGTATTAATAAATTTATTCCATAATATTATCTAAACATATCTAAAAATTTAACATGATCTAACCCCACCCCTTTCCTAGTACACTCCTTAGAACACTCACTCAGAGAAATTGATCTATTGATGATTCATGTGAGAGAGATTGTCAATGAAAGATAAATATGAAAAATAGTGGTGTATATAGTATGGTACTAGATGATAAAATTATACTATTATATTATTGGTTATAATACATGAGGGAAAACTAGAGGAGGAAAGATAAAAAATAAAAGAAATAAAATACCAGAGGAAGGGGAATATTATATTATTTTTTAGTGTTTTTCAATAAAGTAGTTTCTCAACATTATGATATTTTTCTCATCATAAAATCCTAATTATGATATTTTACGAACCTATACTAATTTAATTAAGTTGATTACATAATTGCATAGACGAATTAGAGTTTTTTTTATTTTTTAGAGTAATATATTTTCCTTACATCTCAAAAGGGTGATTTCCTATTAATTTAGTTCATTGGTACCATGTCCTTATTTTTTACTTTCATACACTTAAAAACATTCAATTTGTATAACCTTAATAATTGTATGAAGTATCCATAAATACGTTTTCTAATCTACTTCTCAATTATGAGTTCAAATAATTTTTCACTCATACTTTTTAACCATTAATAAATAATAAAACACATTATCATTATTCAACTATGAAACTCAATTTTATGATTAGAAAATTTCAATGAAAATTCATAATTCTAATGTCAATAAAAATTTCAATTCTTAATTACATTAAAATTTATACAAACACTCATTTTATAATATGAGAAACATACATTGCAAGTACAAATATAATAATGAAAGTAAAATGATTTTTTTTAATATGAAGACTTCGCACCCATGATAATTTTACAAGTACTCAATTAAGTTCTATTGTGAATACGACATCTATTATGTTTCATAATTATTATTATAATATCCTATATCTACTCTATTATGGAAACTACATGTGATTACCTTTTCTTTATATCCTTATGAAAATTTATAGTGAGACATCTAATATTTTATTACATATATAAAGACATACTAGGTAAAAATGCTAAAATAAATAGACCTAAGTTTTCAATTTATCTATACTACCATTTCTAATTATTTTATTATTGTTTCTATAACATAAATTCATATCCTACATAAGTTTTGGATTCTAATCTATTTTCATTATATCTATCTTTAGCAATTTAATTTACTTGTTAAATGTAAAAAATATATATTTATTTTTTTATGAATTTAATCTAAATAAGATAAGACTATTGAAATTAAGATTATTTCAAAAAAATTAATTTACCATATAGATCTAAATTTACAATAGATATTGAGGATGTACTTACTATTTTCAGAATTGATAATTTAAATAATAATATATTCACTTAACTAATTTTTTTAATTTATATTGATTGTTTCCTCCATTAAAACATCTAAAAATATATATTTTTATGTTATATAGCTACTTAGATCAATAACAATGGTCTTAAAACTTATGCTAACACTATATTGAAGCTCAGAGCCCTATGATAAATGGTACTATCTAGGCTTCATTTTTACTATAATAGATGATTGTGCCATTATATATAAGTTTAGATTGTTGAAATTATGTCTATAGGTGAATTTTGTAGATTTTCTTAGTATTCATAAATTTTGTGTAAAAATCATGATTTTGGATCTCCTTACCTTGAAACCCTAACCTCTCTCTTGTCACAATATTAAGTTAGAAATATGGGTTATAAGATCCAGTTAGATATCCCTGACCACTCCTCACTAAGTGACTACATATAAATGATTTAAGCTATTTGGGTTTTTACACATACACACTTAATCAAATAAAAATTATTTTAATTAAATATTATAATATTAAAAATTCATTAATATATGCAAAATTATATAAATTTACCTATTTAACATGTGCAATAAATATAGTAAAACACTAGGCAATCAAGGGATGAAGAGAGTGTATTTTATTTCATGTTATGATCTAGATCGTAATAGTGATCTAAAATCACCTTATAATACTAAATAATATTTTGGATATGTTTACCTTATTTTTTCACTTATTTTACCCTCAAAAAGCTTTCATTGAACCTTTATAGTTATGTCTATCCCATAATATGTATAGGATTGGATCTAAATTTTCACTTATGTTGCACAGTCACCTATATGGTTATTTTGTCCATTATAATATGTTTGAGTGTGAAGAGTTAAGAAAATAAACAAAACCATAGACTTGTTACCTTTATCCTTATATAACATGGTAAAAATGGGTTAACACATGATTTGATTTAACCTTAACAACCT
>JARHVA010006355.1:415000-450000 GCA_037957365.1 Torreya grandis
ACACGTTACTTAAAAGGATAAGCATGGGATGTCTCTAACCTCTTAGAATAAGTATGGGAAATAGGTATATATGTATCTTTTCAAAATGCAATAATTTCCTGATATGGAAACTGCATGAACTTTTTTTCAATATTAAAAAATAAGTATTTCAATGCCCATTTATACAATAGTAAGTGCAAAAGAGTTATCCTTTAACCTTTTCAAATATGTGTGTTGGGTAGTGAGAATTAGGAGAAATTTTTATAATTTTTTTATCCAATAGTGTACATAATATATCATGTGGTATATCTTAGCACCAATCAAAATAAAGTGGTTTCATTTTTATAAAAGCATATGGTTTAATTATAGGAGGTATTTTGTAAGAATGTTACTTTTTTGTTTAATACATTTACTATTTATTAGTTGGTATGTATTGATAATTATGAATAAGGTTTTTGAAGTGTTTCATGGCCCTTATTGGTTTTCTTATTTTATTATAAATCATTTTTTGTGCCATGTTTTCCTTGATGCAGATAAATAGGTAATTCAATTTTTATATTCATTAGAGCACATGCATATTTATGCACATCCAAATATAAGGTTTTAAATGAAGCATAATGCTTGTGTAATGCTCTTTTTCTAAGTGGAAAAAAAAGGCCCCTAACAAATATAAATTAAACTTCAAAACCTAAGGGGGTATAATTTAAGTAATATAATATATCCTTAAATATGATAGCATAGTCTTGAATATACTAGTGCTCATTTTTGGTTAATACTTTAAAATGATCCAATGGTAACTTAGGTAAGGTATATCAATGAAAATTGGATAAGAACTAATATGAATTATTTTTTTAACATTGATAGGGAAATTTTTTGAAGGCTATAGATCAAATTAAGATCATCTTAAGCTAAACTTAGATGTGAATCCTTTAATAGTAAGTGTTCATCCTTAGTCTAATGTCTAAATGAGTGTATATATTATTTCAAATGAATCATAGGATCCCATTGACCATTCAAGGAGGATAAATTAGCATCATAGAATTTTTAGGATAATGATATTCAAAAATATCTAAAGTAAGAGTTTGTCCCTCTAATATATTCTTCTCAAAGGTATCTTTGTGAGAGGAAACTTTCAACTGAAATCATCATTTCAATAAATATGGATATATTCCATTCTAGATTAAAAACTAAAACTATTATTATTGTATTTTATAGTATCAATTATTTCAAATATTGGATTCCAATTTCACTATTATCATATTCTAATTTTCAATTTACTATAATTACATATCATATTTTACATATTCCAATTTCAATGTCTTTGGAATTTAAAGTTATTACTCAATTATTAGTAGATATTATTCTATTTTATTGAAATAATTAAATAGTTTTTTCAAATAATAGATAATTAATTAATATTTAATTTTTATAAAATTGATTCAAAATCTATGAAATTTTCCTCTCCCAATTGGAAGCTAATTTGAAAGAATCTTAAAACTGATAATGTTCTCTGCAAAATCAAACTTATCAAGTTGTTGATATCATAATCATTATTTTAGGGAAGCCAATCAAGTTATTGATATCTTCCTCCTCAAAATTAAATTTCTCAAGTATAATCTCTATTAAATTTATTAATTTATTAATGTATTTATATGGGTAAGGGCCCCAATAGAACATGATTACAATATTATCAAAAAAAAATCTTAGATTTATATAAGAATATGTATAAGCATATAATGTGTATAATAATATACTAGATTATTATATTCATAAGTGATAATATTATTATATAATTTGTGTATTTTTAATGGTAAATAATACTATGAAAATGATCTTTATACTTTATACATTTTATATTGTATTAGTCTTCACAATTATTCATAATTGGTCTTTATATTTTTCATGATTATTAAATCTTTGACCATACCCTATACTATGAATAAATGTGAGCATGATTATGATAAATTTGTGAGATGATCCTACTTGTTACATCAAGTTAAAAATGCTCACAGTCTTTAAATTAGTCATATTGTCCATCTACTCAATTTTTATAACTCCCCATTGATTAATTTATATTGACTTTTCACATGTATGAAATTATGGTTCATTTGTCAGGTAGTTCTTAGTACTTCAATTTGATTCATTAAATTTAAATTACCAATTGAGTTATAACCAGTCAACTTACCCATTTTACTTTGGCATCTAGCATCAGATACATATCCATAAGATGCCATGAAAGACATATGTGGATGTGTAATGCCACTATTGACTCAAAACACACTGATCCAAATAAGTATATAAATAATTTATTCCTAAAAATCACATTTTTAATGTTATGGACTTTTGGAAAAATATAAATCTTAAGATAAATATTTTTGGAAATTGATAGGATTCCAATCTTGTGTATAATGGACATATGCCCATTCAAAACAAGATAAAGAATAATATTAACATCCACTTTTTACACAATATTAAATAACACAAGCTTGGGTGGATCATTAGTGGAGTAATTCCATCCACACCCATTTTACACATAGATGCCTTCTAGCCCATCCAAATTTGCCACATGGTGCTTACATAGATATAAAATCCTAGGTGACACTCTATTTTGTTATTTCAATTTAATATAAGTGTCATCTACCTGCTAATCTATAGCCTTCATGTATTTATAAAGAATTATTCATTTCTTGGGAAAGTATAGCATCTAGATTTAACTAAATTTCATAATCTTGACCACCCATGTACATTCCCACTAGTATAACTACTGGAAATATGCCTATTTTACACACAAGATTTCACCAACTGTCACAATCCTGCTCACCTATATCTTGACACAATAAAGTTCAATTTTCTATAATAATTAGGTCATTATAACCTTTGGATCATGCATATGTATTTGTCCCATTAAACTATTTTAATTAAATCACTAAAAGAATATCTAAGTTGAATAGGGTAAACATAAAAATGACAATATGACACATGGCATTAGCCTCTCAATTTATGAGGGATGTTTGTAGGGCTTTTTGTATGGTAAATCTAGCCAAGTAGAGCATTGATAGCCATCCTTGTGTCATGATTCTAGTCACCCAAAGATTGACATATCTAAATTTCATAGTAAATATCTCTAGGTAAATGGAAAACCTAGATCATGACAAGTGTTACAATCATGTCAAGTCAAGACCATGAGAACATAGCATAGTAAGCTAAGAACTAGGCACCAGTGGAGTAGTAACATACAACCATGTGTTCCCAAGACATATGATAGAAAGGTTAATGACGAAGACATAAGCTATAATTCTAAAATCATAGAAAAATGACATCTTGTAAGACTAAGTTGAGAAAACACCTAGAAGAAAGGGCAAAAAGCCACATGGTAGGAAAATCTAGATAAATTAGTAATATATAGGAAAAATTCAAATATGAAAAGCATAAAGATAAATAGATATATATTTTAATAATGTCCATGAGACAAAAAAAATCTTTAGGACCCCAAATCAATAGACAACCTAAAGGGAAAGGAGTGAAATCTGATTACACCATTAATTTTGAAGAATTAGGAAACTTAATTCATTCAATTTGAAAGGCCAATGAATGCAAAAGAAAATTATATATGTATTTTTCAAAGCATAATGTGATCATATAATAAACTACTGCATAACACATGAATGAGATACAATTTCATTATCAATTTGATAATATTATGATGAATTAATAGGAATAAACAAAATGAAAATAGTGACATGGATGACTATTCCCAATTGTTATTTTATGATTCATTTTATGTAGAGGCTATGATTTAAATTTCATCAAAATAGTCAACTTTGTTTAGATTTATCTCAATTTAAATGTTATCAAAATAGATCAAGATGAGAGTGAAATTTTGAGTTAGATTGTAGACTAAGTTTTGGACCCCAAATTTTATATCATTTTATTCTTAATAATTTTTGACTATTCCTAATTACTATTCTATGATACATTTTATGTAGAGAGGCTATTATTTAAATTTCATTGAAATAGTCAACTTTGTTTAGGTTTGGATTGATTTATATTTTATCAAAACATATCAAGATGAGAGTGAAAATTTGAGTTAGATTACAGACTAAGTGTAGGACCCCAAATGTTATATCAATTTAATATTAGTAATTTTTATAGATGACATGGAATATATTTAAAAGGAAGTAATCCAAGAAATGGGAGAGACACTATGTGGAAGACCTTGGCATAGAAAAATAAAATAATGAGGAACAAGGATATATAAAACATGGAGGAACTAAGGGTGTAAGACTTAAAAATTGGTGAATGACTTGGAAAATGGTGAAGATGGTAGAGACAATTAGGGAATGGTTCACATGAGCATCAAAGATAATAGTCAAGCATGAATCTACCACTGGTCTATGAGGAACATGACAACAATTACCATGATAGAGAGGGTAAATAAGGTTAGCTAGGCTCAAATGAACATTTATTAATTGTAATGGATTCCCACCACTCATTTTTGTTAATGGTAATTGGAAATTCATCACATATATATCAATGTTTTAATAGAATGGTCATGGTAAAAACCATGTATAAATTTTACTTAGGGAAATGATCGTGGCTAGTAATTATGAACATGTAAATGAAGTCCCTAAGATTAGTCATGATATGGATTGTGACTTATATATGGGGGTCCTTGAAAGATATTTTATATTGAGAGACACAACATTTGTGTTGTAAAAACACCTTTTATAATCTCATTATGAATCAATGATACCATTAATATTTTTTATTTATTTAGGCCTATATTTTTATATGATGAATATTTTATGGAATGAATTATTAGGATTAACTTTAATATGATGTTATTGGCTAAAACTATGCACCTATTCAAGCACCCTAGTATAACAAGCTCAATCATAAACCATTTCATGACAAAACTAATAGGAACCACTCTAAAGTTGGATGCTTTGGGTGAGCACATGAGAAAATTTATCACGTGATATGCCATCATGTTATCTTGTTCGGCTTCTTATTCTCTTATGCATGTGACTAGGATAGGTTGTGCTAAATAAGAAAAAAAGATACCAAGACTATGGTCACCATTTTAAAATATGTTATTATAAATTAGTCAACTTAGTAGGCTAAATTTTTTAGTTATATGTCTGGAAATAATTTATTTTATTTATAGATACAAAAACAATTCCAACTATTAACTATAAAATTAATCAAATTCTATATAAATGTGTAACACAATCAGTGATATTTTATAACTTGTACCAATCACTTTTGTACTTCAAAATAATTCCATCTCTCACTATAAAATTTAACCAAAAATTATTGGGTTCATATACATAACTTATTGTAACAAATACAAATTATTTAATAGTATAAATACAACTCAATCAAAGTATCTAATTTTTTTATTGTGTGTTTCCAAAGAGTCATGCATATTTGAGTGCAGCCCCACATGATCTAACCATGTACATAAGTGTGTGAATATTTTATTATCATAATGTAGTGTGCCATAAAATTTATATCTTTGAGGCAATCCAAAGAAAAGGTATTATTTGTGGTCACTAAAAAAATAGGTTTTCTCACCTAAGAATAATATGTTTTCTATACCATACAAGTGTGTGTAGTTGTGTACAACCTTTTCCATATTTTTAGTGTATAATGGCACAATATTTTCTTTTTTTGATCAGATAAATTTCTCACTAATTTTACACTATGATATTACCCACATAAAAATAAATTACCTATTTCATAGACATTCAAAGTGTTTAATGAAATAACATTTTACTCTTGAGTTCAAGTACGTAAGCCACAACCCAATATCAAAATGTTTCTTTGCAATCTTTAACAAGTTAGCGTTAAATGTATGACTAAAGTGTTGGTAGAATTAATATGAAAATTCTTGGTGTTTGGTACATGATTTAACTTCAATGGTGCCTATAATGCCAGACAATAGTCCTTCTACTCATAGTATCAACAATTTCCTTCAAATTAGAATGATAATATCTAAAATAGTAAATGAATATAAGAATGTCAATAACTGGCCAATTACTGATATTTCATGCAAATAAAGTTATTAACACCAATGCACAATAGTTTATAAAAAACACTTAATCTTATAATTTAATTTAAATATTTAATTTTGAGAAATTCATAGTTACAAATTTTTTTGGGGAGAATCTTATAGTAGCAAAAATTCTTGGGGCAAAATTCATTTTCTCAAAGGTACCTATTTATCAACAAAACATGATTAATTAGAGAAACTTATAACCTTAATATAAAAAATATTGTTAAAGTACCAAAAACTATTTTCATCAAATTTAAAGTATATTTGAAAAATTTATTTTATATTTGAGCCAAATATGAATGAAAACATCTAAGAATCAATATTAACATTAGACATTATTGGAAATTAAATAATATTCACAATATATATTATATATAAGTAGTGTAAACACAATTTCATTTTATCTCCTTGGTTCAACACTTGTCACACAAAATTAACCCTTATTTAAAAAAAAAATTACATCATCTTCATCCTTATTCAAGGCTAGTTTTCTGAATAATGGTGTCATAAGCCATTTTCCCTTTGTAAACTCTTTTTCAGAGAAAACCTTCATTGGAACTATAATTTTTTTATAGGTACACCTTTGCTTCATGGGTTGACTATAATAATTATTTCATAATTAAAATTAATTATAGGTTCCTTCCAAACCATTTCCAAATTCTTAATAAATATTCTTGTATTGTTTTTTCAATGCTTAGAACCCTACAAAAACAAAGCACATGCATAATATTTAGCATTTTTATTGGTTTCACCATAAAAATTTTTATGTTGAAATATATATCAGATATAGACTAAAATTATAACTAAAACTATGAGGACACAAATATTAAAAAGTGGGTCAGTTGTCCTCTTAGCTATATATACTCGTTGTTGAATTGGAACGGAGTGTTACTCTTTTTTGAAGAATATTTTTGAATTAAAAATCCTTCTATGTTGATAACAATTTTTTTTTTTGAGGCACTATAGACAATAATAATTTTGAGATTTAGTGTTACATTCAATTTATTTTTTAATGTTATTATAGTAATATGCCAATTAATGTGTTATACCTTCATTCTTAGGAATTTTCATAGATTGTACATCATCTCTAGCCAAATATACACTAGAATTTAAAATTATAATTATTTAATTCTTGATAAACACAATCAAACCAACTATATTAGGACTTAGTTATGAAATTTTCAATAGTTGATTATTAATTTAAGTAATTTCTAGCACATGTTGTGATCCAAGCATGACAATTGTTGGTGCGTACTATGATGTGGTTGATGTGTTTACTATAGCCAGATACATATTATGCTAAAGTTAATCTTATAGGTTATATATGATCTATATTTGTTTACGTATATCTCTTGAAACTAAATTTGAGTCTTCATTTAATTCATCATCTATGTTCATCACTGTTTGTAATGGCTTTACAATTTTTACATTATGAAACATAAAAGTTTAGAATGTAAATAATTTAGTGTCTTACTTTGTAAATTTAATGATATAAATTAGTATCAAGCCATGTACATACCCAGGGGTTTCATGATATATTTTTATTATTTTTAAGCATCATATCCTACATTACATTTTCTACTATGCATATAACTGAAGTTATCTTTTAACTTACATTAAATTTTATCATATTTTTACCTCCTTAAAGTACTATAATAGGGGATGAGTCTTTGTTACATATTGATAACATGTGCTCCTAAAAATGGAAATATATCTCATACATGAAAGGATTATCAAATAAGAAAATCCCAATATCAGTTGGCCTCATAATGTTTAAGGGCTCAGTGTCTGATCATTCAAGTTCCATTCCCACTTCAACTTTCCTATCTTCTTAATCATGCACACCAAAAATGCTAAAGACCACCAACAGTCCCTCAAACCCACCTTCCTCATCTAAAATATTGCAACATCCTTAATTTTAGTCTTTTATTTATTCTTTTCCATTCTATTCTTTAGTATTTTCCATGTAGATGCATACATAATTATGAAATAAGTAGGCTTTGAGAATTGAAATAACAAATATGAACACACAAGTCATTACAATAGACCATTGTAGGAGGGTAGATCTATAATATCTATGTGTGTTACATTAGTGATAACATTAAAAAAATGTAAAATAACTACCTATAGACTAAAAGAAATATGGTGTTATATTTCTCCCAATGTTATTCCCAATACAAAAGGAAAAACGCATTGACATGTGAACTCATAAATATCTTCTTCTGTTGGTAGAAATTTTTTTGTAACTAATTATACATATAGTTTTAGGAGGTTGACAGAATCCTTCAATATCACCGTATTATCTTATAATTTATCTGTATCCCTTTCCCCATTTGATTTTTTTATCTTTCCATTTATAAATTCATCATAACATTGAAGAAAGTGAGTTTCATTGATGCAAAAAAAATTCTTTCATATTTAATTGGTCACACCCCAAAATAAGTAATTATTCGAGACCCCATTAATTTAAATAGTTAATAATATTTGACCTTGAGACTCTAGTCTTCTTCACTATTGTGTAATATCCACTTAATGTTTTCACTTTCACACCAAGGTCAATAGTTACATTCAGCCAAATATGTTGACTCATAACATTATCTATGAGTACATCCAATTCTTCTACAAATATACCATATATGCCTCTAAATAAACCTTTTATAAATTTATCTAATGAATTTTGACTTGAATTATGGGTCACTATATTTATTAGGGCTATAATCCAATGCACCATTTATGTAGACATCAAAAACTAGAATCCATTTTACCCATATGTCATCGAAGAGAATGAGAAATGTTAGCTTATCACTAAGGCTAACCACCTTTTATTTTTCAAAAATATTCTTTATCTCCTATTTCAATGTATATATGCAAATATAAAAGTAAATTACATTATTAATTAGGCATATATAGTAGTTAAATGAATAATTTTATAAAATTACTTATTCATTTTATTATAAATTAGCTTAATAACTAAATTCAATATTTAAATTACCTTCTAGTTAGTTGTATTTTGTTGCCTAAACTAAAACATTGTGGTATTTTTTCCATGATCCATAATGCCCTACACTTGTACAAATAGTCAATAAAGTGTGTTAGAACCCATGTTTTGTTGGTCATATTTTTTTGTTTGTAGATATTGATTACATGCTCTATTATGGCTCTAGTAGAAAGAATATGAGATGATATTTGTTTTAATCTATCATTATTTGATGTAAGCTCATGGTTTTGTAAAATAATTTTTAAACAAATAATTCTATAAAAATACTCATTTAATTAATCTATATACCTAATTAATACTGTAATTTTATTCTATGTTTGCATATAGGCATTTAAATAAAAGATAAAGAATGTATTAAAAAAAACAAAAGGTGGATAACCTTAGTGATAAGCTATCATTTCTCATTCTTCTTAATGATATATGGGCAAAATGGGTTCTAGGTTTTGATGTCTACATATATGGTGCATTGGATTACAACCCTAATAACTTGGAATGATATTAATTCACCAAATAAGTAGAAATACAATAATATATCACAATGATATGGAAATATAACATATAATATGAATAATATGTAAACCACTTTGAGGGAGAAACCTCCCAAATGCTTGCAACAAGAAATGAATACTCTGATATGATGATGAAAAACTAACCGTACCACCTATATATAGTATACTAAGGCCATGGACAACCCATAGGCCAACCTAATAATCAAATAAATGCATATAAAAATGTAAAATAATATGGAAAAGGGTTATGTAAGCCATAAGTTAGGTACATATATCCCTACACACACTAATGGTCAAGGGCATAACATGACCCTCTCCTTAAAAAAACATTGTCCTCAACATTGAATCAATCTCAGATGTTTTTGCATGAAGGATTCATCCTCTTATGTAGCATGTTTGGAAGGTAGATTCTTCCATTTAATAAAATGCTCTATAATAAGTCTAGATCTTAGTTTCTTAATATGTGTTTGAAGGACCACTTAAAGACCAAGAACTATCCTCCCTTCCTCATATAATTTTGGTTACTTAGTTTGAGAGGTAAATCAATGTTTAATGACCTTAAGGTAAGATACATGAAATATTGGATTAATGTGAGTGAATAGAGGAAATTCTAGCTTGTAGGACACACTACCAATTTTATACAAGATCTGATAAGGGTTAGAATACTTGGGAGATAGCTTGTTATCATTTTTTTATTGGTTTAAGGATATATGCTTATATAGATGTAACTAAACAAAGACCCAATCACCAATTTAAAAATTCCTCTCACTTTTATACTAATTTGCCTATTACTTCATGTGATTGTAGACCAAACCTAAATTTTCATGTAAAGTATTGACTTATTATTATTGTTGAAGGTGTTCCTCCACTACATGCACCTTCAAATGAGATTTCAAGGGTGAAGTAAGGGATGGATGATGGTATCCATATAATTACATAAAATAAAATATTTTGGATGAACTATGCACTAAACTATTATACCAGCATTCAGCCAAGGGAAACCATTGAACCCATTTATCCTATTTATTTGACACAAAGCAATGAAGGTACCCTTACAAACACTTTTTGAATACCTTAGTTTGTCCATTGGATTGAGGATTATAGGATGGCCTATGAGACAATTGGGTTCTCAAAGATGAAAATAATTTTATCCAAATATTACTAATGAATATGGGATCTCGATCATTGATAAGAATCTTGGGAGTACCATGTAATTTCTAAACTATATTAAGGAAGGCATAAGTTATTATACTAACCATCAATGGTTGAGATAAAAAAAATGAGCATACTTTATGAGTATATCCACAAAAACCATGAGAAAATTTTTACCTTAAGATCATGGTAACCTAGTAATGAAATCCATAGATACCTCTTCCCATCATTGAGTAGGGATGGATAAAGGATATAAAAGACCTAGGGTTTTAATGGTTTCACTTTTATTTTATTAATAAAACATATATTCAACCACATATTTTTATACATCCCCCTTGAGTCCTTTACAAAAGAAATCCTTCTTGACTCTTTGATAGGTTTCCAAAAAACCTGACTGACCATCAAGTGGATATGCATGAAGTTATTAATGAATTTTTTGTTTAAGAAGAGAATTCTTATATAGATATAATATATCTTTATACCATAATCCATTCCCCTTCCATGTAAAATTTTCAATCCCATATAAAGCCTGCTACAAATTTTGAATCAATGCATGGGTAGTATTATAATTCTCCCATTCTAACCTTGCTTCGTTAAGCCATTCTACTTGCTAAATGGTCTTGGCACATTATAATGCCTTAACTAGTTCATCTCAACTAGATAGATCATTGACCACCACATTTTATTTTCCTTTATTGAAGACTATTTCAAAATGAAAACTTAACATTTTCATCGCCCATTTTTTTTGTTCTTTAGAGGTTAACTGGTATTCCAAAAAATATTTAAGGCTATCATGATCAGTCTTTACCTAAAAGTGATGACCTAATAAATAAGGTATCCATTATTTGAATACATGTAGAATAACCATCATCTCTTTCTCATATATGTGTTTGATCTATATTTTACATTTAATTGATGAATTTCAAAAGATATTGACTTACCCTCTTGCATGAGTACTACACCCATACCATATCTATATGCATCACATTCAACCACAATATTTTAAAAAAATCTAGAGTAGCCAATACCAGGGTGGTGCACAGAGCCATTTTAAATTATTCAAATGACTTGGTAACTATATTAGTCTACTATAAGGAGTCTTTATTCAACAAAGAAGTGAATGGTTTTATAATATTACTATAGTGTTCATCAAACCTACGATAGTAACCAGTTAGCCCCAAAATCCCTCTAGTTGCTTAAGTGTCTTACAAATCTTTCACTCCATGGCATCTTGTATTTTTTTAGGATCAACTTTTACTCCCTCATGTGATGTAATATGACCCAAATATTCCACTTATCAAACTCCAAAATCACATCTATATGGTTTAGAATACAACTAATGTTGCTCAAGAACTGAGAGTACATGTTTCATATGATATAATTAGTCTTCTCATTTTTTTCTATAAATAAGGATGTCATTGAAATACACAAGTGCAAACATTTTCAAAAATGGCCTAAAATCTGTATTCATCAAACTTTGAAATGTGGATGGTACTTTGGTGAGACCAAAATGCATGACCAAAAATTCACAATGGCCTTTGTGAGTATGGAAATCTATTTTAAGAATATCCTCCTCATGGATCTATATTTGATGATATATAGAGCAAAGATCTAATTTGGTAAAACAAATAGTACCATGTAGTTTATCTAACAAATCATCAATTACAAGAATAAGAAACTTATCCTTAATAGTTAACTTGTTGAGATCTCTATAAAATGGTCACATCCTCCATGTTTTATCTTTATTTCTCACCATGAATATTAGATAAGAATAATCACTTTGGCTATGGCTAATGGTTCTTTCCTCTAACAAATCTTGTACCATTTTTCTAATTTCACTCTTCTAGGCATAAATATATCTATAGGGTATGATGTTGGGTTGTGTACTTATAGGAATGAGTATAATGGAATGATCATGGGTACAAATAGGAGGAACACCTTTTATCATGGGGCCAAAAAAAATTGAATGTTCATCCAATATTTGTTGTATATTAGAATGGGTAGACTCCTTAGTTTGATGAACCTCAATGGAAAACAAGCATGCCATAAATCCTACAACACCTTTTTCATCAGCTTGGTCATTTAATGTGAACTAACCACTTATGGAGATTTAAATCTTAATCCTCATAGTTCAATTGGCTTGTCTTTAGCATAAAAATGCATGAATAGTTCTTGGAAATTCATCTCAATAATACCTAATGTGGTGAGTCATTGTACTCCCAAACAATGTTAGTCCCACCCATAGGAATAGAAAAAATATGAGAATATATAAAATAGTCCCCCATTTCTAACTTAATATCATGGCATTTTCTAAAATTATTAATTTAACCACCATCTACAATCATGATTTGAAATTTTGGGGCTAGGTAGATGAAACAATTCAAATGGGCAACCAAATTACTATTGATGAAATTGTGGGTACTACCTAAGTCAATCAACATCGTGACCTATTTATTTATGAAACCCACTATCTTAAGAGTCTGAGTAGAAATACTTGTAAGGTCATGATAGGAGATAGTATTTTGAGAATCTACATCTTCACCCTTGGGTCCTTCAAAACCATCACCAAATGTCTCCTCATCTTCTCCATCCTCATCAGCCCCTTTAATGTAAAATAACTTATTTTCAACACATTGATGACCTTTGGTCCATTTTATATCATAAACATAACATAACCCTTTTACATGCTTTTCATCAATTTGTTATGGTGTTAATCTAGTATGTTCAGGCAATGATGGAGTTGGGAAGGTGCATTCCTAAATAGTAGTGAAAGAATGACATTTTATCATCTCTTTTTCCTCTACTAAGCATGTCATTCATATAAATTTAGATACATTTTTTTGGTTAAATATATGAACCTCCAATTGAATACTATATTTTAATCCACACAAAAAAGGAAAGTCAGATTTGCCTTAGTGATGTCCTCCACATGTAAGGATAGATTCTAAAATTGATGAATTTAATCCTTAATCATTCCTATTTGTCATAGTTTGGATAATTAGTTGAATTAGTTTTTAGAAACATTATCTTGATAGTGAGACATCAGTTCATCATAAAATACTAAACATGTAATACGATCACCCGTCTTCTTCTTTTGAGCATATAACTAATGATACCAAATGAATGGCTCAGGTTCTAGATACAATGATTCCACAACCACCTTTTGAAAGATAGGATTTTTGTGTAGATTAAATATATTTTAAATTTGAGTGATGCAAGTGATAATATCCTTACCATCAAGCTTGAAAAATTCCACTTTTGGTAACATTAGTTTCACCCTCATTTTGGCAATGTTAGTATTAAGAGGAGGACCAAAAGGAAAAAGTGGAGGGTTATTGAGTGGTAAATGAGATGAAATGGTAGCCAATTATGTTGTGATCTATTGTAACTAATTATTCATGACAATTATATCCCCTTGTATTTCTAACATTTGAGTTTGGACTTACTCATCCTTTTACATCAAGCCATGTAGATTTGAATGAATTTAAGAAATGATATCAGAAGTTTCAGATTCCATGTCATCTTCTAAAGGATTTTTAGGGGTGTCTTACCCTTTCTCCCATCCACAAATATTAGGACCAGCCATATGAAGGATTGATGGTGAACCTTATTTTTTCCCATTGACCTAATTGAATTATTTCTCAACTCTAGTAAAGAAATGTAGAGAAATTCACAACCATTTGTGAGATATAACCAAATTTCAAGATTTAGGGTTTTTGACCTAATTATGTCCCAAATCAACACTCTAATACCACTTATAATGATATTAATTCACCTAATAAGTATAAATATAGAAATATATCACAATTATATGGAAATATAGCAGATACTATGAATAATAGAAATCCACTCTGAGGGGCAACCCTCCCAAATGCTTAAAATAAGAAATGAATACTCTGAAAAGATGATGAAAAATTAACTGTACCACCTATATATAGTCTACCAAGGCTATGTAAAACCCATAGGCTAACCTAGTAATCATATGAAGTCATAGATAGATGTAAAATAATATGCAAAAGGTTCATGTAAGCCATAAGTTAGATACACATATCCCTAGACAAACCAATAGTTAAGGGCATAACCCATTATATTTATTAGGGTTATAATATAATTCACCTTTTATGTAGACATTAAAAACTAGAACACATTTTTCCCATATGTCATCAAGAAGAATGAGAAATGTCAGCTTATCACTAAGGCTATCCACTTTTTATTTTTCAAAAAAAATCTTTATCTCTTATTTAAATACCTATATGTAAATATAAAATAAAATTATATTATTAATTAGGCATATAAATTAGTTAAATTAATATATTTGTATTTTTTTATTTTTTTATTTTTTTATAAATTAGCTTAATAATTGAATTTAATATTACCTACAATTGTACAATTGGTTAATAAACTATGTTGGAACCCATGTTTTGTTGGCCATATTTTGTTGTTTATAGATACTAATTACCCTCTTTATCATGGATCTGGTAGAAATAATATGATCTGAAATTTATATTAATCTATCATGAAAAGATACAAAATCATGGTTTTAAAAAATAATTTTCATATTTGAAATGGTATGTTGTCCATCGATGATGTATAAGTTAGTCTCTAGATCATACAATTCATGCTTAAAATCAATGTCCAAGATATCACAAGTTAATTTAATAAAGGGAAGAAATACTACCTCCCACTAAAGAGGCACATGATTACATAACATTGAGATAACTAGTCTATCAACACTGGCTGGATCAAGGGATCAATACTGGTAGTGAAGAGGAGCTTGGTGGCAATGTTTAACTCCAATCTTGAAGGATTTTTTCATTAAATAAGAAAAGTTGAAACTTTGAGATGTTAAACATTAAATTTTATTAAATTTATTTTTATCTTGTTTTAATAAAGTTTTATTCCTTGTTGATGACCTTATCTCTTGGAATTATGATACTAAAGTTTCTTTTTCCAGCTTTACCAATAGTTGTCATCTCATATATGTAAACATTTTTGAATGAAATTTTTCTTCCCTGATTCTTTGTACATATTCAAAAAATGGGTGATAGATGAAGTGAATGCATATTAATAAAATATTTTGAATGAGAGTTTAATTCCATTACAAATATATTCATTAGTTTCCATTTCAATGGTGACCCCATCTGTAAATAGTTCAATTTTCTAACTGTAAGAAAAACAAGAATATTTATTACGTTTTGTCAAATGAACCATGCCAATTTTTATATATAATAAAACCTCTAGATCCATTTAAATAATTTAGAATAAGTGATAATTATTTTTTATATGCTCCACTTGAACTATTATTACATTATTTGAAAAAAAAATCATACTTAACACTATCCCAACCGCTTTATATTCCCCTAACATGGAATTAAACAACTAGAAGTCATTACGATAGTTAAATGGAGAGTATATTTATATAAACCACTCATCATATATTTTATCCAAGTCCAATACACCTTCAATAACTATAATTATATATATATATAGGGAACACTTCCCACAATAGCCATTGTAATCCCTATTGTACAAATATATTCATAATTTGTTTGTTGAAATATATCATGATGACATTTGAAATATGACATATTTTTAAACCATGTAAGAACATATTATTTAGATACATTAGTCACCATATCATTTTTTTTGAATGGATGGTTATTAATTAAATATATAAAGTATTTACATAGGATTGATAGAACATAAACATCCATTATTATTTTCCATTTATTGATATTAATCTTAGACTTATGTATAATGGGCACACACCAATTTTGAGTTAAGTCTATTCTAAATTTATATTAGGCCATGCCAATTGAAATTAATTTTATATTATTTTATTTTATCTTTACATTGAATTTTAATTAAATGGAAATGATATTTTATATCTTTTTTAGAATGGGCTTGTGTCTAGTTTTACATTTGACATTAATACGAATTTTATCAATTGATCTAATTATACATAACATGAAAAATGTTGAAAGTTGATAATATTCCAATATTGTGTAGAATGGGAACATGCCCATTCTAAATAAGATAAGAAAATATGAACATCTACTTTCTAATAAATATTTTTTAACGCATGCCCGAAATGTTCCTAGAGTAATATATGACTAAATTAAAACATTGAGAATGACCTTTGTAAATTCTCTAATGATGGGAGAAGGATTAGTAAAAATATAACAATTTTCAATCACTCTTTGAGACTCCTTGTGTAAAATTGGCACATGCCCATTCTAAACAAGATAAAAATAATATGAACACCCACTTTCTAACCAATATTCTATGGGGGAATCTTTAGTGGAGTACTACTAGTGTGTAGTTGATCATATTCCAATCTTATGTATAATGGGTGCATGGAAATTATAAATAAGATAATAGAATCTAAACATTAATCTAAAATTCTTACCAATATTATAAATCAATAAAAAAATTAGGGCCTAACCTCACCCCACACTAAGCCAATAGTATATCTAAAAAATGATCTTGTATGCTCACCAAAAGTACATAGTTTAAAAATAATTCCCATCAATTATGTCATGTGATGGTGTATGTATTGAGCTCACTATACTAGGGTGTTTGAATAGGTGCATAGTTCTTTATAAAAACATCATAGTAAAGCCAATACTAATGACTCAATCATTTCATAAGCTATTCATCATAGAAAAAGATGGCTGCAAATCAAGAAAAAGAGTAATAGTACCATTTATATCCATAAAAAGATTATAAGAGGTGTTTAAATATCATATTATACTCCATTACATATAAATGATCACCATATACATGTCGTAATACACATCAGGGTTAAGACTAATCTCAAGATAATTCTAATATTACCATTACAACCACCACCACCACCAACTTTATAAGTAAAAATTATGGGTATTTATCCATGGTTTATCCAAATAATTCTATTAGAATATTTTTATTAAAGTGATAAATTACCAATAACCATTTACAATAAAGCATGGGAATCACACAAGAATTCCCAAGAGGCTACCACTACTCACCTTGAAATTTTGACAACTCAAGTTGATAAATTTTTAGAGTAACATGAGGAGATGAAGTGGATATGAGGTGAGGTGGAAGTAATTACTTCTAATATTTAAATACTCAAGCCCACCTAGCTGATGCATGGTATATTTATGGATGATATAACTTTGAGTTTCTTTGAATATTCTTCCTTATCTTCCAACACTGTAACCTTGAGGTTGAATTCTTGATCTAGCTTAGATAAGTTCATTAAAGGCTCTCAAGTGATGACTTATGACTAGGAAACCAATATTTGGTAGACTTGGAGTGGGTTTGCGATAGCCATATTGAAGTCTAACACTTTGTTAATGCTCTTGGTAGATTGGGTCAAGAGTTTGAGAAAATAATATGTTCTATCCTTATTTCTCTTGGCCACCTTATTTCACATAACCTAGTCAAAGTGACCCAAGTGGAATCTTAATTCTACCCAATTAAGTAGAGTGCCTCCAAGTATAATTAGACTAAGATATTGACCTCCTTAAATTAGGCCAATATCTTTTTCTTGACTTCTTCTAGGGGATTTCCTATAGTCATCTACAGGGCTAGCCATTCCTCAATTATTGGCCTCATGATGCCAACGTATGTTTGGTATAATCTAAAGTTTAAATTGGCCATAAAATTTAGATCTAGATACATTCCCATGTTTACTATGACCACTAGCTTCTTGACTTTGATTTATACTAGAGGTATCCTCTCTAAATAGGCCTAGGTCCTTTAAATATGTGTCCCACAACTAGCCTAAGTCTCCACCACTTTTCCTAGTACTAAGAAGAGTTTCAAGAGAGCATCATTGACTTAACTAACTATGCCCATTGAGAAATAAATTTTCACTTATGCTTCAAGGACTTAGACCTTCTCCTACATGTTCTCCACCAATTTATCAAACATGTCATAGGTGAATCATTGAATTTATATTAGGTCTTTAACCACCTTTTTTTTCTCATGTGGGAGTCCTCACCTTGGTAAGAGAGAATAAATAGTATTGGTTCTACCAAACTAGAAGGTTCCCCTTTTATATGAATTTCTAAGGATATTATGAATATTTCTTATGGTGTCATCAAAGTCCCACTACACATCTGGTTCAACTTGCATTATCATCCTAGGTGTTTAAGATAATAAAACCATACTTAGGGTTGAATGAGTTGTTATTTGGGTGACATAAAGGGTGGTGATAGGTGGATGAGTCATGAATGAAGTAGAAGGGATGAATGAGGAAATTAGTGGAGGCATCAGTGACATGGGGGCATAGGGAAAAAAGATGAATTTGGAGGCCCAAGGAAAGACTTGCTCTTACCACTAGTCTTGAGTCATGTTAACCTAATGAATATGATTCCAGGGAGGGGGTATTCAATAGGAAAGATGAAATTGGCTAGTTAAATCCAAATCCTTAGGTACCTAGGATGAGGGAAAGGGAGGTTGAGAGATGATATAGGGATCTAACATGGGTGGTGAATGAAGATGTACTACCTTTTGATTGTTCTTTAGCATTTTATTTTGGTCATCTTAGGCTACTAAAATTGATGGAGTAGTGGTGGTGAAAGCTATGGGGGATGACTAGTAATTTTTTTGGACCATAAAAAGTATCACTAGAATAGTTTGGGTCTCTTGGGATGTGCACATGGGTGTACTTATGATATTAATGACAACCACACTAGCTAAAGGTAGGGAGACCACATGAACCTAGGTCTATAAAATGACCAGCAAGGGCACTAAGGGGGTCCCAATTGAAATGGATAGGGTAGATAACAAAGAGGAGGTGAAGGCAATGGGAAAGACTAAAACAAAATTCACTTGGGTGAATTATGGAGGGGGGAAATTTGGAATAAGGGAGGCTTCACTTGAGTTTATGGCAAGGGTGTTTGGAAAGAAAGTGGTGCCATGAGAAGTAATTAGAGAATGGAGGGAGACTGAGAAGGGACTTGAGCTAGTGATAGATGTTGGTCTTGATGTGGACTAGTTTGTAGGATGCTAATGATATAAAACCTTAAGGTATACATGGTCTAAAGTTGATTTATTTGAGTTTGAACTTCTTATACATAGGTTACATGGATTTGAATTTATTAGGAATGATATACTCAAATTGGAAATAGTGGTGAGGGGTTCAAGGTCTAAGATGCTCAAAATAAGAGTGGTGGAGGATCTAAGGGATAAGTTACATGAGGAGATATAGGAGGATAAGCTACTAGGACTCCTTTTAAAATCATTTTAGAGATCTATGGGGTAGTCTCCTTAATAACCTTTGCATTCTAAATCATAGTACAATGGGAAATAAATGGATCAGGTTGAACCTTATTCCCATTCTTCTTTCTACAAGCCTCAATCTAAATGAATAGCTATTGGTCATCAATTAGATTTATGTACAGATCATCATCCTCCTTTGTCTGGTGGTCATAATTGAGGTCAAGATGAGCTAAGTATTTTTCTAAATGGGATTTGATGATGTAGAAAAAGTCTCAATCTTGGTGCTTATATCTACCTAGCATTAAAGAGTCTCTCCTAACCACCATATTTTATAGGGGGAAGGAACAATATCCATGGTTCCTGATAGTAATTGGGATAAGTGGGTAGGCCTTGTACTAGTAAATAATTTAGTACTTTAAGAAGCATGTCACCAATTGATAAGTAATTTCATACTCTAGTAGGTAGTCTAGGACATGATAGGGAAAATAAAGGGGCTCTTTGAGAATGCCTACCAATAAAATAATGGTATATTCCATATAATACTAATATTCACAAATAGGGGAAAGGGAGTCTCTAATTTATTTTAAAATTTAAGGCATGGGTGCATCATTGATGGTGTTGTAAACCACTAGGTAGAATGGCTCATAAATTTACTTGATAGTATTTTTATAGTATTGGCCATGTAGCTTATATAAAACTACGTGGACCACTAATCCTCTAAGATTTTAAAGTGTCACATCCTAATTTCACCATATAAATAATAATCTTTAAACTTTTGGATTAGTATGGTTATTATCTAATTATTATTTCTTTCATTTGAGCTTTGTGACATATATTGGTATGGGATAGTGATATTGTTTATTAGTATATATAATATGATAGTTGCATTTTTTATTTTATAAATTGAGGGTGTATATTTGTTACTTTTACATCATTGGTTGATATATGATGACTCAGAATAACTACCTAATTATTGTAAGGTGGATGTAGGATTGATCTTACCCTCAGAGCTAGATGAAGGAGAGCATCATCAGAGAGGATGGGCTATATGGGATGATTAGGTGATGATAGAGAAATTGTCAGTGACCCTACACATGCACATTATATATATAATTTTATATGAGTATTATGTTTTAAATAATAGTTCATAATTAAGGAAATATGTTGTGATTATAACTATTTGTGGATTTAGTTTCTAATTTCATTAGATTCCTTTAAATTAATAATCTTGATTTTTGAGAATAAAATAGGAAATAAATATTTAATTGATAGTTATTGAATATATAGTTATATTTCGATTAGAATTAATTATGAGATATAAAAATATTAAATAAATAAACAATTACCTTTATTACTTTTTAGAGCTCAAGTTATCCCAAAATTCTAATTATGACTTAAGACAAATTAAACGTAGTCTTGAAAAGAATATATGAGATTTATTTGAAAGTTACAAATTAATATATTGATTTAATTATAAAATATAAAGCTAAATTAAATTACAAATTCCAATGCATGGATTGAGTTAAGTATTTAAAGATTATAATTATCATTAAAAAGAGGACTTAAACATGCATTATTTAAGAAAATAAAAAAGAACTCGAGATTAATTAATAGAATTAAATTATGAATTGAAATTCTAAAGAGTAAGAAATAGTACAAATCATTATAAATGAAGGAAAAAGAGGTAGAAAAGAGGGGGAGAGAAAATATATGGATGGAAAGGAAGGAAGCAGGAGAATTAGAAAAAAAGTTGGAGAAAGTAGGAGATAGTCAAATGAATGATACAAGCCAATATTTACCAGGTCAATTCTCCTTTTATATTTATATATGGATATGAGAATGAATTTTCTATGCAAAATAATAATGGAATGTATTAAACCAGATATCCAATAACCTAATCAAACTCTTCTAGAAAATTTTAGGTTATTTTCAACATCACTTTAAAAATAATAGTCTATGGTTTATTCAGATGTGTTTTACCTATTTTTGGTTTGTGTCCCACTCTTATTAAGCCCTGCATCTCACTACAAGGGACTACATTATAAATTGGTTATAATCTTAATAAAAAATAATTGACTGAGTTTAAATCTTTTGATTGGGTAAAATCTTATAGTTATGGTCAATGTTTCATTATAATAGACCAGTACCTGATTGATAGATCTGCATTCCATATATTCTAAGCAGGTTATGTTTACTTTGTTTGACCTGTGTATTTATTCTTTTAGTCTACATCATAATTAAAAATTACCAACATTTTATATGTATTTCATTTCATTATTTTAACCTACATAATACTTATTATACCCCAGTACCTTATTTAACATGAACAATGTCATAAATGATAAACAATGCCTTATATCAATCAATTACTAAGTAATATAAATTATATAACAGCAAGTTAATTAGGCTATGTTTACCTGGTTTGACATGTGTCCCACCTATACATATGTATGTGTATTAGTTGTATAGACCTGCATCTATGTGTAAATGAATCATTTAATTAATTAAATATATTGTTATATATATATAAATTATAGTGTATGAATTATGAAAATCATTGTGTGTCTATATATATATATATATAGGTTAAATCTCTTTTGAAATGGTGGTGTATAAATAGAAATGCCATGCATAATAAAATGAAACACTATATAAATAAAGAGAAACCTTGAGTTATTTGGGTAAATGTAGAAGTCCTTTAATGAAACACTGCATTTAAACATTGTGATAAATATTTAAATTCACTAAGTTTTAAGTGAATTCACTATGTAATTAAAGTGAATTCACTATGTATATAAAATCACTACTTGAACATGTAAATGAAATAGATTCAATCATAATAGGTAAGGTTAATTAGTCTAATTTAACTTTTACGGGAATAATGAAGTTTTATTCCTATTTTAGTTAAGGATCTAGATTAATAAATTAGTACAAAATATAGTAATAAACTTAGTCTTGATTTATGTTATTGTTTGTCTTTTTTAGATTTCTAAAAATAGAAATAAATAATAATAAATATAAATTATCTAGAAAATATATTGAGATGATTGATACAAATGTTGAAAATTACTATGTAGGAATAGGAAGGTGTCATAAACTTGAATCTAGCTTTCATTCGGTGAAAGGATAGGAGCATCAAAAAGTGGATGCTTTGGTGTTAAATGTTACTATCCATTCCTAACACTATTTTCCAAACTAATCACAAAGACTTGAAACTTTCTAGGTAGTTATTTTGTGCCTATGTGAACATGCCTATGAAAAATTGAGTGCTAGTTGTTGACAAAATTCATTATAGATGTAATTTTGTCTTCAAACCCTAACCCTCAATCATGCTTCATAAAAAGTGTAATTGAGTCACTTGAGAACGAGAGGGGATTAGTGTGTAAGATGTACTAAACATATAATCCACACCCTTTGTGTGGGAATGCTTCTTACATACCAATAATCTAAAGAGGGATCAAGCCATATGTAGTTCTCCCACCTAGTGTGCTTTATATAATAGTGTGATGTAGATGCAAATGTTAATTTGATAGTAGTTGAGGTGGCTAAGGACTGGTATGAGGATATGAGTATATTTATAGTTGTATTGGGTGACTATATGTAGACAATAGGGAAGTTTGCCTTAGTGCTTTGTTTTAATTCTTGCTTTCTTTGTAAGTTTTGTCACCTCTCTATAAATGATCTTTTAAGCAATATTTTATATGGAAATGTTGATCATGGGTTAGATGTATTCATGTTAGGTTGACCTAATTAAGGATAAGGACCAGATGAAAATTCCCATTGGGGATCAAAGTGTAAATGTATAGGACCACCAAAAATGGGATACTTGGGTGCTTAACACTATAGTCCAAATGGGGTACTCCCATCCTATAGGTTTGAGACCTAGGAAAATAGGATTGGCATATGGAATACTATCTGGCTCAGGTTGAATCAGGGTTTAAAAGGTTTTGGATGACTAGTAATGGAAAAAAGGTTCCTATAAGGGTCATATGAGCATGTAAAAAGGACATATGGATGGGGTATCACAAGCCACTCTCAAACTACCATTTTGGACATTTTATATGACTACATTTATCCCCTTTTACTCTAGTGATACAATAAAGCAAAATACTAGGATAAAAGAAAAAAAGAAAGTGTACTTGAACTTACCTATAAGGGTGAAGCCCATAAAGATGTGTGATGTTGAGTGTGCATAGAGAGAGCATAGCATGAAGGGTAAATTTGAAATAAAAAACAAGGAGTAAATTAGTTCTTACTAGACATGATATGTCTAAAATAAGAATGTACAAAGGTTTGGTAAAAGAGAGGGGAAGATAAAGGAATGAATACGCCTCATTAGGTACATGAACTAATACATAACTTGTTTGTGATGTTGAGAATTTTTTGGTGATGTTGGGTATATGTTGTACTAAGTTTAATATCACAAACAAAGTTGAGTGATAAATTCCCTAAGGGTGGGTCAAGATCACAAAGGTTGGCCCTTTATCTTCATTATCACCCACTATGTAATGAATCTAGGTGATCATGCATGTGTTAATTAATGTTCGGACTATGTGTCTAGTCCATCTAAGTAGGTGGCTCAATAATACAAAGGCTAGCTAGTCCTTTGGCTCCATCATTACCCATTAAGTGTGAACTATGAATTGATATTGGTATGAATGTGTATCATATGAGATGGCTCATAAATCCCATGAATGCTCTATAATCTGATAATATAGCATGGATAGCCAAATGTGTACTAAGAACTAGGCCAATCTTGGCTAGTCCAAAGAGTGGAGATTAGTCTTGTATGAAAGCCACTCCAAAATGATGCCAACCACCTACAAATGGAATAAAGAGCACAACTACTATAAATACCTGGGTAATATAATGAACTAGAAAGAAGAAAAAGCAAATGTGATGCACAAATTACCTCTGATCACTAGTGTCTATAACATGGATTCTAATTTGAATGTTGTACTAATTGCACAATCTAAAAATAGAAATGATAACCATCATGTTATGAATGATTCCCCTATAACTAAATAATCTGAGTAATACTAGACTAAAACCACCCAATTTAAACTAAATACTAGATGAAAAAATTGTAATTGACCTTAATTTTCTATTTGTTTCTAAAAAATTTGGGTTTTGGCTATTTATATAAGAGCATTAAAAAGTGGACACTTTATTGTTCAGTGTTGTAGTCCAAATATGGTGCTATTGTTCTCTACTATTTTTGATGACGATCTATATTCATCACTATTTTGATATTTTATTCTATGCATTTTGAACTCTGATTATTATTTTGATTGTTCTTCAATACTAATTTTTTATCCATAGAGGGCTCTAATCTCTGTGACAAAACCCTTATTTATTGCTTGCTCTTTTAAGGGTAGGCAAGAAGACCCTACAATGACTACCCTCAAAATAAAAATCCTTACAAGTGTGTTATGCTATGAAATACATGATAATGTAATGATAATCCAAAATATGTCTTAATATATATCATAGTTTGTATTGGAGATGGTTATATCAATAGAGGTATGCCTAGATAGATGTAACAATGTAATAGCATATGTAGTATACTAAACTAAAAATGAAAATATGGTTAGTTGTCAAGGAGTAATGGAGCATGATTTCCATCATAGCATCCAAGAAGGCAAGATAATGCATGATGTAGATCATGGCATTCCAAATAAATATGAAGTAAACAAATAAACACGTAAGTAAGGCAAGAATCAAGACATATACAAAAGAGACCAAGGGGTCAGGAAAATAAGGGACATGGGTATTTGTCACTCAAATTAGGAAAGCAAGCATATAAGTCATGTTTAAATTCCCACATACACATACAATTACAAATAAGCAAGATTGATGTGAGGGCCACAAGCACATATAAGATTACAAGTAAAATACATTAGAAAATGTCTTAAGGCATACACAAGTAACAAAATAAGAATTAATAAATGTAATTACATCTAGATAATTAAATTAAAAAAGGAAGGCATGTAAATGATAAAATTACTATCACATCTAACTCATCAAAGCAAGAAGTGAAAGTATGAAAAATATGTGGTATAAGACTAGGTAGATGCTAAGAAATACACAAGTCATATATACTAGTGAGTGTCGATAGAATAATCTATGCAAGCTAGTAAGCAATGTACATTAACTTTATAAGTAGAGTATGTGGTGTAGGAATGACATAAACTACATGGTGTAGTCATGTATTAGACTCCCCTAGTTGGTAGATATGTCGATGTATGTATCAAATGTAAAAATAGGATACCCCCTCAATGGGTAGAGAGAAGCAATCAAGGATCTAGGTTTCACTATACAAACTCAAATAAGATAAAGTGAAATATGGTAATATAGATAAACTAACAAACAATAGCATAAAATAACAAAATGTAAGTCTAGCGTGGTAATAGAGATGTAAATCATGGATAATGCATAGAGTTGAATTTTTTTTGGTGTTTTGAGTCATTTGAATGTTTTTGTATTTTTAAATAATCTATATACAAGTAAGTAAAAAGACACTATGTATAAGTAAGCTAAGAAATTGTGTAAAAGAAAGACTAAGAAGCAATATTACCAACTGATGAGTCTCACAAGAGATACCCTATCATGGTATCATGTATTAAGGAGAGGGATCATGCATGGTCATAAATCATGATGGAAAGGTTGAGATTGTGCTCTAAAAGATATGAATGTTGTAAATGCTCTAAAATATTTATAGTGGAAATCAACTGCGGTGTCCCCATATAATTATTAGAAGTGAATTAAAATATGGGGCTCTTAGGGACTCATCTAGTATTATAAGAAGCTCAAATAGAGGCATGAGACCTTAATGATACTACCCTAGGTGTGAATACTATAGCTAAAAACTATCTAGAGTCTTAAAACTATCGTTGATGTAGTGGTTGCTCTAAGAGAGGCCTTTGTGGAAGTGTATGAACTCTATGTGATAGCAAAGGAGGCCTTCATTTTGTTTGAATTTTAACTAGATGAAGAATTAAAACTTGTGGAGAAGTTGAAACCCCTGACAATAGAGTAGGAGATGGCTTTAAAGTGGGGAGTGGTAACTCATACAAAACTCCACCAACTGTAACAACTTGATTAGCATGAATGCATTTCATGTATTTGTGAACTTTAGAAGGTACTGCACAAAGTTTTTGGATCCATGGCCAACTAAGCAACATGTCAAAGACTCTTACATTGGGAACAATAGTAAATAGTTTGGCCATTATACTAGACCAACCTATAGAGGAATTACAATCTCACCCAATAAATTTTGTATGTGCCCACTAAATCTATTAATAGTTGTGTCCATCAAGGTGATATCCTACTCTAAATATCCAAAATGTTGAATTAATGTCATAGTGCACATGTTCACATTAGACCCATTATCTATGAGAACAGTATGAATGGGATGGTGATAAATGTAGGCTATGTTAAAGAGTGCATAGTAATCTAAATCATCCTTAACTATCCCCTTATATAAAAAGGAGATTGAAGGTCTTGATGGAACTATAGAATTATACACACCAATCATGTTGCTCAAAGGATATGACTCAACTGAAGGTATTTGGTATGTAGCTGGTGGAGGGTGTGGATGACATGCATGGTGAACACCTAATACATCCCATATCCCCTATTTAGAATGTTGTGGGAAAGGATATGTGAAAAAATTTAGAGCCTTATCTTATGTTTTCTTTACCTAAGGAGGGTCAACTAGAGTACCAATATTAATAAGGTTTTCATCTATCAATTCTTATATCTTGTGTTGAAAAATGATGCATTTATTCATGGTGTGGCCTAGTACCTTTTGAAAATCATATAATGCATTATAATCATATCCATTTTGAAGAGTCTTTATTGTATCAACTTTTCAAATATGATGGAGAGATATGATATTGCATTTCAATAGCTATTGTAAGACTCTAACTAGAGATACTGGTAGAAGTGTAAAGGTTCATCAAGGAGGCAATGATAAAACCACTCATTGAGAGGGCTCTAAAGTCACATTGATAGTAGGTTTAATTTGACTTTTATTATCATTAACCTTTACTTTGTATGGGACTTTAATGTTACTCTTGTTTATTGTTTCTAATATTCTTGTGTACTTGAGTTTTCCCATTGAATGTAATTTAACTTCCCTTTCTTTTACTGTATGACATAACTTAGTGAAGGAAGAAAACTTTTTGAACATTATTGACTCATGCAAAGCTGGTAGAAGGCACTATTTGAATAGATCTTGTAATTATTGATCAACCATGGGGCTAGTAATTTTAGCCAAGATAGTCTTATATCTAAGAACATAATTTGTGAGATGTTCATTTGACATTTGTTTATATTATGCAACATGGGCATAAGAAACCTTGTCAAATATGTTAATGCTGAAATAAGGTAGGAACATGTCAGTGAAAGAATTGAATGCTTTTACCAACTGATTTGGTAGACTACAGAACCATTGTAGAGAATAATCCTTTAAACTCTATGGAAATAACATTTTTATTATCAATTCATTTGGCACATATTCCAAGCATGTTGTGTGAAAATATCTCAAGTTTGTCTCTAGATCACCCTTGCCATCATATAGAGTGAGCTTGGTTTGAACAAAACTTAGTGGAAAGGTTGTAGAAGCAATCTTAAATACCAATGGTATATAAAGTATATAAAAAGAGTCCAAATCCTATCTTGATCTAAAGGAACCTTTCTCAATATTTATCACCTTGGATTGAAGATATTTGATCTCTTGCACAAGGGCAGCCAAATCAAGAGGAGAATATGTACTAGCCAGTGGTGCCACACATGAAGGTTGGGCTGCTATAGTGAGTTGTTGATATATAGCTACCCCTATAGTTTCATTAGTAGTTGTTTATTTTGAAAGAATGGAAGACTCAAATTGATTAGCCTTTTTAATTTCCATCATAGATTGTAAGATAATGGCATGATCTTGGGGTTGTTCCCTAAGTCTCTCTCTAAAACTCTATAAAAGCAAATCATTGATGATGATAACATCATTATCAATAGTAAATGAAAGTGGATCAGTAACCCCAAGTGGTGGAACATGAGCATTGGTGTGTACATCATAATTGTTATTCTCATACTTCTCACTGTTGGAATTATTCTAATGAAAATTAGTGTAATTTGGACATGTAGGATCTATAGTAGGAAACTAAGATAGTTGTTTATCCATGTTATATGGATGGGTTAGAGGAATCTAGGGGAATTCAAGAGGGTTGACACTAAGTCTTGGACTTCATATCAAAATAAGATATGCAAGGAGTTTAGGTGGCATAAGGAAAATAACTTGAAAAATGAAAGAGAAGATTAAATAAATGTAATCTAAAATTTGAAAACTAGGGAACTATAATATACATAAAAATGATGTGAAGATTACTAAAATGTAAGGTGATACCTTAAAAATCATAGCGATCTAGTATATTATACTAAGGTTTAAAATAATTGATTTTTAAAATTACTATGGTGAATTTTAAAACTTTAATGTGAAATTATGATTTATTAATGTAGAAAAAAATTATAAAAGTACTACTAAAATTAGCAAAGAATTTTTACTAGGATTTCTAAGGTTTTTATGCATAAATAAAGTTAGGCTCACCAAATGATTTAAATTTTTTGGGAATAATGGATTTTTATTCCTATTTTAGTTAATGATCTAGATTAATAAATTAGTACAAAATATAGCAATAAATATATCCCTAATTTGTGTAATCATTTATCTTTTTCAACTTTATAAAAATATAAATAAATAAGAAAAAATATAACTTAGCTAGAAAATAGACTGAGATGACTGATATTGATGTTGAAAATGGTTGTGCAATAATGGGAAGGTCTCATAGATCTAAATATAGATTTTTTCGATAAAAGGATAGGAGTATCAAAAAGTGGATGCTTTAGTGTCCTACATTATTGTCCATTCCTACCATTGTTTTCCAAAATAATCACAAATACCTAAAACTTTTTGGGTAGTTGTGTTGTGCCTATGTGAGCGTACCTGTAAAAAAATTGAGCACTGATTGTTGACAATTTTTTTTATAGAGTTGATTTTGTCTTCAAACCCAAACCCTCAATCATGCTCGATAGAAATGGTATTTGAGTCACCTAAGAGAGATGAGGGGTTAGTGTGTAAGATTTATTAAATTTGAAATCCACACCCCTTATGTGGGCATGTTGCCTACATACAAATACTCTAAATAGGGATCAAGCCATATGTAGTTATCCCACCTAGTGTGCTTTATGCAATAGTGTAATGTGGATGTAAATGCCAATTTGATAGTATTTGAGGTGTCTAAGGATTGCTATGAGGATTTGAGTATGTTTTAAACTATATTAGGTGACTATATATAGAGAATAAGGAAATTTTCCTTAGTGCTTTGTTTATATTCTTTCTTAGTTTGTAGGTTTTGTCATCTCTCTATAAATGAGCTTTTGAGTGGGATTTTATAGGGAATATTTGGTCATGGGTTAGATGTATTCATAGTAGGATGAAATAATCTAGGATAAGTACCAAATAAAAATGATTATTGGGGCTCAAATTACAGATGGATAAGAGTACTAAAAATGGGACACTTTGGTGTTGAGTGCTATAGTCCAAATGGGGCACTCTTGTCCTGGAAGCTTGGGACCTAGGGGAATAGGATTGACATAGGGAATATTATTTAACTGAGGTGGAATTAGGGTTTATAAGGTTTTAGATGACTGGTAAGGAGTAAAAAGCTGCCTAGAAGGGTCACAAGAGCATGCACAAAGGACCTATGAATGGGGTGTCATAAGCCACACTCAAACTACCAATTTGGATATTTTATATGACTACACAGTCTAATTCCTAATCCACCACTTCTCAATACAAAGTTAAACCATAGTGTGATGCATCTTCTCAAAATAAAAATAAATCAGGTAAAAAGTGTTCCAATGGCCTTTATAAAAGCACAAATCAAATGTAAAATCAATATCACTATGAGAGAACATAAAGGTCGATGATATGACCTTTCAATTGCTCCATTACAAACTTTTTAAGGTCAAGTCAATGGTCATATTAGTCTACAAATCATTTAAAATTTATTCCTCTATGGAATTAATTAGGGAGACACCCATTAACACAAAACATTAGCAGTTGGGTTATGATTCTTCTTAATAAAAACAAATCATTGAGTTTTTATGGGTAAATAGCTGTCTAAATTTTGGATCATTGATTCAATTTTTATGAGTCAATAATGGTGAGTTTCATTTCCATCTCATGATGTATTTTTATAATGAGCATGATTATCAAGAGATCATTATGTTTAATTTTGATTTGATAAAAATAAATACAATGCTAAGTCCATTTTATAAAAATAGTGAGTTTACATATTGAAATGTTGAGTTTAAATAATTAACACTATGTTGTATATTGAAGGGTATTTTTATAATATGATGAGTCTCTTAAATAAATAAAATATGTTTTTCTCTAATTCAAGATCAATGTTTGGTATAAATTTATTTTCCTTGGATTTTCATATTATGATTTGAGCGAGTTGTGTATCTTAATAATGAACATGATTATCATTGGATCCATATAATGATCTAGAATAGTTGTATGTTAGTAAATAATTATTAGATAACTAATTTTGAAACAACTAAAGTATTATGGCATTTCCAAATAGAAATATATTTACACAAGGACTTATTAAATAAATTTTTATGACATTAGATAATATATCTATATATAATGTAACAGATTGATTATAAGAATAAGATTATATTAGATGCTTGATTCTCAAAAATTTTGAGACCCTCTATTTTGTGTCAGATTAATTGGTGAGATTTAATCAATCAATGTTTTGAGATGTGACTATTTATCCTTATAGTCCATTTTTCATATGATGATTGTGCTTAGAATTATATAATTTTATAAATATTGGTATGTTTTGGGTAAACAATAGTAAAAATAGATATCTCTTTGGTAATGTTATTATTCTATTTAATTAATAATATATCCTTGGTGATATAAATATTTGATCTAAATATATACTATAGCTTTGCTTAGAATACTAGTAGAATCAAATAGTATATATGTAGCATAGAGTGTTGTGCAAACATGTTGGCGGGGTCAAGTTTATATCTATATGTACGATGAAAACTTGTGCACAATATATATATTTTGTGAGAATATTAATATGTACAAGTGAATAGACATTTATAAAATAAAATATTTCATTGATATGCATACCTAATGATTATGTTTTTATTAAATTATTATTGTGCCGTATTATCTACGATATACCTAGGTGGTATAATCTTGTACTTGCTTGTTTAAACAATTATAGTTTAAGATTATTTGTTGATGTGTTAGTAGGGTGCTCATGCACAATTAGCTATGATATTATGGGATATCATTGAGTACATCAGCTTAAAATTATATGCCCAGATGGTACAAACAATCATTACATGTTTAGACTCTCACTTACATTGACTGATTTAATGTATGAGTTGGCTAGTACTTGATTAGTATGTTTAGTAATAGCTAATAAGATATCATTCATGCATACATACAACCTTGAGAGTGTAAATTAATGTAGAGCACTAGACTATGATATTATGGGATATCATGAGGTGTAGTTGTTTGGATATTATTTTAGTAGTTGGGAATATGAAATTTAATGTGAATTATACCTGAGTGGCATTATTTATAGGCATTGTTTCCTATATAAGTTAAATAGTAATGTAAGATTCATTCATGTGTTAATTAAATAATTGAATACTTTGCTTAATCCAATGTATAGCATGTGATGTGATATTATATATAGGAGGATGTAATTAGTATGAGTCTTGTGGTTAAATAATATCTAGGTAGACATCATCTTTTGGTATATTTATTTCACATGTCAGTGCAATATCTTGAAATAGAATGGGTTTTATATGATACACTGCACGTTTAGTTTTTAAAAATCATATACACTTAGGTACTTGCTTTTTCTTTGTATTCCTGCACCATTATATCCACCTATCTATGAAGAGAGGGCCATTCTTTGATAGGGAATTGTGTTGGGGGTTCATGGTACATGGTTGGTGTGGAAAATAACTCGAATAATGCTCTTCCTCTCCACAACAATACTACCTTCCTGGAGACTACACTTGAGATTAAGAGATACATGAGTTGGTTTGACTGAAGCTTTGGAGGACATAATATCTATTTCCTATATTAAGGTTGAATGCCTAAAGGAAATATAATTGTATTTTATTTTTTATACTTAAACACAAATTGTTGTATTATGAGATCAGTCATAAATATGTCATAATGTATTAAATTTCCTTGGAGTGGTAATAAGATATATATTATTTTTAGTTTTTTTTAATTTTAGAAGTAATTTTATTTTGAGTGGTTTGGTTAATTGTTAGTATGTTTAAATGGAATGAATTTTAAGTAATTAGTCTTTAAAAAATTACTACATTATTCTAAGTACAACATGAGGAATTGTAACATGTGGTATCAGAGCTATGGCTCAAACTCTAGGACCTAATGAGTCCATTAGGATTTGTGTACATTTCTATTTATTGGAGAACAATATTATGAAAGTATGTATGGTACATTGAGTATTTACATTAGAACATGTGTACTCCCTTAAAAATTTTAAAGGGTTGATTTATCAAGTGTCTCGTTGGTGATTGTTTTATAAGGTGTATGGGTAGGAGAGTACATAAATTTTTTTAGGAGATGTGAGCAAGAATTCCCTACCATATTTTTGATCTTTTAGATTGAACACCTTGATTTTGATTACATCTTTTCTGGAAATTGAATCACCTTCACCATTTATATTTAGATATTGTGAGTGCTAAAAAAAAATCTTCTGCTTTAGTTTCATGTATTACTTACACATATCCTAGGAGTGGGAATCTTATAAGACCATTCTAGTTTGTCACCACCTAGTGTGGTGAGAATTTTCCTGCATTTAATTGTAGATGTCATGGTTAAGAATTCCTTTATGTTAGGAGTTTTCTTTGTGGATTAATATCCTTATATTTATATAGACCTAATAAAGAAGTGTAATATCTCTTGGTTATCTTAGAGGTGAGTTATTATGTTTTCACTCTACTCTTACATCATTTTATTTAGTTACTAAGAATAATCATATTATTACAATGTTGATTTAGAGTTTCCTTAACTGAAAACATGTTTTTGAATTGTTGTTTTTATTCCCTTAAGTTAGTGGAATAGTGTTTTCTACTTCTTATTAAGATAAGATGTAAGATTGGATGGATTGTTACATTATTTGTGGTTAGTATTTTCCTTCTGCTTGTGTAGGTAGGTTATAATGATACACTTACAAGTTTGGTAAGTGAATAGTGATTGGTACCATGGATTGCAGTGTTTCCTTTTACCATGTAAAGGTATGTAGGAGATTTGTCTATGATATTTTAGTTCTCTACCTTCTATTTATGATTTTTTAGAGTCACTATTTTATCAAACTTATGTACTCGACCATGATGAGTGGCTAACATTGAATTTATATTGATTTTAGTTATTATGTTATTATATACCTTTGTTTATATTAATATTAATCTCTTTTTGAAGCATGTTGTTTTGACAATTTATATGTGTACCTTTCTCCAAGAGCAAGTAAGGTATAAGATGTACAAAACATCTTAACATTCTTAAAACATTAAGAAAACCTTTTTAACTTATTATGTGTTAGTTGTGCAAGTAAGGGGACATTGTCTCACTTATAAGGTTGTAAGGATGGTATAATCCTTAGCCTTTGTATGTTATGATAATTATGATTTTATTTCATCATAACAATGAATATAATACATGTTAAGTTATAGAGTATGATACTAGTTTTGTATGACTTGTAGCAACTTAATACAATCTTAGAATGATTGTATGATTTCTCTTGTATGTATATTAGTACATATGGAATCATTTAGCATATATTATTTCTTTGTATGATTTGTTAGTACAAATTTGTGTTCCATATAACCTTGTGTATACTGAAGAGATCATCAAGCTGTAGAGACCTAAGGGAAGAGTGGTGAATTATGAAGGTGAATTTTAAGTGATAGGATAGTATCCTAATTGACCTCACATTAACTCAGATTGTTGGTA
>JARHVA010006355.1:455000-465000 GCA_037957365.1 Torreya grandis
ACTTGTTAGGACATTAGATAATATGCCTATATCTAATGTAATAGATTGATTATGAGAATAAGATTATATGAGATGATTGATTCTCAAACCTTTTTAGGCCGTCTATTCTATGTTAGATTAGTTGGTGAGCTTTAATCAATTAGTTTTTTAGGATGTGACTATTTATCCTTATAAGTCATTTTTCATATGATGGTTATGCTTAAAATTTTATAGTTTTAAGAATATCACAATGTTTTGGGTAAATAATAGCAAAGAGATATTATTTGGGTAATGTTATTATTCTATTTAATTAATAATATATCCTTGGTGATATAAATATTTGATCTAAATATATACTATAGATTTGCTTAGAATGTTTGTAGAAGAAAATAATATATATGTAACATAGTAATGTTATGCAAACATGTTGGTAGGGTCAAGTTTGTAGCTTCATGTAGGATGAAAAGTTATGTGCAGTATATATATTTTGTGAGAATATTAATATGTGCAAGTGATTAGACATTTATAAAATAAAATAGTACATCAAAATGTGTACCTAAAGATTATGTTTTCATCTGATTATTATTGTGCAATATAATCTATGGTATACCCAGGTGGTATAATCATGTACTTTCTTATTTAAACAATTATAGTGTAGGATTGTTTGTTCATGTGTGATTAGATTGATCATGCACAATGAGATATGAGAGTATGGGATATCATAGAATACATTAGCTTAAAATTATATGCCTAGATGGTACATACTATAGTTGTATGTCCAGACTCTCACCTACATTGACTGATTTAATGTATGATTTGAATATTACTTGATTAGTATGTTTTGTAATAGTTAGTAAGATATCATTTATGTGTGCATACAACCTTGATATTGTAAATAAATGTTAGTTAGAATTTTATGTATATGTATGACTTGATATATATATATATATATATATATATATATGAAATCATAAGAACTTATTCAATAAAGCATATATATACTTTCTTGAATAAGTGTTTATGATTTCATATATTTATGACTACTTCATATGATTGATTGTCAGAAAATTAATAGTTATGTCTTAGATCACTAGACTATGATATTATGAGATATCATGGGGTGTAGTTATTTAGATCTTACTATAGTAGTTGGTAATATGTAGTTTAATGTGAACCATACCTAGGTGGTATGAGTTGTAGACATTATTTTATGTATAAGTTAAATAATAATGTAATATTAATTCATGTATTAATGAAATAATTGAATACTTTTCTTACTCCTATGTATGGCATGTGATGTGATATTATTGCCAGGAGTATGTAATTAGTATGAGTCTTATATTTAAATAATTTATAGTGAGATATTATATTTTGGTATGTTTGATTTACATGTCAGTGTAATATTTTGAAATAGAATGGGTTTTCTATGATACATTGCATGTTTAATTTTTAAAAATCATACACACTTGGGTACTTGCTTGTTCTCTAGATTCCCGCACCATTATATCCACCTATCTATGAAGGGAAGGCCATTATTTGATAGGGAATTATGCAAGGGATTGTTGGTCTATGTTTGGTGTGAAAAAGTGCTCGAATGATGCTTTCCCTCCCCATAATAGTACTACTTACTTGGAGACTACACATGAGATTCAAAGATACATGAGTTGGTTCAACTCAAGCTTTGGAAGACATAGTATCTATTTTTGTATTAAATTTGAATGCATAATATAAATGTAATTGTATTTCATTAGTTTATACTTGAATAATAATTATTGTATTATCGGATAAACCATAGATGTGTCCTAATGTATTAACTTCCCTTGGAGTGGTAATAAGATATATATTGTTTTTTTGGTTTTTTATTTTAGAATTACTTTTGTTCTAAGCGGTTTGGTTTTTTTTTTGTATGTTTAAATGGAATTAATGTTAAGTAATTAGTCTTAAGAAAATTACTACATTATTCTAAGTTGAACTTGAGCAGTTGTAACAAAATGGTAGATGGTTTGAAGGTGAGTGTCCTATAGACCATGTCCACTAGATGGCTCATCATATAGAAATAAACGCCTCCCTAGGAATCACATATCACCTTAATCAAATTGAAGTTGATTATCCCCCCATTTTGGGGACCTGCTTAATGTGTAGAATCATGTGGAGTAGGAGAACCCATAGGATGTTGACATGTACATAGTCACTATCCTTAAATAGTCAGTCAAGTAGGATCACCCCAATATGGATTCCTTATTTTAAAGTGGAGATAACATATGTATTTATGTTCATTTTATTAACCCATCTTGCATCAAGATTCTTAGCCTAGTCCTTTAAGATGTCTTGGATTGGGTGGATAGTCATCTAGGTGGTTACTGTGGTCAAATCACAATAAAAAGTGTACAAGGGAGGATGTAGTAAGATTTGAAGGTTATTCCTAAGATGTTATAAATACAATATAAGTTGATTATAGAGTAGAACATGTTGTGGAACCCATCTTACACCCTCATCAATGTATGTAATAACCTACTGAAGAATTTACTATAGGGGAAAAACTTAGAATTAGATATAGATTTATGCAATCGAATTTTGATATAAGCCTAGAGGGCATCTTTAAATTCATCCTTGTCCTCATCATCACTACTAGATTATTTGGGCACTAGACCAATATAATTGAATATGTCATTGTAGTACTTGAATCATGTCAAACCATCTAGGAATAAAGTGTCTCAATATTCCAATTTGGCTTTGGGCTTAAAAAATGAGGTGACTATTATATTTGGGAGGGGTCTTAGTGAGGTAATGTTAAGTAAAGAGGGAAGACATAGAGGGTAATGGTCTAAGTATAAATCAAGGAGTGAGTTTTGTAAAAATGAGAATAATAACAATTAATGATCATATCTTGAGGAACTTACTAAAGGGATCTACACACATCTCCTACTTTAATGGAATTTAGAGGCTCACTTGGCATGAATTTAAATTTGAGTTAGTGGCTCGATTCTCCCATTTATTTTGTAATCTAAAATTCAACTCATATATTCTAATTACATGATGCCTACTAGATTTGGTGATTGTGACATGACATTTTAAATTGTCCAATTAGGGCTTAGTTTCCCACTCAATCAATTCCCAAAGTGTAATAGGCACACAACCATATCATCATCAAGGCTTATAATCACTATAGGATACCATCTAGGGGATTATAAATGTTAGGCCACAATTTGAACTAATATTGAAGATATCACGTGTATTGATCTGTCATATGATCAAAAGTTACCATTGGAGTATTTTAACTTAGTAAAGAGATGAAATATCATAAAATTTTTCATGTGTATTGATCTATCATATCTAACTATTTGGAGATATTAATAAAGAATACTTTAGATATCTTGAATCTTTGTGTAATATGAAAATTCATAATTACATAGGTAGTTACTTGATATTAAATTATTATTATTATATTAATTCTTAACAATATTTTAAAATGATATTTTATATCTTGTTCACAATTTTTTTTTGGAGAAGTATATATATCCTATAATAATATAAACACCACTTTCTAACCAATATTCTACAATAGAAGATTGGGGGGATTCTTTAGTGGAGTACTATCAGTATGCAGTTGATAGTATTCCAATCTTGTATAGAATGGGTACATGCCCATTATGAATATGACAATAATAAAATGAACATCCAAAATTCTAACCAATATTTTATATCACAATCTTGGGGGTATTATTTAGTGGAGTATTGTCAGTATGTAGTTTGATAGTGTATTTCAATCTTGTGTAGAATAGGCACATGCCCATTTTGAACAAAATAAGAATAATATCAGCATCCAAAATTTTAACCAATATTTTGTAGCACAAGATTAGGGGATTCTTCAGTGGAGTATTTTTGGTATGTAGGTGATATTATTCTAATATTATGTAGAATAAGCACATGCCCATTTTGTACAAGATAAGAATAATATGAACATCTAATATTTTATAACCCATGTTTTCAGGGATTCATCAATGGAATACTACCAATATGCAAATGATAATATTCTAATTTTGTGTAGAATGAGCACGTGCCCATTCTACACAAAATTAGAATATTTTCATTTGCATATTGGTAGTATTCCATTAATGAATCCCCCAAAAAATGGGTTATAAAATATTGGATGTTCATATTATCCTTATCTTTTTCAAAATGGGCATGTTCTTATTCTACATAATATTAGAATAATATCACCTACATACCAAAAATAAGAATAATATGAGCATCCACATGTATATGCATGAGGATGATGTGTTTGTTGATATCAAGTTTGTATTATTGTATTTAGTTTTTTTTATGGCTAACACACTCCCTTATTTGGATAAGTGGGGGACCCCTATAAAAATGATGAAATTCATATTTCCTAGACTCGATCTCATTCCTATCAACCCCTTTATAAAAGAATAATCAAGGTCCATTTTTTCTCTAGATTTTTAAGTGTAGTAAATGTTTATGATGGTTATCTAATACCTAATGAAATTTCCTATGACCTCTGAAGATAACTCAGTTGGGTACTAGTTATATCCTAAAATAAACTAGGCACTTTATTTCTTAGAATATTTAAATGTGCTAGATTTTTTTAAAATTTGTTTTCATTTTGAGGTTTATGGAGTTTTAGTCTCTCAGAGTTCTACATGGCATCTTACATATCTTAGTTGGGTTTCAAGTGATAATTTAAATATGTTACACTTATTTTATTTTAATCAATATTTTTTATGGTTTTTATTTAAAGGAATAGTTGAATCTAAGGATATCATGTGGAACATTAACTACAAATGTTAGAATCTGTTAGAGTCCTAGCTAATTAAAGCACCCCTAAATCAAAATGGCTAGTCTCCCATACTTGGTAGAGATGTTAGATCCTAAAAAAAATCAATGGAAACCTTATGTTCTAGATTTCTAACTTTTCATGAGTAGACGAATGAGATCACACTAATTTTATGTGTTAGTCTCTCAAATATGATAGACCTATAAGAACCTATCAAAGTCTTATCCAATTAGGGAGCCCCAAATTTAGAATGCTCAGTATATTAGAATTGATAATGATATCAATGACTAAAAGAGATTGACTAAACTAATGGAAATTATGGGGTTTGGATTTTTGACTTGATAAGAGTGGACCAATGAGCTCACACTAGTTTTAGATTTGTCAGTCTCCTATATCTACCCAATCAAATGAAGGAGTGCCATGTGCCCTATGTATAGACTTGTAAGTCTCAAGGATGATATGTTGGAAGAATAATTACTGAGAGGGGGAGGTGAATTAGTCTTCAAAACCTTTCAATATTAACACATCATAAACCATGAACCATTCAAACAAATAAATAGATCTAGGAAGCATAAGCAACTATCCATATAATCATGAAACAAAAGAACACATCACATATGTGAGAAATCCTTAGGGGGAAGAAAACACACTAATATATTAAAATGGACTACATTATTATAAGACAAAAATGAAATGTATTAAATCATCAACTGTACATGGAACACCAACTACAACTAGCCAATCACCCGCTTAGAAGGAGGTGCCAACCCCCTAGATGACTCAGCAACAACTCAACCACCCAATTTATTTTATCAAATTTATAACACCCTACATCTAACACAAGATATTATTATCACCTTATTTATCTCTTTATACTCTTTAACCCTCTCAAACTACCTTATAGGCTTCTTTACTCAACTAGGTCTCGTCAAGATTGATTAGGTCATTTGACCTATGAATATATATATATATATATATAGGGTAGTTTTAGGCTTGTTTTAGAAAGCTAAGAGGAAGTGAATGAAAAATAAGATTGAATAATATAATGAGGTATTATATACCATAATATGTGTGTAGATAAACTATCATTAATATCTAAAAATAGTTTTGTGTATGAAAATCAAGGTCAAATGACCTAAACAATCTTATATATATACATATATATATACACATATAGATATGTATATATATATACATATATATATATATATATATATATATATATATACATATATAGATATACATATATATATATGTGTATATATATATATATATATTTATATGTATATATATATATATATGTATATATGTATATATGTATATATATATATGTGTGTGTGTGTGTGTATATATATATATATGTATGTATGTATATATATATATACACACACACACACACACACACACACACACACACACACACACACACACACACATATACCATTCCTTGTTCATATACCACTTAGTCAACCATACAACCTTAGCCTATTAATTAGGTCATATAATAAGTCTTAAGAAATATTATAGACATGAATTGAATGATATTTTATTACCTTTTGGTCTGAAATGACTCCAATTAGGCCTCATTTCACTTTTAGGTCTCATGGAGACCTTATTGAATTAGGTTTATCTCTTAACCCCAGAACATGATTATCTTGGGCCTAGATGGACTTTTCCAACAATTGAGAATAATTAAATTACTTATAAATATAACTATATTAACCTCGTCCATGATTGGTTAGACTTGTGTCTTTCTTTCATACCATGAAACCTCTTTTAGGGCAAACTATCCTATTAAGCCTATGTGTTTCAAAAGTCTATCTTACAAAAGTCAAGGTAAAATATACTTAAGACACTCAAATATGATAAAAAAATTATATATATAGAGTATAAATTACCTTAGTGTCATTACAAAATTCAATATAAAATTTTACTTAGGAGATAAGATATCAAGAACATCTCTACAACTCACTCACTTAGAACTGCAAGTTAACCTAAAAGATCAATCATGGTGACTCAGACCTATAACACCTATATAAACACTTTACATGAATTATGATTAATTAATATGGTCTTATGAAATATATCTACCATACTAAAATATAAATATCATATGATCTAATGGAAATATTGGTCTTTTAGACCAATCTCATGACATTATAACTCATTATCTTATATGAACCAGATAGGTTAACTTGTGAGACACTTTTTCACCATATTCACTCACCTAAAAAAATTATAACAAACATGAACATGTATTAAAATTAGTCAAAAACATATTTTTCACTTTATTTCATCATTATATCATGAAAACACATTCTAATTCATCTTCTCACTACTGCTTGGTTTTTTCACTATTTACACCATTAGGCCTATTAGTGAATGGCTAACTTCGATGACCAATTTATAAAAATTGAAGCATTGAAACTATAAATAAACCTTAATGGACATAAAATATGAGTCTATATCTCCTTATTACATCCATTTAATTTTATTGACCAATGCATTTTGACTGCTATAACAAATTCTTCACAAACAAGCTTGTATCTACACATTTTCTCTCTTCTGACTAACCACCATCACCTAAAGGTAACTGGGAGATTTTAATACATGATTTAATAGTTTTTATATGAATTTTAGACCATTATGATATGTTTTGAACAAGATCTTTGATATTGGGTCTTTATTAGGATTTTAGTAAAGTTTAACATAGGTTTTAATTTTAACGATTGTTCATAAAGGATTGCATCTTAAATATAAAACCAATGCATGGATATACTACATAAGAACCTTACCCATATATAATTAATATCTTAGGCTCCCATTCGAAGGTTACTCATGCTAACAAACACATTAAAGTCCTTCTTAGGTTCACATACCTTCATTATGTGTACTTGAGAGACCTAAAAACCACATTTCATGCATTTTATTGCAAATATTAACCTCATACTTCATGATTTATATTGAAAAAAATTTAATTACCTATATACATGCTCTCTTTCCAACATTCACCATGAAATATAATGTCCATGCCTCATTAGGCTAGGTAAGGTCTAAGATAGGTCTTGATATGGACCTAAACTAGAGTTAGTACGCCTATAAGCTCACCCTGAAACTCTCATAAGTATTCAAATGCCTCAAATTCATGATAAAATATCCTTCAAAACCTCTCACATTCTTTATTTCACTCGCCTCTTCATGCCACTAGCTCATACCTTTACCATGCCATGACTAGACTCAAGATTCAAATGCACTTGATGCCTTAACCTATTATTCATATGTCATGACCTCAAAAATACATAAAATAAGTATATATAAGACATTATACCACACTCATATCACTAGAAAAATCTATTTCTAATGAAAATTATCTTCCACGTCCTCATACAGACCTAAAACCACATGACCAAGCATCATATGACTTGGCATATCTCTTCCAAGCACCTAAACATCTTTAACTCGTTAATCTGTACATTCATGTAACCATAAGACATTATTTACCTTAAAATTTTCTCTTTCCTTCCAATTATCTATTTCCTTGAAATTATGTCTTGCCTTCAAATTCTATATTCCTTACAACTCTCTCTTGCCTTCAAATGCATCTTGTCACATGGCTTCCTATGAAGATATTAATTATCTTTAAACATATTCCATGACTTTTACCTTCCATGATCACACCACTCATGATAATTATCATCAATACATCACTGTTATTTTCCATGACATATCACATTCTACCATCTATCCTTAGTCACCTTTGACATCAACCTTGATAGTATAATCTTGACATGATACATATTTGAAATCAATGACTATTGTGCCTTTATATGATTCATTATTTTAACATCGATGACAAAAACATTCCAATAAAGTCCCATTTTGTCATTGATGGCAAACATACTACAAGAATGAAGTCACTTCAAAATGGTACTTTTCCCATATCATTTTACCCTTTTGACATTAATGACAAAGGGTTTTATATAAACTACTATATGATCATTGAAATTAAATTTAAATTAATAACGTAGAGAAACACTAAAAAAATTCACCTTAAGCTCATACCACTTTTTGTAAACAACTTCTAGAACATTTGAACTATACCTCAAGAAACCATGTTTCTTATCACTGTCTTGACACTTCTTAACATTGAGCTAAAAATCTCCCCATAAATCCATACTCTCCTCTTGAGTCACAAGATATAAACTATTATGACATGATATTTCACCCTTGTGGATGAGTTCTTTAGGATCCTCCAATCCCAATCATAATATGGGAACAACCCTAGGCTGTGGGTATCCCATAATAGGGTTAAACCTTTGAAGAAGACCAATTTCCTTTTGATGGATCACCTAAACTAATTTTGTAATAGGGAAAAGTGTTAGAAATGGGGAACATGATCCTAAGAAGGCTAAAAGGTGATGCACCAAATAAAAATTGGAAACTCCCATAAGCTTAAACCCACGCTAGATCTATACAAGACAATACTAGTGTATGCAATTAAAAATGCATCATGTCCATAAGTCAATCCTAGATCAGATGGGATAGAACACACGTACACTTTCAATTGGGGGCATACAAATGTTAAGTAGGAGCATGACCAATATGAGGATCTTCTTGACCTGATTAGGGGATCACTTGTCACAACACACTATGTGAGGTAGGGATCTAAAGCTTACAGTCTAACATAATCACACAACAACCCTAAAAGATTCTTATGATTTAACATTTAAGTAATCTAATCACAATAGAATCAAATATAATATTGTGAACACCAAATTTTATGGCATAAAATGGGGGTTAGAAATTAAAAAAATAAACAACTAAATTAAACACGTATAAAAGACATATATTCACGTCAATGTATACAGAATCCTAATGCATGGAAGAGAAAAATAAAAATGCACTATCTATATACTCTTACAAAGGAGGAATAAATTTATGAATACATACCTTTGAAGATGAACCCATCAAACCTTAATCTCCCCCTTGGATAAGGTGCTTTACAAGAAATTCTTGTGGTATATAAGGATAACTATGATAAATTAGTTTTAGGATACACAACCTATCCAATCATCCCAAATAATTATCCACAATACAAGATCAAAGCTCCAAATAAAATTTTGAACCCTAAATCTTTATTCCCCAAGTAGAATGGTCAATAATAATATGTTTGTTTGCACTTCTTCACTTAGTTCTTTGATCTTATCAAATGGTGGGAAATGACCT
>JARHVA010006355.1:467500-527500 GCA_037957365.1 Torreya grandis
AAGTTAGATATAACTAAAATAAATCAAAGTTAGTATATTTTTAAGAGATGGAGAGGAAGGAATTAAAGAAGAGTGAAAATAGATTTTAAATCACAATTTATTGTCAAAGGGGTAAATGAAATGGGTGGAGGGGAAAATGAAGGAAAATCCAATGTATAGGAAATCTTTATTGAAGTTAAGACACTCAAATTAGGTTTGTCAAAACAAGAGTAATTTTGACCTTAAGGACTTTGAAGAACTTCTCTTAGCTACACAAGTCTTAGGTCAACAAATGAAGTATATAGATCATCCCATGAAGGCTATATGCATGAAAAGTAAAATGGACCTACCTAGCCATGATGTGTTCCCCATTCTTTGGGACCCCTTATAGAGTCGTCACTCTACTATGAATACTAGGTACTTGTTTGAGAAAGTAGGTAGAACCATAGAGTATATTGAAATCCCCTATTGCAATCTACTTGCCTACCACACCCTAAAGGACTTAAGCTCTATATGAAGCTAACTATGGAGTTTTAGCTTCAATTAGAGATAGGATATGTGCTTGTAATCACATGTTTTGGTGTGAATTTGAGTTTTGAGATTTATATGTTACCTTTTATATATCATTTCCTTTTCTTTAAATTATTTTGATTTTAATGTTCTTGATAGATTTTTCTATTCCTCCTCCATATGGATTTGGAAAACCAAGCAGGTTGCTAAAGATGAATTTCATTAAAAACTTGGGACAAGGTTGTTAAAAGAGAGAAATTTCAAAGATCATGGGGTTAAAGAGTCACGAAAATATAGGTGAAATAAAGTTGTTATATTGAATTAAACCTTTTTCTATCCAATGCAGAGATGAAAGAAAGGGGAAATCAAGAGGGGTGACACATGGAAAATTTTTAATTACTTCAAATGGAAAAAATTATGAAAATGGGGGAAAAGAGGGATACAATGATAGTAAAAGTGTGATTCCTTATCATAAGAAAAATTGAAATAGAGTAAAACATGATAATATATATTTTTTTCACAAATTTTGTCTACAAAAATAATAAAAAGCTAAAGTCTAAGAATAAAGATCACAAAGAACATGAAAAGATGGTAATTTTATGAGGAGGGATGGGTTTTATCCATGGTCTTACAAATAAACTGATAAAATAAAAACCCACAAGGGTAACAATAAGTAAGAGAAAAATAAGTGAAGGATCCTTTTGACAAATCAAATCACAAAATAAAAACCCAAAAGATGTTAATATAACACTGTTATGTAATAATAAGGAGAAAGATAAGTAAAATATGGTAATTTTATAAGGGATGTCAGGTCCTCTCCACAGTCTTATGAAGCAAATCACAAAAGAAAAACCCATGAGGGTGTTAAAAGAGAAATGTGAAAAGATAACAAAAACTATGGTACATCAAGAGGTAAATGCTAAAGAAAGGGTAAACAAATGATCATAAAGATACTAAGGCAAAGAATGGTATAAAAAGAGAAAAGGAAAAAAGATATATAAGGACCAAAAATGAAAGAAAATGCCAAATGTGATGTGGATGAGAACCAAATAATGTAAATTGAAATAATTACACTTAGGAAAGTGAAACTAAAAGAATAAAAATGCACAAAAAACATGGGACAAAATTTAAAATTAAAATCTATGATAATGTTTGTATCAAAGATGAGCATGTGAAAGACAAGTCTATAAGTCCCAAAATGTTTCTTGAAGCTATATTTGTTTTTTATTATGAATTGTAGGATAATATTAGTCATCACAAGATGACCTAAAAGGTAAGTGGTTATAGGTATGGGCATCACAAGATGCTTAATGTCTAAAGGGATATGTGGATGGGAATTGTAAGATGCCCCAACAACTGAGTCAGAGTGAGGTAACATTTATCCATTAAAATGAGTTGTATTAGGCTGGTAGGTGCATTTTTAGATATGAAAATTTATTGTTTTGTTATATTTTAAGGAGGTTTAATGTGACATATGATGTGTAGGAGAGGTATGAGGAGGTAAAGGAGGACCATGTATGATTTGTTTTAGAGTAGGCATTTGAACTAGGTACTCTTTTGGTTAATGTGACTTAAGAGGTTGAGGTTTAATAGATGCCATAATATGTTTAAATTTGTTCATTATAGCTATCCTTTACTTACTAGTGTAGGAAGAAGGATGAACTATTGTTTGAACATAATTAGTAGATGATGCATAGGTATGGGATGATTGTTGTTGATCATTAGGTATTTGATTTCAATGTGATTGTGGTTCTTGAGATTTAATTTGATAAGCTATAATATAATCTTGATAAAAAAAATTTAGTGAGAGAATCATTATTTAAATGTGGACCAAGAAGGAAAGAAATAATAAATTAGTGAAGATCATGACAAGACTCATGATAATGACCTATAGTAGCATACCACCAAAAAAAAATATCTAGATTGTACCATTTTGGAGGAGGTTTGTAAGGATCAAAACTCATGGGTTTAGAGGGTGGAATTTTCATCATAAGTTGTTCTAGACTCAAGGGAGGGTGGGTTGGGTTAAAATTGGTTGAATTAGATGCTTCATTTTGAGGTTGGGGATGCTTGGATGAATCAATAGTATGAGAAGAAGATTGGAAAGATGTTTTAGTAGTTTTTTGAGATGTTTCAAATTGAGTCATAAGAAAGTCTTGCATTTTTTATTGGTTTAAGGATTCTTCTAAAGTTTTAAGAGAAAATATTCACACTTTGTATTGGAAGGAAGGTTTAAGAGCAATGAAAAATATTTTTAAAATAATGTCATCATTCATTGTATGGTCCACTTTATGAGCAAGTGAATTCCATCATTTGATGAAAGTATGAGTAGATTGATTAGGAAGTTGTTTGGAATTGATGAAATACCTAACGTAATTTTTAGGAAGGTCATCATGTTGAAATTCCTTCACTGGAGCATTGACTAAATCCTCTAGTTATGAGATGGAATGTCTAGGAAGTTGGTTGAGCCATTCAAGTACATCACCAAAAAATGTTTTGCATCAGATCTTGGTGGTAACAAGGGTGTTATTTTGGACCCATTACTTATAAAGATTATCAAATAAATTCATAAATATAGTAAGGTCTTTAGTCCAACTATATGTGATAGTTCAAGAAATGTTTCCAATATCTATGAATGCAATGAATGGGGCTAAAGGATCATTTTGAATATGTTAAAGCATTTTGTTATTCATTGAAGGTTGAGATATGATATTCCCATTGGAATATCTAAGAGGAAGAGGGGAAGAAATTTTATTCAGTTTAGACATGATGACTTGAGGTGGTTGACTAATCATGTTTCATAAGTGTTATTGCATGTTCATCATTTGAGATTGATTGGTTGCTTACACGATGTTAATTTGTTGAATGAATTGGGAAAGAATTTGAGTTGTATCAATAGGTAGATTGTCACTTATAGGAGGGTTATTAGTGTTGATAGGAAGATGATTGTTAATGTTGGTGGTAGGAGGATTCTTTGTACATTAAGGATTCCCAACATTAGTGTTAATTGTTTTAAGTGTGGTAGAAGAAGGAAGCTTGATAATGCCACCATTCTTATGAAGAGCATAAATAGTATTATCATCAAGGTTTTTGAATAATTGGGAACCATATATATTATTAATTTGATCGGTATTATTTGGTGAAGGATTCCCAAAATTAGTATTGTTAGGAGGATTATGATAAAGGACCTCAAATAGATTGCATTGTGTAGTGAGTGGTTTTGGTTTAGACGGAAAAGAAGGAATAAAATTGATAGTTTCATCTAAAGTGATGAAATAAGTGAGATTATTATCTAAATCATTGATTATGTAATGTTATTGACTAAAAAGGGATAAAAATATATCATCATGATAAAACAAGACTAGATAACTACAGAAAGAGAAAAAAAGTGACAAAAAATAGTACAAGGTTGACTGGATTGATCGAGCACAAAAATAGGGACTAAAAAAACTATATAAGTTTGAAAAAGTTGATCCAACATAGTGAACAGAGGTTGGAAAAAGTTAAAATAGGTTGCAAACAATGCTAGGTCAACCTGGTATAGTGTATAGAGGCTAAAAAAGATACTAGGTTGATAGGGTTGACATAGTATAGTAGACAAGGAATAAAAGAAAGATAATAACAAGTTATGAATTAAAAAAATATAATTGAAAGTAATGTAAGAAAATAGTAAGTACTGAAAAGGAAGTAAATAATCAATTGAATTGATGTTGACTAACCCAATTGATGCACACAAAGCAAAATCTTGCACTAATGTAAGATTTTGCACACATAATTGATCAAAGAGAAAGTAAACAACTTGAAATTAAAGATAGATAATTATTCAACCTAGAATTTTGATTAAATTATTTAGAATTATTTTAAATGCAAAAGGGAGATTGGATATAAACAAGGTACTAGATATCAATCTAAGGCTAATTTTAGGTAAGTTTAGGATGAAAGAGACCATAGTGGAAATAATACAACCTTAGTATTTGGGCCTACCCCCTCACTTCACACACCACAACAATAAGGTTAATGGGTGATTAGCTAAAATATACCATTAACCATGTTGTATACTTGACTAGAGCATTAAGTCATCTTCCCCTTTGGTGATGAAATCCAAGTAGGTAGACCTAGGTAGTCAAATGTTTAAATGATTTTATTGATGTTTATGTGGTTTGTACATGTGCAAAAAATAATTAAAATTATTGAAAATAAGTGATTAATTGAAAATTACCTAATTAGATTATGTGAACTATTTTAAGCATGCAAACAACTTAAAAGAAAGATGTGATTAACATATGGTTTATTACAACTTTGAAATAAGGTATAATTGAGAAACTATATGGACAATCATACATAACAAGGTCAATAAGGTCAAACCTATACTATGCAAGAAAATTCTGAAAATGAACTAGGTTAGTCAAGTTGACCTAGTTATTTAAAAAAACATAGAACATAAAACTAGGTCCACAAGGTCAACCTAGTTGATTTTACAAAGATAATTTTGAAGACTGTAAACTTGAAATGAAAGTGAAAATAAATAAGGATATAGAGAAATAGAAACTAACTTTAATGGTTTAGAGATGAAAAGGAGAAGATTTTTGATTCGAGACCTTGGAGAAAATTGGAAAAAACCTACAAATTGGGTTGATTTGGTTGATCAAGCTATACAAAAACCTACTAAAAAAGTAATAAAATGAACTAGGTAAAATTGGTCAACCTACTAGGTTAAACAAGAAGTTTAGAAACCTAAAAATTTTATACTAGGTCATGCTAGTTGATCCAGCTATTTGAAAAAAGTTATAAAAGTTTTAGAAACCTGTACTGGGTCAAGCTAGTTGATCTAGTTACCTATTCCTACAAACCTATGCATAGATATAAATAATTGAATCGACAAGGTTGATATAACATAGTAAAGTTATGATAAAAATAATGATCAATATAAGTGAAATAAGTAAAATAAATATTTTAAGTGTTTGATTCATGTTGGGTTCACTAGAATGTATGTAATCATAAATGCATCATGAACATAAATCAATCCTAGATCAGATGGGATAGAGCACACCTACACTTTTGATTATGGAAATACAAGAGCTAAGTGGGATCAAGACCAATGTGAGGATATAATAGACCTGATTATGGGATCACTTATCATAACACACCATGTGAGGTAGGGTTCCAAAGCCTATAGTTTAACACAATTGCACAACCCTAAAAGAGTCATATGATTTTATATTTCATTAATATAATAACAAAAAAGAAAATATAATCTAGTGCACACCAAATATTATGGCACAAAGTAAGGGTTAGAAACAAAACAAATAAATAACTAAACTAAACATGTATATAAGACATATACTCATGTCAATATATATATAATCCTAATACATGGAATAGAAGAATACAAATTCACTATCTATATACTCTTACAAAAGAGGAATAAAGTTAGGAATACTTACCTTTGAAGATGACTCCATCGAACCTCAATCTCCCCCTTGGCCAAGGTGATTTAAAAGAGATTGGCATGGTATGCAAGGATAAATAAGATAAATCAGCTCTAGGCTACATAGTCTATCTAAGCATCCAAAATATTTATCCATAAGACAAGATCAAAGTTCTAAAGAAAGTATTAAACCGTAAATATTTATTCACCAAGTAGAATGATAAATAGGTAGATGTTATTTAATAATTCTTCACTTAATTCTTCAATCTTATCAAATGGTGGGAAATGAGCTTGTATATATAGTTAAAACTTACCTTAAAATCATCTAGATACATTGGTTGTGCTAGGTCAACTCAGTCGACCTAGCATATGTTGCAATTTGAACTTACACCCCTTGAGGAGATGATTTAGCTCTCCTCATTCAAATGGCACAATGATAACACATTAGGTCTATGGGTGACCTAAATTTGAGATGAGTTTATATATTATGGCTAGTTCCCTTGATGTACTACTTCTCCACACCACAACCACACTTACAATGCCTGAGATAGTCTACCTGACTGAGAAACCTTACAAAATTAAGCCTAATGTAAGTGTATCTCAAGCTTATGATGGGGATACATAGGCTTGGTTTCATGTTTTAATCTCCACAAATTGATCATAACTTTATTTCATCAAGTTTGACCTCTTAATAACTTTGCCTATACATTTATTGCCATCAAAATGAAGGTCTTGATGCTTAGACTGACACACTTGCCTATAGGTTGTTTGTGAACTTATTCACTTAGTCATTATGCCTATAGACTCTTTGAAACAACCTATAAAGTCACACAAACTACAATTATTTAATAAATATTCACTTTTGAAAGCTTTAGATCACCATTATATACTACATTTGGTCACTATCTTATTTTTACTAATATAGGTACCCATTTGGTAACTTGTATGGATTACAAGATGTGTACTTAGATCAATGAAATCAGTTGTCATCTTGTGTTGATGGTATTTAGGTCAAAAGAGGTCTATTTTAATCATTTCAATCCTCTAACCATGGGAATAACGTCTAATTTTAAAATTTGGTGAAAAATATCTCTTTTTTGGTCTCAGACCTATAAATGTTATTGAATGAATTTAGTGTATAAACTTGTGATTTTATGCTTCAAAAAAAACACCTTTCATTTGTCCAATTCCTCTCAAACTTGGCATAGTACTTGTCCATACCAAAGGATGCAAGATTAATCTATTATATGGTTTGGAATACTTTATAGGCATGTTGAATAGGGTCCACAAAAAACCTTTAGGCCTCTATTTTGCCCATTTAGGGACTGTTTCTAAGAAATCATACTTCTTATCTCTTGAAGATGACCTCACACCCTTTTGATCTCTTTGATAGTCCAAAACAGTTTTTAGTAGTCAAATAGCATATTAGAAACCATGATTTAGCTTATTTAATGTTTTAATCTTTCACACAATAATCTACAAAGCTCGACTAGTATACCTATAGGTATGAAAGGAACCAATCTATAAGTACAAATAAGCCTATAAGAGGCTTCTTGAGTTCTTGGAAACTCCAAATCCAAGAATACAATTAATAACCTATTAATATTTATTATATATCCCTTATAAACACATGAAATATTCCAACCTATCAAATCAAAGAAAATATTTTGAAACAAACTCATACACGGACCCCTCATGGATACAAGAGCATAAAAAGTTATCTAGCTTCTTAAAAATGGTTTGTAAAGGAGGAGCCATGAAAATTTAACTTATTTACATCTATTTGAATCAAACTAATACCCCTCTCAACATCCAATAGAGCTCCTTCCAACTCCATCTATATGGACTACATCAAGCATCTAAAGTTGACTCTTCTTGTCTTGTAAGGTAAAAAAGAAAGAGAGTAGAATTTGATATTTTTTAATTTTTATAAACACACCATGTGTAGGAAAGACTGTAAGGAGCTCAAAATACACTTTACTCACATTTTCACCTAAAAATGGACTTTCTAAGTCTATACAAATGCCATTAAGAGCTTATTTTAGGAATATTCTCATATTTTACTACATGAAACTACCTTTTTTATACCTATAATTATTTAATAACATTTTATAGCCTTATTAACATTATAATCCTCCTTGGTGAAAATATCATCCTTGGAAAAGTTTGTACAAGTCATTTAATGAGCCCAAAATGTGACCAAAAAACAATTTTAGGATATGAAACATGATAAAGAGTTAAATACTTCACTTAGGAAAACATGAAAAACTTCAATGACCATATTAGAACATTTTCAAAATAATTTTATCTTTTGACTATGTTTGATGATAGTTGACCAAAGTTGACTTTTCAACATTAAATAAACATAAGGAAGTTAGGCTTACAACAAGGTAAGAACAAGGATATGTGAGATGTTTAGAACAACATGAACCCCTATAATACATATGGAAACCTATTTAAAAAATTAATTATGTATGGGTTGACCCAATTTGACTAAAGGTTAAATTTTTTCAATAACATGTTTTCATGTCTAACTCACTAGGTTTGTGTCAGGTCAGTTGAGAGGCCAACAAACCAAAAGAGAGAAGAAGTCCCTAAAATATGCTAGGTCGACCTGGTCCACCTAGTATAAACAAAATTTCAAAAGGGTTATAAGGTAAGAAATCAAGGTAAAACATAGAAAGTGATAGGAATAGGTAGAAATAATAATACTAATAAGTTTGGTTTCAATAGTTTCAAGAGGCTAGTATGTGGATGGAAAGTGGTAAAAGGAACAACAATCTTATAAAGAACTAATTGTATACCCACACCTTCCCTGATGCACCCCTTAAGGCATAAACTTAGAGATATTGATACTAGATATGTTTTTTTAAGATTTGAAGTGTCAGTAATTGTTAAATTTTTTAAAATATTATGTGTATACAACTAGCTCACACAACCTCACAATCTAGCTCAATTCATAAGTGTTTCACGGACTAGGTTCAAGTAAAATGCTAATCTAGACCTACAATATTTTCAAAACACCCTAAAGGATGTTAAAAAGGATGACAATGGATGAGGAATATTATACTTTCCTAAAACATCATGCACAACTCACTCAACATAGATCCAAGGAAAGAGATAGGTAAACAAAGTCTTTTAGTGCATCAAAAGTTAGTTCATAGAAATTATTGATAGGGTTTAGCCTAATCAAGATGAGCATATTTTGAAATATCTTAAAGATTCCCTTGTTCTTCAAAATGAGAGAGTCCTTATGGGAAACTAAAATCAGAGAGAGAGAGAGAGAGAGAGAGAGAGAGAGAGAGAGAGATATGGTAAATAATGGGTAATATAGAGAAAAGGATAAGAGAGAAGAGTGAACACATTAATGAAGAAAAAATAATAAGCTACCACATTTCAATAAATGCTCCACCACACTTAATCCAATCCAAACTAGCCCTTTATCAATAAGTTAACCTACATTTAATCCAATTAGTCTTGATGTTCTTCTCATTGGTTGAGCATTACACGAGAGGACAAGAGTTTATCTCATAGATTATAAGTCATGAACATTTCAAGGAATAAATATCCTTAAAATCTTAATAGCATTGAATGTTCCAACTAATTCTCTAACCACTAGATCTCTTTGCTTTGATCTCTACACCATCTTCCACTTGAATTTCTTATGAGGATGAAGTCTTCATATCTTTATACCTAATAAATCCATCACCTTGTATGCTTTGGGTAGCCATAGGTACCTATTTATTAAAGCTATTATTGTGTCAAAGGATGAGACACTCCACATCTCATTTATGTTTGCACCTACTCAAACCTAAATATAGATTTATTATAGATTGAAAACCAATTCATTCATTGGTTTTCCTATAGTCATTATGTCATTGAAATTCTATAGGCTACATATCCTTGCTCCTAAAATATATTAGGTTTAAACAAAATTATTCTACCTATAAACCTTGTGGTAATAGAGAAGCCACTACACATAAGGATCTCCCTTAATGAAATGATGTTGAAACTATAATAAAATTCAGTCTACATATTTTGGATCCTTCAACAAAGGTCTCAACTGAGCTTCACTAGCATCCTTTGAATATTTTCCTTGGTTTGACCTTAGGTCACATTTGTTCTTTATTGAAGTCCCTTAGCTTTCAAATTTTAATTTTAGCCACTAATATTAATTTTGGATTCTCAATCATGTGCCATCTATTAGTACTACATTCATCTTGTGGATTGTATAGTCAATTCCATAATATTCTCTCACTTGCACCACAAGGTGGCCTCACATTCATCCTAAGTTTGGTTGACCCTTTAACCTTACATTCACCATCAATCTACTTTTTCATGCCTTACACATGGTCCATGATTTACCTAGTAGTTACTTTGGTCATGACACTTGGAAACTACACATTTATCTTCGAGATTCATTAGTTTTTTGATCTTTCATTCACCATTGATCTACCTTTACATGATGGATTGTGTACCATAAATCATTTTAGACCCACTTTATTTGTAATACATCACCCACCATTAGATCTTCATTTAGACACCATATATATTGACACTTTTTGATCCGTCATTCACCCTCAAGAACATTTGAACTCAAATAGCTATTTGTTGTAGCTTTAAATTTACATTTTCGTACACATCCCATTCTGCTTATTCAACTTTGAACACTTGTATCCTGAAATAGACAACTCATCAAGATATTAAACTTTTAGAGGATGTTCAAGGAATAAAATACATCATGTCCATGCATTCCTTTGACTTTGGTCAACTTCCCAAGTGCATTTATTAAATGTGAAACCATACTGAACTATCTATTCATGCATGATGTATGATGATTATATGGCCTTTTTATGATTTTGAAAGTCATTTTATCATTTATTAAATCAATAAATATACTTTATTTATATAGGAAAAATATTGCTATGTGGGCTAAAATTGGCCAACATCTTTGGCAACTCATAGGGAATTATGCCTGCTCTACTTGAGAACCCATACCATTTGTCTTGACTGATCCATTGGGCATGGAGTCATAAATATTTTCTCATACCTAACAATAAAAGATACAAGGCTACCCCTCTAGATAAATTCCTATTAATTCAATAGGAATAAAAATAAAAAAAAATAAACAAAGTTCCCAAGGCAATTTGGAAAAGGAAACACACAATAGAAAAGGAAACTAACCTAAAAAAACTAATGGAAATTAACCTACTAAATAAATGTTCACAAAGTCACTTAGAGAAAAGCATGAAATCTAATCTAATATATAAAATATTATACAACAATTTTCAAACACCTCCCTCCTAGTTTAAATGGACAACTTTGAGTGTCATTCACTTGTAACAAACTAACATGAAAAATACCTTACTTTGGAGGTACCAAAATTGGTGAACCAAATAGATTGATGGCCAATATTTTTGATGTGCTCTCTAATGGATGAAAAAGAACAAACATGCCTCCAACATTGACATATTAGTCCAAATATTCCATGCTTGGTTCATTTTGGACTACAAGAGCACTTTCTTGATATTGCTCGTCACCGTTAAGAATTCCTTGCATGAAGACTTCATTTAGGCTCTTAGAAGTAATTGTACTTAGTTCACTTGATGGTTAAAAAATAACATATCATTCCCCTTATCCTTTTTCAAATTATGAATAATCATGATTATAGTATCATGCTCATAGGATTCTAGAGGAAGGACATGTCCCTTAATTTATTCTAAATTTTTAGTTATGGTAATGAATCACTGCTGCAACCCTTCAAAAGTTTTATTGGTATGTTCATCAAACTCAATATCTTGAGCATTTAAGACTTATCCTTCATCAACCTCACTCAAGATTCCATATTTATAATCAACTACAAATTTGGGTTAACTTAACCATTCAAGGAACAAAACATCACATTTTTCTTGCTCAAAGTCTGATTTACTTTCCTCTTCTTCATTATGTAGAATAGACCTTCATTACTCTAATCATAGTCTACTTTATTATTATCTACCTCATGAATATGAATCCATTCAAATATGAAGGCATCATTACTACCTTTAGGTTCTAATTTATCAAAGCCATACCAAGAAATATGATCTAAACCTAATTCATCCTCCTTTGAATGGTGTGGGCTACCTTTGACCTCCGTAATAGGTTCATGAAGGTTATTCTTGGTCATGTATATGGGTAGATATATCATAATAATATAAATATACTTGATTATACATACCCAATAATGATGATTAGGCACTTAGGTTACTTAAACCAGTTGATAGATGCTCGAAGTCACCATTGATGTTTGATCACTTACCTCCAAAGGCTCATTTGGTGAAGAGAACACCAAAACACTTAACTAGTGAATAATGTAGTAAGTCCCATAAATCATGATAAATACTAGTATGATGTGAGATTACACCCTTTTATAAGATTTATTTAGGCTCCTCCACTCCTAGTCATAATATAGGAATAACCCTAGGCTGTGGGTATCCTATAAAAGGGTTGAACCTTTGAAGAAGGCCAACTTCTTTTTGATGGATCACCTAAACTAATATCATCATAAGGAAAATGGTTAGAAAGGGTAAAGGGGCCCTTAGGAAAGATAAAAGGTGTTTCACCAAATAAAAATGGGAAACTCCCATAAGCTTGAACCCACACTAGATTTGTACAAGATAATACTAGTTCACACAACCTCACAATCTAACTCAGTGCATAAGTGTTTCATGGACTAAGTTCAGGTAGAACACTAATCTAGACCTACAATAACTTTAAAACACCCTAAAAGAGGTCAAAAATTAGTACAATGGATGATGAATATTCTCCTTCATAATGCTATCATTCACAACTCACTCAACATAGATCCAAGGCAAGAGATAAGTAAAGAAATTCTTTTATTGCATCAAGAGATAGTTATTAAAAATTATTGATAGGGTTTATCCTTATTAATATGAGCACATTTTTCAATATCTTAGATTCCCCTACTCTTAAAAATTATATAATCCTTGTGGGAATCCAAAATAAGAGAGAGAGAGAGAGAGAGAGAGAGAGAGAGAGAGAGAGAGAGAGAGAGAGAGAGAGAGAGAGAGAGAGAGAGAGAGAGAGAGAGAGAGAGAGAGAGAGATAAAAATGGGAAAGAATGGGTAATATAGAAAAAGGGAGAAGAGAGAAGAGGGTGAACATTAACCAAGAATAATCAATAGGATTCCACCTTTCAATGAATTATACACCACACTTAATCAAATATATACTATCTCTTCATCAACAAGTTAACCTAAATTTTCTCTAATTAGTCTTTAAGTTATTTTCATTGGTTGAGAAATACACTAAAGGACAAGAGTCTATTTTGTAGATGATGAGTCATGATCCTTTCAAGAAATAATATCCTTAATATATGAACAAAATTGAATGTTCTAACTACTTATCTAACCAAAATATCTATTTGTTTTGATCTCTACACCATCTTCTACTTAAATTTATTATGAGGTAAAAATTCTCATATGTTTAAACCTAACAAAGCCATCACTATGTCTATTTTGGGTGGCCATCGGTACCTATTTTTTGGAGCTATGATTGTGTCAAAGGATGAGACACTCCACCATATATCATTTATGTATACACCTATTCCAACCTAAATATAGATTTACTATAGATTCAAAACCAATTAATTCATAAGTTTTCCCATAGTCATTATGTCAATGAAAGTTTACAAGTTACATAGCCTTGTTATTGAAATATATTAGGTTTAAACAAACCTATTATACATTTGAACCTTGTGGGAATAAAGAAACCAATATATACGAGGATCTCAATTCATGAAATGATATTGAACCATAATAAAATTGAGTTTTCATGTAATGGATCCTCCAATAGAGGTCTCGGCTAAGCTTCAATGACATCCTTTGAAATATTTGTCCTAATTTTACATTAGGTCACATTTGTTCTCTATTGAATTCCTTTAGTTTTTTAATTTTAATTTTACCTACTGATCTTAATTTGGGCTCCCTAATTATGTTCCATCTATTAGCTCCATATTTTTCCCATGGGTCTTACATTCAATTCCATCATGTTCCTATGCTTGCACCACATGGCATCCTCTAATTCGTTTTGAGATCGATCGACCCTTTAACCTTACATATACCATTGATATGCTTTTTCATGGTTTTCACATGTTCCATTGATTTAACCTAGATTTATGATCATTGTGACACTTGAAAACTATGGATTTGTCTTTGAGATTTTTTGACTTGTTAACCTTTTGATCAGCATTGATCTACCTTTACATGATGGATCATAAACTATTCATTAGCTTGGACCCACTTTCTTCATTAGTCATCATGTGTCATTAGATATTCATTTGAGCACCTGATATTTTGACACTTTTTGATCTTACATTCACCCTTAGGAAAATTTGAATTCAAATGGCTATTTGTCATAGCTTTAAATTGACATCCCCCACACACATCCCATTATATGTTTTCAACTTTAAACACTTGTATCTTTAGATAGATAACTCATCAAGATATGAAACTTGCAAAGGATGTTCAAGGCATAAAAAACATCATATCCATGCATTCATTTAACTCTGGTCAACTTCTCAAGTGAATTTATTAAACATGAAACTAGATTGACCTAGCCATTTCTACATGATGTGTGATGATGGTCTGGCTCTTGTATGCTTGTCCAAGTCATTTTTTCATTTTGTCAATTAGGGACTCTATTTAGCTAATTAATCCAAGTAGAAGCTTGGTATGTGGGCCAAAATTTGCCAATAGAAACCACTCTTAGAAAAATCTCTAAATAAACTATGTTTTTCATTCAAAACTTTATTTCTTTTAGATCTCTTTACCCCTTTTGGTAATAGGATCTTAGAGCCTATGAAGAATCTTATATTTTTTTTTTTATTCTTGGCCACATTCTTTAACCTATCTTCATATTTTATGTATACCTTCTCTAATATAGACCATTTAATTATATGTTCTTGAAGCTAATGAATCATTTGATTATCTCCCCCTTTCTCCTCATATCTTGTGCTCATCATATGAGTCATTAGGACTCATAGACCTTTGTCAACATCCTTCAAGTATCTTGATACAAATACCACTTCACAACATAAATCAAACTACAAAGAAAACAACTCATACCTTGAAACATAGATAACATAGAATCCTCTCGAGATGAGTCCTTATTTACCTATAACCTCATGCTTGTATTGATAGAAGAGTGTCTCCATGAAGGCTAATGGAGTGACCCCTTTAAATAGGGATCTCAAAACTTCATGAACTCAAGAGATTTCCATATCTCCAAACCAATTTCATTAGTTATATTTTAATCATGAGACTAATATTCCCTCCTTAGAATCCACTTAGAATTGACTAAAGCATTTAACTCATCCATCTTGTCATATTTATTCTTCTCTTTGGCTTCCTTATCAACACATGTTGATGTTCTTAACATTCCTTCACTTCTGATCCTTTCTCTATCTTTACAAATAATTCATTTGGACCATTGGGCTCAATATGATCAATATTGACTTTATTTGGATGTTATACTAATTTTTATCTAGTTTCATGCACTCTAGGATATCCATATACCATGTTAAGTCTTGAGGGTCTTCTAACTCCATTAGGAAAAAAATTGTAATGTGCCCCATATTGTGACAATTATAGAAAAAAACATTTATGTACATACCTCTTCATTGATCACTCTTTCTTTGATGGTTCCATGATAATTAATTCCTTGAGATGATTCTACAATCATTTTCTCTATGACCAAACTTATGATAACCAAAATAATAACCATTGAAAGAATTGAAATACCTCATTGTATTGGGCTAGCTAATTGGTCTCTTCATTTTGAATTTTCATGTTGATATTTTTGACTTGTTTATGATCACTATGATTCTCATATTTTAGATTTTCTACATATGTCATTGAGGTCTGACTCTTCTTATATTCCTTTTTGTCTTATTTAAAACCAAGACTTGTCTAGTCATGTAGAGACCTTTGACTACTAAAAATATCACCAAGAACTTCAATACTCTTCTTAAATCTTAGATGTGCCTTCAACTTTGTTAATGCTTGATCTAGTTCGTCCTTCAAGGAATCCATTTATGTTCCAAACTTGATGCATTCTTCTTCTTTGCTCTTAAGATTTGTAGTGACAATTTCAATCTGAGTTTCCAACTATTTGATGATTTGATCATGTTCATTGGTCTTGATGCTTAGTCTTTCTTCAAATAGATTGATTTAATCCTCATAAATTTTAAACAATTATATTAGTTTCTTATTCTTCCTTCTTTATAACTTCAAATCTTCTATAGCACTCGCCAATTATGCCTCAAGGTTCACTTCAACCTCTTCTTCATCTAATTCTTCATCATCCATAAGGTCATTCCCTTTCGAGAAACTCTCATTATCTATTTATATATCCATGAATAAGGTTTCATTATTGTCATTCTCATTACTATCATCATCACTATTATATGTACTTGTGTCACTTACATTATATGAGCTATTATCTTATTTGGTATATAAACTTCTCTTTTTATCGATTGACCCTTTATTACATTCTTAATTCCTAAAACATTTCTTACTTTTATCAGGCTTATAGACCTTTTTATCATCACCATGATTTTCATCATGTTCTTCATCATGCTTAGTCTTATCCTTATTAGGACACTTAGATGCAAAGTGACCAATCTTACCATAGTCAAAGCATTTGAATGACAATATGCCCTTATACTTACTAGAACCTTTCCCTAGTTTTATGACAAACATGGCTTCTATCTTGTCATCATCAATGTTTGTGTCATCATCCTTGGCCTTCTTACCTTGTGAATTCTTATCAAATTTGAATTAAACTTATTTATTTTAAGGTCTTCCATTACTTCTTCTCGTTTCATAGGCAGTCAAGATGCCATGAAGCTCATCTATCTGTATTGTATTAAGAACTTTGATTTCCTCTATTACAAACTCTTTTCAATCAAACTTAAAAGTTAGGGATATTAGTACCTTTTTACTACTATTGATTCTTCTAATTTATATCCTTGACCTCTGATGATGTTTAACATTTCATCTAGTCTCAATAGATAAGATGTAATGTTTTAATCCTCCTTCATTCTTAGACTTTCAAATTGCCTACAATGTGTTTGCAACTTTGTCAACCTAACTTTGGTGTCTCCTTCATATATTATATGAAACTTCTCTAAAGTCCCTTTGGCTATATCACAATGCATGACCTTCAAATAAAATACTTCTTAAATACCACACAGGATGGAATCCATTACCTTAGAGTTGTTCTCACTTGCCTTCTTACTTGCTACATCTGTTGGTAGTGTAAAAGGTGGAATGAATCCATTAACAATATATTTAAATATTTCATAGTCTAAAGACATGTGATAGGTATTAATTATGATTATAAAAAATTCATAGTTATTCCTATTTAAGAGAGGATCCTTATTGGTTAAGAAACCTCCTTGAACTTGTTGATTAGACATGCTTGTACTTTAAGGATCTCCTTCAAGCTATTATGCCTGATTTAAGGGATCAATATCTAATAATAATTATTGGAAGAATAATTATTAAGGGGGGGTGAATAAATCTTCAAAAAAATTCAACAATTACACTTAAGTAATCATGAATCATTTAATCAAACATGTAGATCTAGAAAGCATAAGCAACTATCCACATAAGCATGAAACAAAAGAACACATCACACATATGGGAAACCCTCAAGCAGAAGAAAACCCACTAATATATAAAAATTTATTACATTAATATAATACAAAATCCAAATTTAGTGAAACACCAACTCCACATGGAGCACCAACCCCAACTAGCCAGGCACCCACTTGACTAGGCTTTAACAAGTACCCACTTGTAAGGAGGCACCAACCCCCTAAATGAATCAACACCAAATCAACCACATACTTAATTTTATCACCTTAAAAATACCTTATTTATCACATAATATACTATTATTACCTTATCTCTTTACACTCTTTAACCCTCTCAAACTACCTTCTAGGCTTCTTTGCTCAACTAGGTCTCTTCAAGACTGATTAGGTCATATGACCTTGATTCTCATATATAAAACTCCTATTAGATATTAATTAAAAATAATATACACCCATTTTATGGTATAAAATTCCTCCTTATTTTCTTCAATCGTATTTTTCATTTGCTTCCTCTTAACTTTCTAAAATATGCCTAAAACTACCTTATAGATATACCATTGCTTGTTCATATACCACTTAGTTAGTGATACACCCTTAACCTCTTATGTTGGCCATATAGGTATTATGAAATATTATCTAAATGACTAAAATTATATTTTATTCCATTTTGGTCTAACATGACTCAATTAGGCTTTATTTAACTTTTAGATATCATGGAGACTTAATTGCATTAGGTCTATCTCATAATGCCAAAACTTCATTATCTTGGGCCCAGATGGATTTATACAACAATTGAAAACCATTAAATCACTTATAAATAGACATATAATTACCTCTTTCATGATTATTTAGACATGTGTCTTTCATTCATACCATGAAACCTCTTTTAGGACAAACTATCCTATTAGGCCTATCTATTTCAAAAGTCTATCCTAAAAAAGTAAAGATCAAATATACTTAAGCCACTCAAATATGATAAAAAAAAGTATATAGATAGAGTCTACATGACCTCAATGTGATTAAAAAAAAATTATACACTTAATCTTAAGAGATAAGAGCTCAAAAACATCTCTATAACTTACTCAGAACTGTCAGTTTACCTTAAATACCAGTCATGGTGACTTAGACATCCAACACATGTATAGACACTTTCCATGAATTATGATGAATATATATGTTAATAAGTGATATACATATCATCATAAAATATAAATATCATATGGTCCAATGTAAAATATTTTTATTTCTTATCAATCTCATAACATTATATCTCACTATCTTATCTAAACTAAACAAGTGAACTTGTGAGATTTTTTTCACCATATTCACTGACCTCCAAAATTTATACCAAACATGAACATGTATTAAAAGTATTTAATAACATATATATTTGCATGGTTTCATAATTATATCATTAAAATATATTCTAATTAATATTCTCACTATTGCTTGGGTTTTTCATTGTTTACACCATTAGGCCTATTAACGACTGGCTAACTTGGATGACCAATTTAACACACTTTAAGGGTGGAACCTATCCATTAAATTTCATGGAAATATAGTATGATTATTTATATATTTCTTCCATACATTTTATTTTATTTACAAATTCAAATTTTGAATGATACAGTAAATTCTTCATAAACATGCTTATATCTACACATTTTCTCTTTCATCTGACTAACCCCCATCACCTAGAGGTACCTGGGAGGGTTGACTACATGATTTTATAGTTTGTATAGGAATTTGTGTTTGAGAGATTTTTATTTTCTCATGTTTATTTAATTTAGGAGTACAAGTGAGTGGATGAAGTGCCTTGATAGTCTAAGTGACAATGACAAAGTGTTGAATGTGCTTTTCCTAATATGCTTGAAGAAGGTTTGTTTGAAGATTAGATATGTTTAAGGATGATTATGGTGTTTTTAGGATGTTAAATAGGTCCCATAATAGTTATTATATTATTTTATATATTTTTTTCATTATTTTAATTCATCTGATGTATCATTATTATCATCTAGACATTTTGGGTCTAGTGGTAGAAAATCTAAATAGGCAATTTGATGACATCACCATTGCCACGTGTGGATGAGTTAGGGTGAGTTGGTCATATTTTTGTGATCAAATTTGTACCTAATTATTATGAAATAAATTTAAGGTTATGATATGAAGTTAATCTTAAGATATGTAAGTGCAAATTTTGGATCCCAAACAATTTGACAGTGTTTTCCCATACCCAAATTTGCAATATCACAAGAAAAGCTGAATAGGCATTTTGATGTAGTCATATTTCACACATGTGAAGGTGAGGATAAAATTATCATATGGGTATTTTTAGTTTAGTTTTTTTTTTTTTCAAATTATATGATGAAGTGTATCAAAATGTATGCATGTGCAAAGTTGGCCTTCCAGACAATTCTTGACATAGTTGGCTCTGTGGTAGACAAAATTTGAGTAAGCAAATTAATGGAATTATATGTCACAATGTGAAGGTTTGAGGATGATTTATACATGAATTTGTATTATCATATGTGAGGAGAACACATGGTCCAAATTTGAGAACATGCAAGTGTGTGAAGCAAAAGAAATGATTGTGCAAAGTTGGCCTTCCAGGCAAATAACAATGGTCTCCATACTTAGTCATATTTACACATTGTTAAAGATCAAAACTAGATGGATATCCAAAAGTGTGTGGGAGTCTATACATCTGATATATGGTGCATAGTAATTCAAATTGGTCAATTTTTTTATTATTTAATGAAGTTAAAGATTGAGTTCCTTACAAAAAGATCAAAAGAGTGTGTTCATTCTAAGATGTCAGGAAATATCAAGATGAGGACAAGTGTTTGAGATTTAAATACAAGTAAATATAAATCATAAGGATATAATGGTGAGTGGGTGTTCATATATATTTATTTAATGGTGTATGTTTCGTGATAAGGACTTGGATGATCTATAGAGATTGACGAAATGCATGAACTCAAAGTTTCAAGATTACACGAGATGAGTTCAGTTGTTCAAAGTTTAACATTTGGGCATTGGTGAACTATGCATTGAAGTTAAAATGTGATTGATGGTGTGAATTTAATATAAATATGTGAGAGAAATATATTCAATGATAGTGATAAAAGTTTAACTATGACCATTTTCATTTGAATATTTGAATTTAACAAAGGAAAAAACCAGTATTCTATATTTTGGCCATATCTTTTGATACAAGTAGAATTTTCTCATGGTATAAAAAAAGTGAATATGTAGAGGAATACTAGATGAATATTTAAATATATATTTAATTATTTTAAATTATCTAAATTCAAATTTATGAAGGTTTAAATTTTATTATGTTTTGTCACATGAACTATATGTGACCTGAGAAAGATAATTGAGCTTGTTTTGATGTTTAATGATGACTTAAATATTAGAGAGTGTTGTAGAATCCACGAGGATAATATATATTATTTTTAGAGGTGTGATCAATCTATCTTTATTCTGAATAATGCTTAATAATCTAATTGTGTGTGCATTCATAATGTTCCTATTTACAAGGTCAATGTTTGAATTGATTAAGCATAAACAAAATAGTGTAATGGTGTCTATGATCATTTCAAGATGACTAAGAGGTCATGCATAGTGGACCTATACATTTTCAAGTGTTCTTGTGTTATTTTTTTTATTTATGGAATGTTAAATGGGTGAATATGTCTAAATAAGATATATAAGAGCTATAAGGGCCCAATTGGAAGGTGTAGTTGCTTAAGGGTGACCCATAGATACTATGGCCAACCTATGAAGATTTTTTTTAGTCATGTATTTATGTGAGATATTCCTTAAGATTTAAGGAATGCCTAATGGCCAACCAAGGTAGTAAAAATTATGAATGTTCTATAAATAGTGAAATCAAATATGATGATTTCTAGAATCAGTTATTAATTAGAAATTCTATCTACAAGCCTAAAAGCCAAAGAAGATGAATGTTCAAGGTATTTAATTTAAAATGAGTCATTAAAACCAGATTTATATAATACATATAGTAATTTGAAGTCATTTTTGAGATTTAAAAAGAGCTCAAGTGATCTAGACAATATTCTAAGTGGTCAAAAACATGTTAGTGATAGAACTGGTCTTGGATATGAATAAGAATAATAGAATGTAACTCAAGACAAGATAAAGACTAATGTACATAAGTAAAATAATAATTTGGAAACAAATCATTAGAAAAGGAATGAATGTGTTTGAAAAATTAATATAAATCAAATCAAACAACCAAATTCCATGAGGTATGCAAATTTTAATGGTTACAATTACACATGCAATCAATTTGGGCATAAAGCTAGAGAATTCAAGACACCTATTATAAATGAGTTTGCATAGAACTATGATGGAGGTCATCATTTAAAAGGTTTTAAAAATTTTAAGTGCTTCAACTATCTTATGATGGGACACTTTGCAAACCATTATCCACATAAGGTTAATCAAGGTGAGTTCTCTTCAAAATGAGGAGGTTGATTCATTTGTCATGACATAGGACACATTACAATTTTTTATCCAAACAAGGTAACACAAACTATGTTTTCATTAAGGAGTATTTTTTGCTACAACTATGAGAAGATTGGACACATCACTAAGTTCTAAAAGCGAATGCCATTTAATCAAAATAAGTTTAATTAGGCTCCCAGAGTACAATAAAGAATACAAGTTAACTCATGGAAACCAAAGGTGGTAAGTGTGAGTCATAATGAGTATATAGGTCCAAGTAATATGTTTTATATGATGGAGAATGCTTAAAAAGTTAAATAATACAAATGGATCTCATTGTATACTCATTATATGAATAAAGAGACCAAGCTCAAGGAGAAGACCAAGGTGTTGGTTGAGGCTAGTTCTAAGGTAGGTAAGGATCCAAGTGAACATCCTGTTATTTCTGAGCAAGTATAATTCAAAGAAAATCAATCATCAATGCTTAGTTATGAGGTTTCAAGATGCAAGGAATATTACATAAATGAAAAGGTATGTCATGATTCTATGTTATCTCTATGTATTGTTAATCCAATCATAGATGAGAATTTTGTAAGTGGATGAGCATGTTGCTTCTCTTAAGACTAAAAATAAGAATAAGAAATATAATCATTAGATGACTAAGGAGGAGAAGGAATATGAGGATTTATTGGCCACTCCTAGCTTCACTTTGTTTTAGAACATTATGGTGTAGAGGAGGTCTCTATATATGCTTCTTAAGAGACTCCTTTCAGTGGAGAAGCAAGTGTTGTTGTGGTGTTCTTTAGAAGGTGATATAAGGCAAAAGATGCATGTATCTAGTTAGAGGTGGTGTATCAAGATCAAATAAGTGTTTTTATGATGTCATAATCATGTCATGGTTTATTTTTATCCTTTTAACATGTTGATAATTGTGTATGTTCAATCTGCAGGGTTAGATTGAAGTTTTATAGGTAGAAAAAGAAGATTGGTGAGTTTTCAAGATGATTTTTTGCATAGAAAAGTTTTTTTACCTTATATGGCATGATTTAGGTAGTTTTTTGGTATGAATGTATGTTGAATTCAAACTAGATATTTTTTCGTATTCTCAGTTTTCTTAGTTTTGTCTTAAGGGCCAATATGCCTAATATGGGTTATAAGATGTATGGGTTCCAAAATATATGGAAGCTCAAATCTTGGGATAGAAGTTTTTAATGGTTGTCTCCAGGTGTACAAAAAGTTTCAATGGTGGACATTGACTATAAGGAGGTTTGTTGACTCAATTTGTTTAGAGAATCTAGGGTTTTGGGCTATGCTAGAAAAGTGGCTTTCCTTATGATTTAAAGTCTAAGGCTTCTTAGTTGGTTTAATGGGACAAATGGGTTATCAAATCAAGCATCACAAAGATATGAAGGTTTATGGTTCTCAATTTATTCAAGATTTTGTCAATTTGGAGGCCTAATTGGCAAGTTAGTCTTTGAAGGAAGTATGTTCTAGAAGATGAGATAAGTGATGGGATTTGGTATGCTTGAGAGAAAATGTGAGAGTGCTCCAGAGATGATGTTTTAGGTCTTGATACTATGTTAACTTAACGTTACGGGCTCTGCAAGTTCCAGGTAGGGATACAAGGAGATTAGATAGGCCTTGTTAGAAGAAGAGTGTTTTTTGTTCAATTTTTCCAAAATATAAATCTATATTTGTTTCAATGAAAGTTATTAGTTTGGTTTGGAGCATATTTCCTATTTTATGAGTGGAATGAAGTTCTTTTTATGGTTCTTATGGTTACTTGAGATAAAAGGCTTGTAAGTTTGTGTGGTGGTTCTTCATGGTGTGTGGAGATCTAAAGATTCTCAATAGGTGCAATGGCTTAGATTTTTTATGGGTAGTACCTATAATATGGTTTTTAGTGAGTTATGTTATATTTTAGTACTTTTTGTATTCTTTTTTCATTGGTTAAAGAGAGTTTTGGTATGGAACAAGAACTAGTTATCAAAATAAGAAGAGGAAGGCTCAAGGTAAGGGTGAGTTTTTAATATGTTTTTGAGATGGTATTATCTTATTGGATGTATTTTCAAGTCCTTATGATTAGTTAGCACCCACTTTGTCATTGTGTCAAATGGGGAGAAACTTTTTATTATGAGAGTGCTTGATGAGAGAGAATAAAGGTGAGCTATATATTTTTATATGATGGTTGTTGAAATTAATAACAAAGGGAGAGATTATTGGAGAGTTTTAAATTATGAAATTGTTATGTCATGGAGGTGTCCAAGTGATCTGATTAAGTTCTTTGATATTCTAAGTGATAATGACAAAGTGTGTAATGTGTTAATCCTAGTATGTTTGAAGGAGGCTTGTTTGATCTTCAGTTTTGGCATGGTTAGAGATGTTTAGGGATGAGTATAGTATCTTGAAGATTTTAAATAGGTCTCATTAGAGGTATTATATGATTTGAGATATCTTTTGCATTAGTTAAATTCATTTGATTAATAATTATTTTCATCTAGACATTTTGGGTTTAGTGACAACAAATATGAGTAGGTAGTTTGTTGACATTAGGATTACCACATGTGGATGAGTCAAGGGGAATTGGTCATATGGTTATGATAAAAAAAATTCCTAGTTACTACATGATAAATTTTAGGTCATGTGATGAAGTTTATCATAAGATATGCAAGTGAAAAGTTGGGCTCCTAAGCAGTTTGATAGTGTTTCCCATACTTAACCAAATTTGCAATATGATAGGAAAGCTAACTAGACATTTTGATGTAGTCATATTTCTCACACATGAAGGTGAAATAATAAAAGGATCATGTGGGTTTATTTAGTTTTGCACCTAGATAATTTTAATTATTTTTTAGATCATGCGATGAAGTGCATCAAAAGATATGCTTATGTAAAGTTGGCCTTCCACATAATTATTAACATAGTTGTCTCTATGGCAGATAAAATATGAGTACAAATATTAATGGCATTATATATAATGCATGTGAGGGTTTTAAGATCAGTTTGGCACATGATTGTATTATCCTATGTGAGGATAACATATGTCCAAATTTGAGAAGATGTGAGTGTGTGAATCAAAATATATGATTGTGCAAAGTTGGCCTTCCAGGAAGATAGCAATGGTCCCCATATTTAGTCATTTTTTCACATTATTAAAGATCACAACTAGATAGAGATCCAATGGTGCATCAGAGTTCATACATCTATATATATGTGGCATAGTAATTAAAATGGGTCATAGTGTTTATTGGTTAATGAAGTTAAAGATCATGTTCCTTACAAAAGGATCAATATAGCATGTTCATTCCAAGATGTTAAGAAGCATCAAGATGAGGACAAGTGTTCAAGGTTTAAAACCAATAAAAGGTAAATTATGAGTATCTAACAAAGAGTGGGTGTTTTAATATATTTATTTAATGGTGTATGCTACATGATAAGGACCTAACTGATTCATGGAGATCGATAGTGTGTATGAGGTTAAAGTTGCTAGATTGCATGAGATGAAGCCAACTATTCAAAGTTTAATGTTTGGGCATTAGCACACTATGCCTTAAATTTTTAATAAGATAAATAGTACACATTTAATCTAAAGGTTAAATATCACAATATGTGATCATAGTGAGTAAAATTTAATTATGATTGTTTGTATTTGAATATTTGAATTTAACAAATTAAAAACCTAGTGCTTTGTATTTTGGCCATATCTTTTTGTACAAGCATAATTTTCTCAAGGTATAGAAAGAGAATTTATAGAGGACTTAAAAAATCATTTTTAAATATATATTTTATTATTTTAAAGTGTGTATAATTATATTTATGAATGATTTAAGTTGACTATGTTTTCATGCATGAACTATAAGTGACCTGAGAAGGATAATTGATCTTGTGTTGATGTTATTTCAGTGTTTCATGATGACTTAGACATTAGAGATATTTTTGGACTCCATGAGGATCATATATATGGTTTTTGGAGGTGTGATCAATCTATCTTTATTATTAAAAATACTTAATAAGTTGACTGTGTCTTCATTCATAGTGTTCCTATTTACAAGGTCAATGTTTGAGTTGATTAAGCACATGTAGAAGAGTGTAATGGTGATTTTCATAATTTGAGGATGAATAAGGGTCATGTAGAGTGGACCTATACATTTATCAAGTGGTCTTGTGTTCTTTTTTTTCTTGATGGAATGATAAATGGGTGAATAGGTCTCCATAATACCTATAAGATCTATAAGGGCCTAATTGAAAGGTGTAGCTTCTTAAGGGTGACCCATAGGTACTATGGCTAACCTATTAATATTGTTTTGAGACATGAATTTATGTGTGAGATGATTTAAGGGTTAAGTCATGCTTAATGACTGACTAAGGTGGTGATAATCATGAATGCTCTATAAATAGTTAAATCAAATATGATGATTTTTAGACTTACAAGAGACTTGTGTGTGGCTTAGTGTGAAGGTTTGAGGGGACAAGGAAAGTAAGTGTACTCATTGGATGGATTATTGAGAAGATAAGATTTATATCCATGTGTATGACCATTTTTTCATGTTGTTATTGTGGGGATAGAGTTATTATCGAGAAGGTGAGGTATGATAATTAGAGGTCCATCGTCAGGTGTTGAATACATTAGTTCAAAGGTGGAGTTGTTCATAGGTATTTTTGTGGCTTCTCAACATCTACAGGGTTTCATCCTCATTTTAAGGTGAAACTTGATAAAGGTATAGCTATTTTGATTACTCGGCTAGATAGGTGTAGAAGATCCTTGTGGGATTGTAGTCTCACTAAAATAAGGGATGGTAATTCCTTGATCAATTACAATTGATCTGAATTAGTTCTTTTTATTATAGGATAGTAGTCCAATTGTAGGTTCTAGTGGGTTTTCTTCCCCAATAGGGTTTCCCACATATGTCATGTGTTAGAGTTTTGAAAGGTTTGAAATTGAAGTTGGATTATTTAGGCTCACTAATTCACCTTTCCTCTCAGGGATTATACCTCTAACAATTTGAGACCATTTTGAGATTTTTTGAACAAGATATTCCATATTGGATCCTTATTAGGGTTTTAATAATATTTAACACATATTTTAGTGTTAACAATTATTCATAAAGGATTTTCCCATAAATCTAAAAACAATGCTTGTAGATCATATCTAGGATCCTTCCCCATCTCTCCTTACTATCTCAATTTCCCATGCATAGGTTACACATGCCAATGAACACTCGAAAGTCCTTCTCAAGTTTGCATAAATTCATTCTATACACTTGAGAGACCTAAAAACCACATTTCATGCCTTTTCTTGTAAACCTTAATCTCATAATTCATTATTACACTTGAAATAACTTTACTTACATATATCCATGCCCTTAATCAAACATTCACCTTAAAATATGATATTCATGGCTCATTAGGCTAGGCAATTTTTAAGAGAGGCCAAGATGTAGACCTAAAATAAAGGTCCTACCCCGATAATCTCACCCTAAAACTCTCATGAGTGTTCCAATACCTTACATACATGCTCAAACATCCTTCACAACATCTCACATGCCTAATTTCACTCACCTCATCATGCCACTAGCTCATACCTTTACCATGCCATGACTAGACTCAAGTTTCCAATGCACTTTATGCCTTGACATGTTCATTCCATATTATGACCTTAATAAAAAATAAACCAAGTAGATACAAAAAATTACACCATACTCATACCACTGCACCATTCTCTTTTTGATGACAACAATCTTCCATAGCCTCATACAAATCTAAAACCACATGAGCAAGCATCATATGACTTGACATCTCTCTTCCATGCACTTAAACACCTTTGACACCTTGAATTGTGACTTCATGAAAGAATAAGACATTAGTTTCCTTAAAATTCTTATTTCCTTTGAATTCCCTCCTGCTTTCAAATTCTCTCTTACCTTTAAATTCTCTCTTGCCTTCATATTTTCTCTTACCTTTAAATTAATCTTGTCACATGGCTTCTTATGTAGAAATTAGTTGTATTTAAACATCTTCTATGACCTATACCTTCCATGGTTACACCACTCATGAAAATTATCATCAATGAAACACTCTTATGTGCCTTGACATATCACATATTACCATCTATCCTTAGTCACCTTTGGCATCAACCTTGATAGTATAATCTTGACATGATACATATTTGACATCAATAACCATGATGTCATTTAATAATGCACCATTTTGACCTTAATAAAAATAACATGCCAACATGATATGCCATGTTCCTACCACACTCCATGCATTACATAGGTGGAAAATTGGGCCCTAATTGTAAAATTTAAAATGTCATGTCATAATGGCCAAATCTAGCAGGAAACATATATTAGAGATCTCTAAAGTGATATGCATGAGGATGAAATATACTATTTGAGTATATATTAAAGTAGTCAATCTATGTAGGACTTCAAAAAAATTAACCCCTCATACACACATGAATTTCAATACTCACATACATATCAACTTATTCTCTCTTCTATGTGGCATCAATTAATTCACTAGAAGTCAAAAATAGTCAGAACACAATTAGTAAGATGGAATCTTGGGTTGGGCTTGGGCAATGGCAGTTACTAATATTGAGGCACATCTAGTTGTGCTCACCTGCACCCTTGAACATGTTTAATAATTAATTTTGGATTCATGTGTAGAGAATTTTAAGTATATATTATGGAATAAATGGGAAGATCAAACCACCAACTTCAATTTGAATTAAAAAAAATCATTAGTATCCCCATTGTCTTTGAATTATGGAATTATTCAAAGAAAATCAAGCATACTTTATTTATAACTTTAAATTTAGGATGGAATTTGAAGCATGATATCCTTAATGTTTATATGAATGATTGTATTTTAAGTACACTTTATAATATTTCACATTGTCTTATTTTTCTTAAAAGTCCACAAATTTATTTTAATACCAATAATATTGTATACACTCAAAGGTTATGTTTATTTTAATTGCAACAATAATAAATGTGGTACTTTTACTTGAATACAATTCTTAAATACCAATAATCTTAGTCCTTTTTAATTATTTGATTAATATATTAAAGGTATGTGTTAAAATAATTTCTATAATTAGTTTCATTTATACACATATACTTTATTAGGATTAACTACATTATTCAACATATTTTTTGGCATTTCAAAAAAAAATTATATAGGTACTACACAAGATATTAAATTAATTTTTAGAAGATCTAAAATAAGTGCAATTATCAAATCATGTCATATTGGCAAGCCCCTCTAAACTGATGAATAGAGTGTAAATAAAACATTTCCAAGATCTATATATATACTTTACGCACACTTATTTCCTCCCCTTAGATAACCATAGAATAGGGGATCCCTATCTATTATATAATTTTATGAACTATATGTATATTATATGGTTAGCTCATCCTATATATAGATGAAAGTATAAAATTCAATATGTTTTGAAGCTCATCTAGACCTCTTATATATATAGGCCTCTATATCTATTTGTAAAATTAGGACATATCTCAAAATTTTATGGTTGGATATTTTTCAAATAGGCATGGTAGTTATTTTAGCATGTATTTTTTTGAATTTTAAATTGTCGCACTTAGATTTTGGGTATCATTTGTTCCTAGTTGGATGCATTATAAAATTTTGAGCATTGAAAGAACTAGGTGTCATTCCTTATATTGTTCTCAACCAATCAAAGAAACCATATTACAAACAAAAAGAGAGGTGAAAGAGAGCATAAATCCATCAACATTGTTGATAGATAGAGATTTGGGTTTTAGGGATACCACCATCTATATGGGAGTCATCAAAACTAGATAGATAAAGATAGTTGGGTTTCATGTATACCAACAACCATCTTAGAGCCTATCAATAGTATAAATAAATAGATAGTTATGTTTCATGGATACCAAAACCCATCAAGGATCCTATCAATAATACATATAGATAGAGAGTAAATTATTAAGGATTATAGCGGTAACTATCATGGATTTTATTGACAATATAGAGAGATAAATATTTAAGCTTCAAAGATACTAGTATCCAACTCAAATCCAATCAAAATTACACTAAATGACATTACAATTAATTATATAATAATGAAATAACACATAGGAATAAATAACACACCAAAGCTTTTTCTTAAGTTGGAAAAAATAAAAACATTACGTTATATTTGCATAAAAATAAATAACTATAACATCTGCCACTAGGATATAATTCCTTATTCCTTAAAAATTACTTATATATTTTTCCTTATATCTATGACATGTAAATGGCATTCAATTTTTAAATTCAAATGTAAATTTAAATCAAAATCATGTAAATAATGGTTTCCTTCTAATAATTTAAATATAGAAAAACATTGACATAAAAAATAAAAATGATAAAAACTTGTGTAAATTCCTTGTAATCTCTTTATGTAATCTTACTAAGCTATTTCAAAAAATATTTTTAGGGAAACATAAGAATCAGAAACCAAATCATTGAGTAATCACTTTGTCAATCTCTTCATCACTTCCTTCTTTATTTTCCAAGGCTCACTTGACTATTGTCCATCTACAGATGTAGTTTTCATGCAAAAAAAAATTACTATCATATGTTAATGAGTCCTTGGTAATATCTACCACCTTCACTGTATTTGTATTAAACTGTCATACCACAAAAAAACAAATATCAAAAAGTAACTCCTTTTCTACTTTGGAACATTTTTTTTATCCTCTATAACAATGGGTGTTTAAATGTAAAAGTATTTTCACATGAGATATTTATTTTTGACAATATCACTTATTCTTCTCTAAATCTAAACTATTACCTCATAAAGAGTGGTTGATATTTATTGCTTCCAAAAATAAGAATTTATTATTAAGTATAATCATATATTGTACACATTGAGATGAGAATATTTGATTCTTAATTTATTATAATTTTTAACCTATTTAGAATGAACACAATAATTGCCTATAATACATAGGTATTGTATTAATATATTCTAAATATTATCCATTAAGAATCCAATGAGATTTGTATGTTTGTAATGGGTATGTATCAATGACTCCACATTATTATATTAAGAAACATATTAATAAGTCCGGTATGCTCTTTATACATAATTTATATATTAACTATATTATGTGCATACTAAAGTAATAATTAACCATGTTATGTCCCATTATACTAATATATTAACATTATTTTAATAATATTATTAATTAAGAATCAAATATTTATATCCCTAGTAAAATGGGCATGTTCCCTTTCCACACAAGCTTTTGATAATAATGGATTTGTAAGTTCTAACATTAAACTTACCTCAATAGTGTGGAATGGATACATGATCAAATATCTAGAAAATATAAGCACATCATCAATTAAGAATCTAATATTATTCTAATTGAAAACATGAAAATTATCATTTTCAAAATGGACATGTGCCTATTCTACACAGTCCATCTAAATTATCAGGATGGGTAAAAGTATACCACATAATTTTGAGATGGTACTATGGAATTAAAAAGCTACAAGATAAGAATAATATGAACATTCACATGGTTTCTATTTTTTTTAACATAATCTTGGGGGATTATTCAATGGAGTACCGCCAGTATGCAGTTTGAAAGTGTATTCTAATCTTGTGTAGAATGGGCACATGCCCATTCTGAACAAGATAAGAATAATATGAACTTCTAAAATTCTAACCAATATTATATAATACAAGCTTGGGGGGATTATTTATCAGAATACTTATAGTATGTAGTTGATATTATTCCAATCTTATGTATAATGGGTACATGCCATTCTAAACAAGAGAAGAATAATATGAGCATCCACATGGTTTCCATTTTTTCTATAACACAAGCTTTGGGGGATTCTTCATTGAAGTATTGTCAGTGTTGGTATTTATTCCTTTAGTTTAGATTATTGCTCTAGTTTCATGCCTAAATTAAAATAGGAGTCTAGTGGGATAATGCACTAGAATTTAACATGATAGAGTCTTATGTGCTCACCTATAGCATGAAACTTAAGATTGGTCCCCATCATTTCTATTATGTGATGGTGTATATACTAATTGATTAACACTAGGGTGATTGAACAAACACATAATTATATTTCTTAATTTAACACTTGAAACTTATTGAACCATTCATTAAATAACTAATTTAACATGAAAATAAAGGAGGCAAAGAATGTAAAAATAGTAGTAGTGCCAATGATTCACATGAATAAATAAATGTAACCCAAGTATTCCTTTGTATTAAATATCAAGTTCAACCATGTATTAAAGTAGTTCCTTGTATTTAACATTCATTACCAACTAAAAAAAATGAAAATGATGGTAATCACAATAAAAAATATTCATCCCATTCTTAATTAGAACTATATGGTATTTATACTGTTATACCTGAAAAATGTCACTCATTTTTAAGACAACATATAAGCTATTTTGGTCTTGCAAAGACCAAAATATCTCTTCTCATTTCAAAAAATTGTTCTAAGCTTTCAAAATTGGGAATTATTCAAGCTTTTTTAGTCAAAGGACTAATGGTTCAACATGTTCAAAGTCATTTTTGAGATTGGTTCAGTGCCTTGGTTCAATCAAAAATGTCCATCGGCAAGCATCCAAGCAAGGATCCAACCATTGAACCATTGAACCATTGAACCCTGAACCATTTTGGTTCAACAGGTTCAACAAGTTCAAAGGGTCAATGTCATTGGCAAGAGTTAAGCACTTCATCAAGTTTTAACAGCTTCAAAACACTTATCAAATAGAAGAAGGCTTGAACCATTAAACCATTGAACCAATTTGGTTCAAAGGTTCAACAGGTTTAAGGTTCAATAGGTTCAAGGTTCAACAAGTTCAACACATTTGGTGCAATGAAGATCAAAAGGACTCAGCCAAAACAAGGGAATGAACCATTGAACTGTTAAACCAAAGTTGGTTCAATCAGTTGGTTTAAGTGACAAAGTTTAAAGGAGTGCCCCAAGAGTCAAAGACACAAGTGCCCTTGTGAAGGGAATTCACATGGAAAAAAGTGACCAAGGAAAACAAATGAACTAAGACAAAAGCTCGATAGAATCCTATGAATGTTGCCAAGTGTCATCTTTTGAGCCTCATTTCACTTTGTTTCTAAGAGCCATGGAAGCCACCATGTGTCCTTTGTAATTTTATAGTGAAACACGCCAAGTGGCATCATATGCATGAATCCAAATGAGTTCTGCATAGTTCTATAGTGTTTCTAAAATACAACAAAAGCCACCATGTGTCATCTTTTGCATGACATTCAAAAGGCATCCGAAGCTTCTACAAGTTTAATGGATGTTACCACATGTCCTTCATCAAAGTCATAGTGGATGTTACCACGTGTCATCCATTGAGAAACAATATCAAAGCAGTGGAACCTGCCATGTGTCTCTCATCAAATGTAGTAGAAGCTACCATGTGTCATCCTCTATGAGAAACTAATATAAATCTTGAAGACTTTTCAAAGGTAGCTAAAAGCTCAATGGAAGCCACCACGTGTCATCCTCTGCAAGATTCTCAAGAGGCAAGTGGAAGCTGCCACCTTTTCTGTTGTAACTCTGTGGAGAGAGACACATGTCTACATCCATGATTTTGAATTTCTAATAGGTTTCAAAGCCTCTATCAATAAACATTTCTCAGTGTCCCATGGAAGTTTCCATGTGTCTTCACCTATTTAGCAGTGGAATGTGCCATGCATTAATTACTAAAGACCAGCAAAAAGTGACTAAGGAAAAGAGCATCAAATTGAATCTAGGACCTAATTCAATAACCAAAAAAGGAGGAATGATAAAGGACCAAAAACATTTTTGCATCGGATATGATTCTAAGAAGCAGATCAAAAGGTAGACATTAAAAGATGCAAACATTCAATAGCATGACCCATTTCTCTACATTGAGAAAAGCAAATGGGTAAATGCCCCTAAATTCTAGCATGTCTTCTTAACAGAATTCAATGCAACATGATGTGTTACTATTCCTAAGTCCTTCTTGAAGTGGCTATAAAAGGGACTCTCTTATTAGTGTAATAGATATCTCTTTTTCACAATTAGAATGAAACTCTGCCGAAATTGAAAGGCATTTTCTGAGACTTTGGGCTTAGTTTGTTGATCATATTTTGTTATTGGAATAAGAAAGAAAATGATTTTTTAGGCGTTATGTTGTGATATCTTTGTTGTTGAGGAAACTATTCTTATGTATTTTTCCTTAATATATCTTTTATTCCTTTAATTCAACAAGTAGAATTAGTGACATCAGTCAAGAAGGTGTCCTAAAGAGTTAAGTGTGGAGAGACTTTATGCCCCCATAATTGCCTTTAGTGTGTTTTCTTTTCATTTTTGTGTAAAGGACCTTGGTATGACTTTGTGCCCTCATTGTCCTTCGTATCTTACTCTTGAACAATTCAGGTGGAGACTTTGTGTTGCATCTTGATTTGCTAGTTATTACATCCTTTACTACATTTTGCTGTTACTACTAGGAGTACTCTTGTGGTTGGTTGAATAGTACTTCTAAAAGAAGAGAAGTGCTATCTATCATTTCCCTTGAGATTTATCCTTTGATCTACATGCATCATCTCTAAAAAAAGAGAGATGGATGGTTTGTCCTACCCTTGAGTATTATTTTCTATTTATATATATATATAGTCTATCTATAGGGAACCTCCCCTTGATGAGAGGAGAGATCAGTCCCCTTCTGATGTGGTAAACCTACACATTTGGATGACTAATCTTCTTACTTTGGCTAATCAGACCTATTTTTTTTATCAGTATGTTGATTGACAAAATATTCAACCAATAGTTTTTGGTGACTCCACTGGGGATATACATAATTTTATGCAATTTGGAACCTCAAGTTTCAGTTTGAAACATTACCTATATAACCCATTAGCATTATAACCCTTATCTATTATAGACTCTAGTGACTCCATTTCATGTCTTACCCATTATTCATTATAGCCTTACCATCTTCCTCCACTTTCGTTATTTTATTTGGTCTACAAAACTATAGTTGCTGGGAAAGAGTGCGTAGTTTGAAGCCTCAAGCCTCAAGCTAAAGCTGAGCCAGTCCTTTTCCATTTTTTGTTTTGTAATATGGCTACTCCATCCAAAATTTTTATCTCTATTTTTCTTAGTTAAATCATGGAAGTTTGAGGCCCCTGGGGTAACTCTTTTGGCCCACTCAATTTGACTCCACCTCTACATGAACTCCCACATAGTTCAAGAAAGAATTTCCCCAAATTTTTTGGTGATGGAATAGTTCACCCTGATTAACACATTTTAGCCTTCAACATAGCCTGTGGTGTTATAGGGGTAGAATTTGAAGGCATGGTAGTTAGGCTTTTTGTGGAGACACTACAAGGTGCTGCTGCAGACTAGTTCTACCATCTGCAAGTTAGATCAGTGTTTGACTGGGATACACTAAAAACCAAGTTTGAAGAAAGGTTCAAACCCACAAAGGATGCACATGCCTTGCTACCCTAGCTCACTCAGATGAAGAAAGAGCCTCATGAGCCTATGGGGGATTTTATTGCTAGGTTTGACAAGCTAAGGCAAAAGATTCCCATGGTTACTCAATTGACACCTCAAAACCTCAAATGCTTCTTCATCAATTCACAACTGCATGAAGTGAGTTTTCTACTGAGACATGTTGGTCAAATAGATCTCGTTGTAGCTCAAATTTTTTCCATTAAGGTAGAAGATGACCCTATCTTGGTAAGAAAGATAAGGGGAGATCCAAACGGAAGTAAACCCTCTTCATCTTCTGAATACTCACACACAGTCACCACTGACCCAATGGTACAAAAGCTAGCAAATGAACTGCTAGACTTGAAAAGGAAAATGGAACAAGGTATGTTTTATACTCCTTTATGTAAATATATACCAAGGAGGACATTCCCTAATCAGCCATATCAAGGCAACGCTGCTAGAAGTTAAGGGCAACAAAATTGTCTTCCTTCCCCACAGAGGAACCTTGTCCTTGAAGCACCTCTAACCAACTCAGTAGTTAAATATCTAGAAATATAACATGTTTCCTATTTCCAACCTAAGTTTGAGTAAGAAAATGGCATTGATCTCTTCAAGGAGGATCTATAAAAATTAGCTGGTGACTCCCACATTGGTTTCCTAAATTTCTAAGATGAACCTAAAAGTAAAGGTGAAGTAGTCGAAGGACCATACATAGTATTCACCAAGTCTAAGAATCAGTCATCCTAGTAGGCTGACAAAAAGAAGATAGAGGAGTGACCCCAACCAATAATTTCAATTGTTGAGCAGAGAACCCCTCTTCCTTTTTTAGTCAAAGGACCTGGTGATTGCCAAAGTAAGTACATCAAACATCTCTACACCTTCTACTTCAAATTCATAGATCAGTCCTCCCCCTCCCAAAAACCAAAAGGATGAACTCCCATCCTCTCTTCCAAGTCCATTCTAATCATTTTAAATGATTGATCATGTCAAGAAATCCAAAATTTAGATGACTGAGTTTGAATCTCTACAAGCCAATCCTAAGAAATTAAACATTGGTGGAGAACCAGGTGTAGTCCTATCTGAGCCAATGATCCCTATCCAAGGCATGATGAAGAGATTGCTCCCTAAAAAGGAGGAAAAATACATGGTTACCCAAACATCATCCCTTTCATCACAAATTCTATTTGAATCTTCAGGTAGGGGTAATTATTTCTTGACCACAGAAGATGTTCATGTTTCTATAGATGAAAGTCCCATAGCTGGCAATCCAATATTTCATCCAAACAAGGCATCAAAAGAATTAGTAGGGTGTAGTACAACTCAAGAAGGATATTTCATCTCTAATGAAGACAAATCTGATAGAAGATCAGCTTTTGATGATGCTTGGATCTTGGAATCTGATGGCAGCAATTCTTCCATAGCTAGATGTGGATCTCTATTACTCATATTGAAGTTTGCTCAAGATGAAGAGATAAAACTCCACATCAAAGGAGGTACTGAGCTAATGATTTGTTAGGGGCTTGATACTAACAATTAAAACATGTGCTAGATTGGGCCAGTAGAATAGCAAGTTATGGTGGTGGATCATACTGTTGTATTCCAAAGTCAGCAAAAGGAACTCTTAGCAAGGAGAGCAAGGAGTTATGGTTTTTAGTTTGAATACCACATCTTGCCATGTAGCAATAAGAAGAAAAAGCTAAGGGGAAGACACAAAAAAAAAAATTCTTGGTGGAGAGCTCCATTCACTCATCACCGTTTATAGGGGCAAAATTGTTTCCTACTGGTTTACCAAGATGGCACACTATTTTCACTACCTCTCAGGAAGCAACATCTGAAATACTTCAATTCTTGAAGTATCAGATCATTTCATCTATACATATGTATATTTGTATAGTTTTTACTTTTGTTTTGTTTTGTTTGTTTTCATTTTTCATGCCTTTCATTTTTGGGTAGCATGACTCCATAGCCCAATCACATACTTGAAGACACTGGAGATTCTAGATTCTAGTCCCTTCAATTCTTTTTATAATTGATAATAGTTCCCCAACTGGAGCCAGCTGTTGTACCTAAAAAATGTCACTCATTTTTAAGACAATATATAATCTATTTTGGTCTTGCAAAGACCAAAATATCTCTTCTCATTTAAATTTTTTTCTAAGCTTTCAAAATTGGGAATTATTCAAGTTTTTTTAGTCAAAGGACTAATGGTTCAATAGGTTCAAAGGCTTCTACAAGGAGGTTCAATCGAAAGAATCAGTTTCCAACACTTAGTCATTTTCAGGATTGGTTCAGTGCCTTGGTTCAATCAAAAATGTCCAATGACAAGCATCTAAGTAGGGATCCAACCATTGAACCATTGAACCTTGAGCCATTTTGGTTCAACGAGTTCAACAATTTCAAAGGTTCAACATCATCAGCAAGAGTTAAGGCTTCATCAAGGTTCAACAGCTTCAAAACACTTATCAAATAGAAGGCTTGAACCATTAAACCACTTTGGTTCAAAGGTTCAATGGGTTTAAGGTTCAACAGGTTCAACATGTTTGGTTCAATGAAGATCAAAAGGACTTAGCTGAAACAAGGGAATGAACCATTGAACCATTAAACCAAAGTTGGTTCAATTAGTCAGTTCAAGCAACAAAGTTCAAAGGAGTGCCCTAAGAGTCAAAGACACAAGTGCCCTTGAGAAGGGAATTTCTATGGCAAAAAGTGACCAAGGCAAAAAAATGAACTGAGACAAAAACCTGACAGAATCTCATGGATGTTGCTAAGTGTCATCTTATGAGCCTCATTTCACTTTGTTTTTAAGAGCTACAAAAGCCACCACGTGTCCTTTGTAATTTAAGTGGAACACACCAAGTGGCATCATCTGCATGAATCCAAATGAGTTCTACATAGTTCTATAGTGTTTCTAAAATGTGATGGAAGCCACCACATGTCATCTTCTATAGGACATTCAAAAGGAGTCTAAAGCTTCTACAAGTTTAACAGACTGCCACGTGTCCTTCGTTAAAGTCACAATGGATGTTACCACATGTCATCCATTGAGACACAGTATCAAAGTAGTAGAACCTTCCATGTGTCTCTCATCAAATGCAGTGGAAGCCACCATGTGTCATCCTCCATGAGAAACTAGTATAAGTCCCAAAGACTTTTCAAAGGTAACTAAAAGCTCTACAGAATCCACCACGTGTCATCCTTTGTAAGATTCTCAAGAGGCAAGCAAAAGCTACCACCTTTTCCATTGTAACTTCATGGAGAGTGACACGTGTTTACATCCATGATTCTGAATTTCTAATAGGTTTTAAAGCCTCTATCAATAAATGTCTCTTATAGTCTCATAGAAGTTGCCATGTGTCTTCACCTATTTAGTAGCAAAATGTGCCATGCATTAATTACTAAAGACCATCAGAAAGTGACCAAGGAACAGAGCATCAAATTAAATCTAAGACCTGATTCAAATAACCAAAAAAGGAGGAAAGATGAAGAAGGACCAAAAACATTTGTGCATCACATATGATTCTAAGAAGTAGATCACTATGTAGATATTAAAAGATGCAAACATTTAATAGCGTGACCAATTTCTCTGCATTGAGAAAAGCAAATGGGTAAATGCCCCTAAATTCCAGCATGTCTTCTTAACAAAATTCAATGTAACATGATGTATTACTATTCCTGAGTCCTTCTTGAAGTGGATATATAAGGGATTCTCTTATTAGTGTAAAAGATATCTCTTTTCGACAATCAGAATGAAGCTCTGCCCAAATTGAAAGGCATTTTTTGAGACTCAGCTCAATTTGTTGATCATATTTTGTTATTGGAATAAGAAAGCAAATGACTTTTCAGGATTTATGCTGTGATATCTTTATTGTTGAGGAAACTATTCTTATGTCTTTTTCCTTAATATATCTTTTGTTCCTTTAATTCAATAAGTAGAATTAGTGACAATAGTTAGGAAGGTGTCCTAAAGAGTCAAGTGTGGAGAGACTTTTTGCCCCCATAATTTCCTTTAGTGTGTTTTCTTTTCATATTTGTGTAAAGGACCTTGGGATGACTTTGTGCCCTTATTGTCCTTTGTATCTTACTCTTGAGCAATTTAGGTGGAGACTTTGTGCTGCATCTCGATTTGCTAGTTATTACATCCTTTGCTACATTTTGCTATTACTACTAGGAGTACTCTTGTGGTTGGTTGAATAGTACTTTTGAAAGAAGAGGAGTGTTGTCTATCATTTCCCTTAATATTTCTCCTTTGATCCACATACATCATCTCTTAAAAAAGAGAGATGGATGGTTTATCCTACCCTTGAGTATTATTTTCTATATATATATATATATATAGTCTATCTATAGGGAACCTCCCCTTGATGAGAGGAGAGATTAGTCCCCTTCTGATGTGGTTAACCTACACATTTAGATGACTAATCTTCTTACTTTGGCTGATCAGACCTATTTTGTTTATCATTACACCGATCGACAAAATATTCAACCAACATATACATAAGTTACTCTAGCTATTCAATTATAAAATTCAATCAAGATTAACGACTCAAATAATGACTAGGTTAATATCAACAATTGTGGAAATTTTTTACATTAATTTCAATTATAATAAAGGCATAACAATCTTAGATGTTGTAATCACAACCAATGATAGGTGGTAATTCAGTGGCCTTAAAACAATCCCTTTTTATTCATTAACCATTCATAATCATTCCTCAAATACTATCATAACAATGAGCAATATCATCTAGTTTATCAACATAACAATCAAAACATATACAAATAAAGAAACACACCATAACACATCATATATGTGAGAAACTCTCATGGGGAATAAAATTCATTGTCAGACCCATTGGAATATTATCCTATACAAATGAAACAAGATTTATTCAAGCACTAACTTGACAAGGAGAACCAAACCTTAATTCATCTAGTACCCACTAGACTTTAACAAGATACAACTTGTAAGGAGGATCTAACTCCCTTTATGATCAATCACCCACTTAGTAAACACTTTGAAATGATCCACCTTGTTATTATTTTCCTCTCATAATTTATGATGGTCTATTTGATCTCTATCTCTCTCAAATTACCTCTATATGCAAGAAAACTATCTCTACACTCAACTAGATCTACCCTTCTTTTTCCTTTCTCATCAAGCCTTCAAACATATCAAACTAGGTCTTCATGCCTCTAGGAACATCAAAAACATATCACTAACTTATCATGATACTCTGATCTACTTCATTCTTCATGTAACCCTTGAGAAGATCTTCTTAGTTTTTCTCACTTGCAAACTAGGTCATTGTTTTCTCTTTTTCATATGAGCACATTGAATATTCAATGCATGACCCTAAGGCATGAATTAATATACATTGTTTTCTCTCTACCATACCCTTAAATTCAATCTGATCTTTAATATATTCACTCTTATTCTCCACATCCACATCTAGACAACTAGGCCTACAAGCCTTGCTTTTATACAAGCCACTAGCTAACACTCATACTTTATCAGGAAAAACATTTTCACACTCTTGGAACATTAAATAATATCAGTTTGGATATGTTTCACACAAGTTACTTTCACATATTAGGTCATCCATTCTTCAAATATCTCAAACCAACCCACTAGGCTAAGCTATACCTAATCAATTAGCCCTCCATTAGGCTACACATTATATATAAACCCTTTATAGTGCAATCACTCTCAATAAACAAAAGAAAACTTTTTAAATAATTAACCAATAGGTCCACCATACCTTATCCATGATATAAAAGTCATATACCACTCACTCATCATATGAAACCTCTTTTATCTTATATGCCTTCTTTAGGTCTCAAACATCCATTATCCTCCTATATGATTTACACCATTCTAACCATTTTCTTGCCTCTTGAAGACTCAAATAGCCCTCATTCTTCAATAATATTCAAACTTCTACAATACCACACTCAATCAACATCCTACTAAAAATAACATAGAACCTTAGCCAAACTTAGGCCTTTAAACATCTTCAAAACATTCACAACATTCCAACACATCCTCTCATTACCTTATGAGGTCACCTTAAGATCAATAAAGCATGACACTACACAGTGCAACCTTCAAAAACATCGTTGCACTCTCCTTTAAGCTCACAAGAAACTTGTGAAGCTTAAACACCAAGAACACCTTTTGTTGACTCTTTAGAAACATATATAGACCATGAAACTTATAAACAACTCAATTATATTTCCATTGGTCTCATAGACCATTCTTCAACTCATAAAATCCATCATCTTGAATCTAAACTTGAGCTTAACCATGCATACCAAGTATGATACCTATTATAATATATATTGAACTTAGTCCCCCTAACACACACTCAATTACATAGCTCATATGGAATTCACTTATCCTCATGAAAACACTCCTAGAGTTTGAAGTCATAAATCTACTTGAAACTATTAGCTCATTATTATTTACAATTTAACTTGATCTACACTTATGATGAACCAAACTGAACAAGACAATCAACCTATAAGAGCATCATGACCTTGAGGTCATCTTTAAAATATTTTACCAATCACCTTGATTGACAAAAGTCACCAAACAACTCAAACAAGACCTCTTTTTCTATTACAATCAAGAACTTTCACACACATTTAGTTTCCAAGATGAATTTTTTATATAAGAACATACTACCAGATCTTCATCAAAGCATATAACATGACTACAACTATTTATCATCCTTATCAAATTATTTTAATACCATTTTAAGACCTTTATATAAGTTATAATCCATTAAAACTCTTCCTAAGTTTACTCAGATAACACCTAATCAACTATAGTTAACTTCTATGTGTAATAAATGCACCTATATTGACACATAGATAAAACCACCATGTGGATCACCTTCTTCTTAGAGTCTACTACAACATTGATTTTTACATCTTCATTAGATCACTATATCTCCTTCTACCACCATTTATTTTCTAGTTACTCACTATCCAATTGGAATTCCAATGTTCACTATTCAAATTCCAATGACTATTTCTTGAACGTTAAACTTGACATCCTCTAGAACATCACCAACCAATAGACCAATTTATAAGCCTTATAACTTGAGCTAGAAAATCATTCAAGACACAAAACTTTGAGGTCTCCTTAATGACACTAGTAACATCACATCCATGTACTTATTTGACTAGAGTTGACTTATAAATACCTATAATAAATTCTCCAACTTGGTAACTTATCTTTACATCTATGGTGTTCAATAACACTCTAGCTTCTCTAGGACACTCTAGTGTACTTTTCTCTCTCCAAAGGATAATTTGAGGTTTTATAACCTCCTCAATGTATCTAGATATGCCTCACAACATTATCCATGGTCTCTATGACCCTTAATACTCTCATATACTAATAAACCATCCAAATGATCTATTTTTCATGAAAGCATGACTCTCATCATGCATTCATCTCTATTCTAAGAATGAAAATATAATCTCATGACCTCATGCTGACCTCATGATAACATTAATTATCCTCTATGAATTTATAAATATCTTCATGTCATTAATGACACTAATACCTTCAATCTCTCAAGATCACTCCTTTGATATCAATGACAACCATATGCCAACAATATCCCCCTTTAGCATTAATGGCAAACCACACTCAAATTCTCTTCTCCAATCTTCATTTCTTCTCTTTCTAATCTTTTTACCTCTTTGACATTAATGATAAAGGGTCTTTCATAGATTTTAATTGATTAAAGGCCCTAAAAACAACACAAGCAAGAATGAATCTAATCAATAACCCTCATTAGGTACATACAAACTAGAATCAACCTTAATAATCTCCCCCAATAATAATGCATAGCTCTAATTACTTTTCCTTCACATGAAAAATGTGATATTTGGACTTGGTAGTCATCAATTCATCTAATATAAACCTTCCTAGTGATTAAATAAGTCTCTCCCTTTGTCTCCACTTAACACTCATCTTAGCTACTCATTACTTGTCCTTGTACCTTCAAATCAAAGAGATACAAAGCTCTCCCTATCACGAAGATCCACATCAAATTTTTAACATCCTCACATTCTCATGGATCTCATGATTATCTCCCTCTAAGACTTTACACCAAGGCTGAGACCTCATCAGGCTTATTAGGCTTTCTATCTACCTGATCAATTGCTCATAAATTATCCTACATGAATCTTCAAGACCTAAAATTTGATATATAATCATTTCATATATGTCCCCTCAAATAGATAAAAATTTCCCTTCAACTCTCTCTCTTTGAATATGGGTTCCTTCACAAATTGATCCTTTTCTTTATAGCCCTATTAAAGGCTAAAATTTATAGTCTAAAACATATGACATACAATAAAACAAAGATTATTACCTTTCTAAGTATACATTAAGGCCTTATTCCTGCACAAAAAAATTCAAGTATGTTTTCTTTGTACTGAATCCATTTTCTAGGCACATATGGACCTATAATTAGGCCTAATTAGGTTTCCAATCCCAATTTTCAACTTCATATACCATATTCATACTTGTATAGACTGACTAACTCTAAAAATTCAATGAACACTTGTATGTCATCATTTTACACTTCATAACCAATTTTGGTGACCCAAATCATTATACAACCCAATATACACCATGTCAAGGTTTTCTTGCATTAGAACCCTTATGCCAACCAAGGATACTCAAAGTAAGATCTTCTTCCAAAAAAAGTTTCAAAACTTTAAATAACTTCTCATAGCTCTATAAAGGTGATATACATCTCTCACAAGTTAGCAACCTTGAAACATCACTTCATGATACTTCAAATGACTAAGTAATACCTCTATGAAGCCTAACAGAGACACCTCACTTTTTAAAACACCTAAAACAACATGAAATTGGGAGATTCTCAAATATCCATCTTCTTACTATAATGATTCCTCTCCCTAAGCCTTCTATTAGGCTTGATTGGTTCAACCAACTTATTTTTGACTCCCTTGTCAATAAATCTTAATAACACAAACTTATGGCTTTCTTTCATGTCTCCCACAACAAATAAACCATCTTGAGACTCAACATGATCAATCTTATAAGTCTTCATATCTACTTGCTTGCCATCCTTCTTCTCCTCTTTGAATACCATCTCTTTTTTCATTGCACTATTAATGGATGCAATATATTCTTATCTTTATTTTGAACATGATCCTTACCCCCCATAATTAAACACTCTTAACTAACATGATCATCAACCAAATCATTCTTGGTCTTAATTTGATCTCTCCTAATAGTCTTAGGTCTCCATAATAATGTATGACCTCTTCCTTACACACTAGGGGCTCCACACACCTTGTTTTGTCTTCATAACTCATTTGACATATTCTTGAAATATCTAGCAATGTGACTAGCTTTTTGACATCTAAAACAAACAAAATCATTCATACTTTATTTCTTGATGGTGATTCTGAACTTACTTTGACAATTTATCTTTCTTATTGCACTCTTTTGTAATGTGGCCAAACTAATTACACACATAAAAATGACCTTGAAATGAATACCTCATTGTATTGGTCTATCTTTCTAGTCTTCTTTTATTACCTCTCATATTATCATTCTTATTAGCTTGTTCAAGCTGCACATGTTCCTTTTTCAGCTTGTCTAACATGTTTATAAGCTATTCATGTTTATTCTTCAATAAATTTATCTTGGTCTTCAACTCATCACACTCAGCCTCTTTTGATCTCAACTTTACATTAACAACCTCAACAAGATTATTCAAAACCTTGATGACCTTCTCACTACCTTTCTCACCCTCATTCAACTTGAAAGTGAGTTGCTCCAAAAAAATTTAAGCTACTTGATCTCTTCTTTTCTTGAGCTTAGACTTGTATAGGTAACCCCTAGATGATGCTTAAGATTCTAAAATACGACAATATCTAATTTTACTTCATTATCTATTATAAAAGTCAAATCACATACTTAATTATAAATATCTTTGATCACAAATTTCAAATTTTGATTTTCATTCCTTAGTTTATTGGTCATCTTATGCTTCAATGACCACTTTCTTAGCTGTTAAGCCTTCCTAAAGCACCTGCTCTTATACCAATTATTGTAATCACATCAAATAAGAGTGGGGGGAGTTAATTAGTGTCCTTAAAATAGTCCCCTTTTGTTTATATAACATTTTCAATCATTCATCAAATACTATCATCACAATGAGTAATATCATCTAGTTTATCAACATAACAATCAAAGCATATACAAACCAAGAAACACACCATGACACATCATCTATGTGGTAAAAAATCATGGGGAATAAAACCCACTATCACACCCATTATACTACTATCCTATAATAATGAAATAATATTTAGTCAAGCACCAAATTAACAAGGAGAACCAACCCCTAATTCATCTAGCACCCACTAGATTTTAGTAAGATCGAACTTACTGTAAAGCTCCAACCCCCTTTATGATAAATAACCCACTCAATTAACACTCTAAAACACTCCACCTTTCTATTTTTGTCCTCTGATAATTGATGATGGTCTATTTGATCTTTATCTCTCTTAAATTACCTCTATATGCAAATAAACTATCTCTACACTTAATTAGGTCTACCTTTCTTCTTCCTTTCTCATTAGGACTTCAAACATAAAAAAATAGGTCTTCATACCTCTAGGCACATCAAAAACATATCACTAACTTGTCATGATAATCTTCTCTACTTCATTGTTCATGCAACCCTCAAGAATCTTTTCTTACTTTCTCTCACTTGTAAACTAGGTCATTGTTCACTCTCTTTCATATGATCACCTTAGACAATCAATGTATGAACCTAAGGCATGAATTCATATACATTATTTATTCTCTACCCTATCCTTCGATGCAATTTTATAATTAATACTTTTACTCTTATTATACACATCTAGATCTAGACAACTAGGTCTACAAGCCTTACTTTTATATAAGCCACTAGATAAAAATCATACTTTGTTGGCCAAAACATCTTACACACTCTTGGAGCATTAAAAAATATAAATTTGGATACATTTCACATAAGTTACTTTCACACATTAGGTTATTCATGCTTAAAATGACTTAAATTAACACACTAGGCTAAGCTAGACCTAAGTAATTAACTCTCCATTAGGCCACACATTACATGTAGACCCTTTACATTGAAATATATCTCAATAAAGAAAATAACACCTTTTAAAAAATGAACTAATATGTAAACCATAGCTTCTCCATGATATATAAGTCATACACCACTTGCTCATCATATGAAACCTCTTTTAGTGCCCTTGCCTTCTTTAGGTCGCATAGAGACCTATTTCAACCATGTCTACTTCTCACTTAGAAAGGACTTCTTAGGCTAACTTCATATTTAAAAAATTCTTGAAATACTTAAATTCCAACCTATATGAGACACATCCATGATTTAGACCATTTAAACCATTTGTTTGCCTCTTAAAGACTCAAATAACCCTCATTCGTGAATAATCTTCAATATTTTTCAAGACCACACTCAGTCAACATCCTGCTAAGAAAAACACATAATTTCAACCAAAATCAGGCCTATAAACATATTCAAAACATTTTAAACATGACAACACATCCCCTCATGACCTTATGAGGTCACCTTAAGATCAATGAAGCATGACACTACACAATGCAACCTTTTGCAACATTGTTGCACTCTCCTTCAAGCTCACAAGAAATTTGTGAAGCTTCACACCAAGAACACTTTTTTATAACTCTTTAGAAACATATATAGACCATGAAACTTATAAAAAACGAATCTCATAGAGTGACATTGGTCTTATAGACCATTGTTCAACTCATAAAATCCATCATCTTAAAAATTGATTCTTGAAACTCAACCTGAGCTTAACCATGCATTCCAAGCATGATACCTATTATAATATTTATTGAAATCAGTCCCCCTAAAACAAACTTAGTTAAATATCTCATATTTAACTCACTTGACCTCATAACAACACTCTTAGGGTTTTAAGTCATGAATCTCCTTAATACCCTTAGGTCATTATTCTTTACAATTTGATCTTGATCTTCACTTTTGATGAAGCAAACTAAATAAGACAATGCACCTACAGGAGAATAATGACCTTGAAATCATATATAAATTCTTTTACTAAGCACCTTGAGTGACCAAATTCACAAGACAACTCAAATAATACCTCTTGTTTTGTTACATTAAAAAACTTTCACACACAGTTAGTTTTCAAGATGAATTTCTTATACAATAACATACTACCAGATCTCCATCAAAGCATAGAACATGACTATAATTAGTTATCAAATTTATTCAATGATTATAGTACCATTTTAATAACTTTATATAAGCTATAATCTATTAAAACTCTTCTTAAATTCACTCAGAGAAAACCTAGTCAACTATATTCAACTTCTGTGTCCAATAAATGCCCATGTATAGACACTAGATCAAACCACCGTTTGGATCACCTTCCTCTTGGAGTCTACTTCAACTTTGTTTTTTTATTTCATCTTCATTCAATCACTATATCTCCTTATACCACCATTTATTTTCAAGTTACTTACTATGTAGTTTGAATTCCAATGTTCACTATTCAAATTCCAATGGCTACTTCCAAAATGTTAAACATGACATCCTCTAGACCATCACTAGCCAATAGACCAAATTATAACCCTTATAACTTGATTTAGACAAATATTCAAGAAACCAAACTTTGAGGTCTCCTTCATGACACTAGTAACATCACATCCATGTAATTGTTTGACTAGATTTAACTTTTGAAGACTTACAATAGATGCTCCAACTTGTTGACCTATCTTTACCTCTATGGCGTCAAATGACAATCTATATTTTCTAAGCCACTATAGTGTACTTTTATCTCTCTAGAGGACACCTTGAGGTTACAAAAACTATTCAATGAATCTACGAATGCCTCAAAACATCCTCTACGCTCTCCATGACCTATACTACTCTCATATACTCACAAAACATCTAAATAGTCTATTTCTCATGCAAGCATGACTCTCATCATGAATTCATCTCTCTCCTAAGCATGAAAACCTATTGTCATGACCTCATTCTCACCTCATGCTAACATCAATTCTCATTTATGACTCTCTAAACATCTTTATGTCATCAATGACACTAATGCCTACATTATCTCATGATCATTCCTTTAACATTAATGCACTCCTTTGACATCAATGACAACCATATGCTAACACTAATTTTCTCTATGCTAGATATTTTATCATTGTGCTCCTATCTTATGGTATAAAAATAATATATCTTCACTTGATGAGTCTTCTCTAATGATTTTGTTATCTATTCCTTAATCTTTTTTTCTATTACCTTTCTCAAGTCATTCATAACTATTTAAGTATTATGTTCTCAATATCCCCATCTTTTTTATGTCCTTGTTTTCCATACTTGGTCCTTATTTACCAAATTCTTATGTGTTACTATCATTCTACATCATCTCTATTTTACACCATGGATTATCACCATACTATAAAAAATGTGTTTATAAAAAAATATTCAAAATAGGGGTCCAACATCACCCCACACTATGTCAGTAGTCTACACTAGACAATGGGCTTGTAATAAGTCCTTTAGGCTTCAATAAATTAGGTCCCATTATCTCAATCTAATGCCTCACGTCTTCCCAATAATTGAGGGTAGCATTTAATTTGGAGGTTACTTATTCAACCTTGACCTTTTATTTATTCATATCGTTAGGTTGTTCAAAAAAATTTCCCACTTGAGTTGTCAAAATTACAAGCTTAGCTAAGTCATCCTTGTGGACATCCTTCAACAATCTTACTTCTATCATCACCTACCCTCTGAGTGCTACAAAGTTAGTGTTGAGTCCCTAGCAATGCATAATTATTTTTGCCTCCAATACCTCAACATCTTAGAAATCCTTAGCATGTTATGCTCATTATTTTATTGTTAAAGTGTTCTCAGCTATCTATTGGTGATATTATTTTTCCTCTTGAAGCCTTTCTTCCAAAGTTTTATTAGGTTAGACTAACTTGATAAAAAATCATCTAGAACATAAATCATAACACCAATTTTATTCAAAAGTTTTTTACATACTTCAATTGACTCTACAAGATACTCAGTAGCCCACATATGCTCATGATGAGGGTATAGTTGGTTCTTAAACTTATTAAAAAAATTCACTAGGACCTCTAGCTTATTAATGGTGCCACCTTCCACAGTTGAGTATCATCTCTTGTTGAAAAATGGTCTTACAAAGTGTGAGAGTTTTCACTTGAGTCAATATTACTACTTATAGATAACACTTGAGCTCTTTTATCTCCTCTTCAAGCCATCTCCTGTCATTGTACTCCTCCCATAACATATCAATAACTTGTTGGTGATTTTTTTTACATGAAAATATTGTAGATCATTGTACCATGTAACTTTTAGAATAAAATTTAAAAGGCGTGTGCTCACTTTGGCTAATGTGCATTATCGAGGATCTACCCAATATGTTTTAGGGAGATCTAATTCTCCTAATTCCATAACTATGATATTTGAGGGAAGCTCAAATGATGCTCTTCATAAAATACATTTGTATATAAGAAAATCTCACATTTATTTTAGTTGGTCAACTCTAGGGGATGTATTAACATATATAAAGTTGTTCTTCAGGAAAGTCCTACTATAATTAGGACCAAATGGTGGGGTCTTCACTAAGTGATAGTGACTGCTACTCATATTCATTGGATCCTTCCCTTTACTTTAATTTTTCTTGAATATCCCAACATCTTGATCCTCTTATTATTAGCTTGAGGTGGCACTCATTTCTATCATTATTTTTATGCCTTCCCCCACTTCACAAATAATGGGTATATTTTCAAGGGCTAACTCTTCATGTTACACTGGTGAGGGTTCCTTTTCTAACATTTTCTTGTATTCTCTTTGAACCATAGGGAAAGGTCCCTTTTTTAGAGGTGCTTTAGGAGTCATCAATCTGGGTCAAATTTCTCTAACTTCCATTGCATGAAGACCTTGTGTATACATCTACTTGATGAGATATGGGCCTTTTTTATCTTCTCTTATGAGGGAACCTTGCCATCTAGGTGATGATGGGGTAGTCCTTCGCTGAATTTTTATTGTCATTAAGTACTTAAATTGGAATCATTCCCTATATCTTCTCTTTCCATTATTTTCAATGTTTGGGTGGAGGGGGAATGGCTTCCCTTTCATCATCTCCACTTACCAATGCCTTCTTCATTTCTAAAATTAAAATTTAATATAATAAATGAATTTGGTTCCCAATTAGAATTTAAAGAGCCTTGATATTAGTTTCTTATAATTCTTATTTTTACTTGAAGGCCTTCTCACATAAATATATACATAATTAACAAATAGTGTGGGTCTCAATATCAATCCTATCAACATAAATATTCAGTGGGTATGCATCAAATATTTAATTTCATGAATTCATAAAGTAACTAGATATGAATGCATAAGGTAACTTCAACCACCCAAATAAATTAAGTTTTGGATCTATCTACATACACATGAGTGAGTATTATTGATTCATGATAAATTTAGCTTTGTCTCCCAACTATAAAGGTAATTTATTAGGAATGTGCTACTCATTCCTAAAGGCTTCTTTCAATCTATCAAACCATCCCTTCATCTTTAGCTTGTGAGAATTCTTAATGGCACTAGGGTAAGTGAACAGTTTGAACCCCTTAGCTGAAGAATTTTGATTAAGTGGATAGGCCCACTCTAGTTCTCCACTGATGTATTCAAATAACCCAATCTCTTCAAATTATAACAAAATAAGGATTTTGCATGGGACAAACATCTAATTTGGTAGACAATGGGATAACTCTAAATCTTTAATGATTTTATTATCAAATTATTGATAAAAGTTATACTTATACTCCTAGGCTATTTAATGTGATATACACATATGTGACATATCTACCTCCTTCTACATATCAACTCCTCCCATATTGGTCATCACCAAAGTGGATAACTATCTAAAGGGTAGGATATTAGAAGATAATGATATACATGGTGTGGCATTTCTTATTATACTCCAACACCACTACCACTTTCTCAATTTCATCTAGTCATCCAATTCCCCAAGAATATCATATCCACTACATTTAAGTCATGTAAATTTCTTTATTCTTTGGTTGTTGATCTACAGCTAACACCCTGTAAAATAAAAATAGTCTTCATGGATGCATGAGATAAGGAACTTCATCACCTCCATGATATTGCCAAAATAGGGTAGGTATAAAATTTGGAACACTCTAGCATCATTTATACTATTGAAAACTATGAGATCATATAGGATCTCATTATAGCTATTTTGGTTCTCAATCCTATAATCACACTAAACATCTTCTTCATTCTCAAGTTAGTGATGATTATAGTCAACCAGTTATAAATTTGACATTTTAGATTCCTAGCTCTCAGCCTATAATACCATATTAGGGTATTAAATTTATTTTATTATCATAGGGATGCAAAAGGTTTTTCATCCTTATTTTGTGACATGTACATCATCTTTAGTTCTTCTTTGATGTAAGTTCTTCTTACTAAGTTCTCTAATTACACATCAAACTCACTAGGATAGTCCTATCTAATCAATATTGGATGTCCTCTTATGCCCTCAATTTATTTTTCATAAATCTTAGGAAAAGGTTTAATTCTTTGGGCCTTCCACTTAGGTTGAGGCATGAATATCTAACTCTCCCAAAATAATACATGACTACTTATTTGCACTACCTCAATTTTCAAGATTAAACACCTGTCAATAGTGGTCACAAAAACTATAACTTTCAAATTATCCCATATATTTCTCTCAATGCCAATTACATACCTTTCTCTATCTCTTATAGTATCCTTACTCTCTAGCTTCAATTCCAAAAATAAAATGCACCTTGGAAACTTTGGGAAGCTTGAAAGTTTTCTTTACTTGAACTCTGTAAAAATTCTTAAGCTATCAATAATAAAGTGTTAAAACAAAACAAATTAACTTATATAGCCTTGATAGGGAAATTAAATTTACTCTCCCATGTCATCATCCATCACTTCATGAAATAAATTCTTCAAACATCACACCATAATGTCCACTTGTAATGTTTTTCATTGCACTTAGCACTTAACCAATTTAATACACTTGTCTTATCCTTGGTATTTTACCTAAATTACATGTTAGTTGTACTAAGATTTGAATTATCACAAAAAATGATAGGAATTATGTTTCTCCATAGGGGTGAGATATTCTATCTCTTTAATAAAAGACATTCCTAATAGCTTCATCTTACCTTTATTTGCATCACTTTCCTAGTCACATGCTGCATCTAGCATGCTTTCTTATCTTCATGTGTCATTTTATCATGCCCTAAACCTTTCACCATATTTTTAAATAAATTTTTCTCTCTTGTGTGTTGTGGATTATCCTCATTCCATAAAAAATGTACTTAGCCAAAATTCTTCAAAATTGGGTTCCAAAAACTAGTATGCAATTTTATAATGTATTATAATCTTATGTAGAATGGGCACATGCCCATTCTAAACAAGATAAGAATTACATGATAATATAAAATTCTAACTAATATTATAGAATGTAATATTTGGAGGATTCTTCAATGGAATACTACTAGTATGCATTTTATAGTATTCTAATCTTATTTAGAATGGGCACATGCCCATTCTAAACAAGATGAGAATAATATGAACATCCACATGGTTTCTATTTTTTATGTAACACAAGCTTGGATGGTTTATTTAGTGGAGTAATACTAGTATGTATAATTATAGCTTATTATAATTTTGTGTATAATGGTCACATGCCCATTTTAAATGATATAAGAATAATATGAATGCCTAAAATTCTAACTAGTATTTTTTAACACAAACTATGGGGGGTTCTTTAGTGGAATACTACTAGTATGAAGTTGATAGTATTAAAATCTTATGTAAAATTGTTACATGCCCATTATAAAAAAATATAATAATAATATGAACATCCAAAATTCTATAAAATATTCTCTAACACAAACTTAGGGGGATTCTTCAATGGAGTAATGGATACAATAAGATAACATTGAACCTTGCGATGGTACTATTGAAAAAATTTTACTCCCAAGTAAAAATGGTTGATACCTATAGGTTAAAAATTTTCACATGGTTATTATAACTTGTATATGGTCTTTTAATTTCTTCAAAAAGGTATTCATGTAGTCACATTGATCCTTACCTAGCTTTGTTGGAATTGTGGTCTCATATGTACTTGTCCTGTCCTAAGGGTCATTTATGAGTCAGTTTTATAAAGTGTGGTTAAGGCCATGTCATGGGTTTTCATCATTATATAAGTATTTTTTAATGTCTTGAGAGACATATTCTCATATATTAACCTTGTATAATGTTTATATGCACCATAAAGTCATTTTGGGCACCTTTTAGCCTAATTTTGAGGAATGGTATGTACCACCTTAAATAAAAATTGTGTAAAGAAGTTTAAAAACATAATAAATGTTATATAAGGGTCAAATAATTCTCATATCCTAAAAAAACATAGTTCAATGCCTAAAATGAGAAAAATACTCCTTTAAAATCACTTTTGGGCACTTATACAACCTTAAAAGATCTATTTGTAGGTGAAAATAGTTTTATAGTCTCTTTGGCTTCCATAAGTTATATTTAATCTCTGGGATCAAGTTTTATGTCCTAAAAGTGTAGATAACACCATCTCTCCACCATGTCTAACTTCACAAGCTCAAAAAGGCAAAATTTAAATGCATGGTATGGCCAAGGGAGAGAAAGTTGGAAGATGAAAGTTTGACAAATAATAGGGGTCCTAATGAGATTAAATTTAGTGTCATTTATTTTAATATTCATATTCCTTCCTTTATGAACAATTGTTAAGAGTGATAGGAGGTCATTATGCCTTGTCTATTCAAGCAGGGTCTAATGTTGATTTTGTTTCTTCACCTTAGAGAATAATTTAGGAAAATGGTTTTATGGTATTTTATCAAAGGTAATTATTCCTTTAAATTTTTTTTAATCAACCAAATCAACTTCATGAAGTCCATTTTTGAAGGAGAAAAGTCTCTTAAGTATATGGAACATATCATTCTAGTTGCAAGAATTTTTGATTAGCTTGAAGTATTTCCAATTTCAAATTTTTTTAGGTGATTTATAATTCATGTAAAAATATTTTAAATATCATATGATTAATATTTTCTCTCTCTAAAAATGACTCCTTGCATATTGCCTTTTAAGGGATGTCATGGTCTTGTCCTTTAGATGCATGACACAGTTCATAAGGAACCTTATATAGGTCTGAATACTAAGTTTGGACCAATTGGAAATGAACATAAATGATGAAGTAAAATAATAAACTATTGAAAATATTTTAAACTAAAGGTAATGAGATTAGAACTTAATGCACTCTCTAATAAGGACTGAGATAAGTTCATTTACCCATAGGTCTTTAGACCTGTAGGTGAGTATTCATGAGCTTTAAGGTTTCATTTTGAAGGTGTTAAAGCCATGGATAAGTGTGATAAAAAATTATAAACAATAATTTGATAATTATAGACTCCACTTCAACCATTAAAGGGAATAAATAGACTATAAACCCCAATTTCCATGTATAAACCTTGCACATGAGTTAACTTGCTACATGGCTACTTATACAAAAGATGAGATTTGAGGTTTTATAGTATTTAATTGAAGTATATAATATATTGAGGGAAAATATATAGAATTTATAATGAGTGATCATAATAATCAAAGTGTCAAAATCTTAAGAGCTATCTCAACAGTCATTTATTCATAAACCCTATACATGAACTGACCAATGCACATACCATACATACAAATGAACAAATTTTGAGATGGAATAATGTTTAGTAAATGGTTAATAGGATTTTTAAGAAGTTTATATGTATTTTTAAAATAATTTACATAATATCCAAGATTCAATACTAAATATTTTGATTGTTACTAACAAGTCTATACAAGCAAGAAAATAAACCTATAGGTTACAAGCATGTAGGTCCTCTTTTAGATAAAAAGAATTTGTTTATGCCAAGAATAATAGGTATGAAACATGAATATATATAGTTTATAATTAATTCAAAAAATAATTAATACATCTAATCCATTTAAGAGTTAAAAAGGGACTAAAGTAACTAAGGTCAAAACACTAAAAGAGTTTGCAGGCTAATACTCATGCACATGCTTGTATTTGAAGGTAAGAGGAGAAAGATTTGTAGAGTGAAATGAAAGGGTATATAAAGTTTGTAATATAAATATAAAATAACTTCCAATGATTTTTTATTACTTTAAATATGCCATGATGTATTTAAGATACCAATTCTTAAACCTCATGTTCAGACTTATCTAATGACTACCTACAACCACACCTTGAGAAGGTACAAAGGATGGTTGTGTGTTTATGAAATTACAGTATTTTGGGTAATTTTATATGTTTATAAACTATAAAATAGTATTAAAAAGTCATTTATAGGCTATATAAGTGTCTAATGACTTGTAGACAAGTCCTAAAACCCAAAATGTAGTCAAACCCCAAGAATGATCATCTACAAGTTTGTATGCTAGTTTAAGATTGAAAAGAACGTAAAGTACATAGTGGTAGAGTTGGGTTTTGATGAATGAATAAAAAATTCATATATTCATTAAAATTTAGAGATATTTAAAACATATCAAGGATAATATGACTAAATAGACTCTTTACCCTATCTACACAGCCAATAAGATCCATAGGCCTGCTTGCCTTGTCAGGTGAAAGTTGCTTATTTAGAGTGAATAAAAGAGGTATGATGAGAAGTAAATAATTTTAAAATTGTTTATTATTGAAATTATAATATCATTTATATCTTTAAACCCAATATAAAATGATGTAATGATTTCAAGCCCTATCTAGGCCTATAGAGTGTAACACTACACATGTAAACCATAGGTGAAATCATGAGAAAGGAGGTTTGGTGAAGGTTAAATGAAGTATTAATGGTATTAAAAGGTATAATATGATATTAAATACCTCTAAAATCATCCAAAAATATGGTAAAGATGAGAAAATTACAATTTAGCCTTTGAAACCACCTCAAACTTATCTTAAGGTAGGACTACAACATAAAAACAACTTTAGCTTGCTTGGTGAGACCATGATCTTATTAATGGGATAAAATGGTTTTCATGGATTATAAATAAGTTATCACACTCCAAAATTATAATATTAGTTTCTAATTTATACATGTAACCTTCATGAACAAAGGCTAAGAACTCACACCCCTCTCTAATGGCCTATTTTCAACTTGAAGACACACTTATTACTCTCAATACTTTATAGAAAGAATGAATGGTAACATAATATACTAAGGATAGTTTATTGGGATATTTTAATTTATATTTTTATAATTATTTTAGGTTATTATGGCCTAAGGTTTATGAACAATGACTAAGATCCAAAATAGGTTTAAACCCTCTTAAAACCCTAGTAGAGACCTAATGTGAAAGATTGACTTCCAAAGTACATGAAATGAAATGGAATGATATTGAAACATCCTAAAATTTTTTCTAAAATCCAATTATATTCTCAAGGCTTACTTTGTTTGTACTTGCAATTATATGGACTCTATTAAATTCCTTATTTTTCAAATATTTTATGTATTTTTCAAGGTTATGGATAGTTGGACACTTGAAAACTATTAAGAGAGGTGGTATGAGATTTATTATACCTATTAAATCCTAAAAATATGTACCTGACATCATATAAGTGACCAAACTAACCTCTTTTTTAGGGTAGTCTTTAACAGGCTAAAAGAAGACTAGGTTTCAAGACCATTTCATGGTTTTCACACTTTCATAGGGTATCATGACCTAAAATTTTGAATGGAGATTTCTGATTGGATATTTAAATTTAATAAAATTATTTTTTGTGGTTTCACATGTGTTTGAGATATCTAGAACAAATAATCAGTCTTCTAGGCAAGGAGGCCTAATTAGGAGAAGAGAACAATATAAAAATATACTTTCACTCACTCTTAAGACATAAAACTTGGCATGGATTTTTAAATACATAATAGATAATAAAATATTTCCTTATTTTATCATTACCATTTTTACACTACCCTACACAAGGATGTTTACATGATTTTAGGGCTATAAAGGAAAAATGCCTAATTACAGCTTAAGGAACAAAACTTAGTATTGAGAGTTGTTCCATGAAACAAAATGGATTTATTAAATTATTACAAGGTATTTTAATTCCTTTAATGGATATATAATTCCTTTATTAATTTTAAGTCAAGTTTTGAGCCATTTGGACAAGGCTAGGCATGGGAGATGAAGGGGTTTCAAGACACCAAAGCATATGAATGATGATTTCCATTCAAATATAAGATCAAGAGAGTTTATAAATGTAATAAAGGTGTTATATGAGAGTATAATAAGGTATTTATGGTGAAATTATGATTAAAATGTCTATTTATCACTTCTTATATGCAAAAAAGGGTAGTTTTGAGGAAGATGTACAAGGTGTCAAGCTCAGTTTCTAACTTCTACACCACTTGGATGATGAAGCATATTTAGAGGAGATAAATATGTCCTTAAGGACATGTTAAAATATTTTATATCTCCCTCTTTTTTTAACTCTCATGTATACCACTTGGAAACCTCCCTCTTCTACACCCCCCCCTCTCTCTCTCTTCCTCATTTCTCTATATAACCTACCACTTTTGGCATTTTAATACATCCAAATTTGTCATAGTGAAGCCATGATAAATGGAATAATAATTTTTCCTTTGAATAAAATATTTCAAATTGGTTTATTTTCTCAAATTCTTACAAAAGTGTGTCAAGTAGTTTATGATTGAATGGCAAGTGATAGTTATCTCTCCTTATGTGCATCTCATTGTTTCATAATTTGTGTGAATAACATACCTTCTATCAGGTCACATGATGTGTAAATAGTTTTTTTTTGTGTCTATAAGTGTGAATAATAATAATAGTGTCCATGGTCAGACTATCTATTCATCTACCTTGAGAAATACATTGCATTCTACCTTCATGTTTAAACACATTGATTAGAAGAACATTGTGTGTTGAGATCACTTTTGAAAATTATCTTTCATAGTGTAAGCTCAACTAGGATTTTTAAACTCATATTAGGGAATCACCTCTTTTATATTAGTGTTTAATATCTTTCTATCCATTTTCCTTCAAGATAAATAGGTTAGTGGTTAGTTGTAGTTATTGGGTAGGGGAGATAACCTTTCAATTTAGAGATTCAAATCTATGAATTGTCACCCAAAACATATGAGGTGTTTCAATGTTACACAAAATTTAAGGAGGTTGGATTGATCCCTTAGGTAGAAAATTTGGTTTTTAATAGGTACTATAGACACTTATTTTTGGCCACTTTCATTCCTAAACTAGAATTCAATTCAATTTCTAGCACATGACATAATTTAAGCCTAGAAATCACTTGAATTGTCCAAATTCATTTACCTAAGATATTCAATCACTTATAAATGTGGCAAGGCTTAGTTATTATGTGTATTACCCTGTATGTACTAATAAACTATTTTAGTTTTAACCCTAGTCAAATTATGACATAGTAAGTTAACACTCCTGGCATATCAAGTAATTAATTTAAAATATTTAAAACAATTGCCAAAAGCCAAAAATCACTAAGCAAAATTAATTAAATTGAAAATATTAATTAATTTGAATAAATAAAAATTACAAATAAAATTAGTAAATTTCATTATCAAAAAAGGAATTTTTATCCAAATATGAAGTCAAAGGTTAAAGGAGCTAATAAAGTTATTTATTAATTCCTAAATATTCTAGAAAGGTGAGCCACAACCTTATAAATATTTAAAGTGAGATGTCATGGCTCATAAATATATAAAAATGAGATGTCAATATTTCATGAGTGTTTTGACCCAACTTAGGGTTATCTAAATCAACCTAGGTTATTATTATAATCAACCAAAGTTATAATTTAACCTAATCTCCCTAGGGTTAGAATTATTTCTTATATCTATAAATTAGGACCACCTTTCAATAAATTAGTACCACTGACCCTTTGTCATTATAACCACATATGGGAAAATTAGGGGAAATATATTTACCATGAATTTTTTCATCACCTTGCCATTAATGTTTCCATACCTTGACATTTTCCTAACCTAAACTTGTTGGTACTTAGTTAGATGCCTTTTATGTAGGTAAAACTACAATAGCTTGAGGTCTTGTGGGACTATATAGGTGATGATCGATTCACATTAATGTTATCTTAGTCACCCCTTTTCCATGATATGTCTATTTTGTGATCATTTATAATTCAAGCTCTCATTATTTTATGATTTTGGTCTGTGTTGGATCTCGTAATTCTCTATTGAGTTGAGACACCATAAACA
>JARHVA010006355.1:532500-575000 GCA_037957365.1 Torreya grandis
CATACAATTTAATCATGTAGACCACCTTAAAATCTTTCTAATTATCTTAGGAAAAATTTAAAACATATTAACTACTTAAACTTATTTTCCCATTGTTTCATCATGTAGTCCTCTTTAAAAACCTTAACCATGACCTAAAACATGCAAATAACTAGACTTCTTAGTTGTCTTCAAATTCTCTTTTTTTGTATTGAGCCTGATGCAAACACCTTCTTATAATGCAAAATTTTCCAATAATCAACAATATTCTATAAATATTTATTCTTCCATAAGATAATAAACATATTGATCTTGTAACTCACCTTCATTATCTTAGACATCTTGTGCTCTTAGGATCACCTTCAAGTTGTCAAGCCTTCTCCAAAGGATTTGCTCTGATACCAATTATTGGAAGCAAAGCCACTTAGAGTGGGGGTGAGTTAGTTCCTTTAGAAACAATCCATTTTACTTCAATGTCTCAATTTGTTATCCATAAAATGCATATGTATAACAATCATTCAATCAACAACACATGATCTATCAATATCACAAAGAAAGCATACTCACAAAAAGCATGAAACATGATAACACATCACAACACATCATATATGTGGGAAACCTTCATGGGAAATAAAATCCATTAAAACACATCTTAGATAAATTGTATTATAAAACCATAAATCAATTTAGTTTAGCACCAGCCAAACAAGGAAGTACCAACTCTCTGAATTTATCCAGCACCAACTAGACTTTAACAAGCACCCACTTGTAAGGAGGCTACAACCCCTTAGGTAACCAAACACTAACTCAACCATATATTTATAAAGAACTGACTCAGCCAATAAATTTGTTTCCAATTTGATAATTTTGACTTCTATAATTAATGATGGACACCTTGCAATCTTTCTTCTTTAACCACTCTCAAATAGCCTCTTAGGCTTTCTTGCTCAATATGCCTCTTACTAGGCTCATTATGTCAACTAAACTTGATATCCTAATGAAAAAAAATATTATATGATTATTTTAGTCTCTCTTTCCTCCTTTTATGGTATTAAATACTTCATAATCCTTCACTCTTCCTTATTATTCACTCATTGGGTCTTTTATGTACTGAACACTATTAATAGGCTAATTAAGCCTTGTACTTATACCAATCACTACAACACTCACAATATTGGTCATCCAAGAAATTAATCCATTAGGTTCAGAAAATAAACATATCTTAATACACGTTACACATATGAATCATTCAAAATAAGATCATCATTAGGTTGGCCAAACTCACTTAGACTTCTTTCATCTTTTAAGCCTACTTAGAGACCTAATTATAATTAGGTATATCCTTTACAAAGATAAAAATTAACCTCTATGGCCAATATGGCCCTCAAAAAATAAATAAAACCTTTAAAACACTTATCTTTTAACCTTAAATAACCTCTTATATGCTCAATAAGTCACAAATCCTTCGCTCACACCTTGAAATCACCATTAGGCCTAATTATCTAAAAACACTATCTTCAAAGATGAACCCTATACAGCCTATATAAACACATTATAATCATAATAAACATATTTATGTAAACTTCATGACATTAGTAACATCATAAATCTCATTATAATCATTCACTTAGGCTCTAAAGACTCAGGAATACCTCATCAAAAAGATCACTTAGAACTGCTAATTTGCTCAAAACCAAGTCATTAGCAATTTAATCTCAACTATTAGCATAGGATATTTAAAAAAATTAAAATTAATGTATAATATAATATGTAATATATAATACATCACCAAATTATTTTCACACTTACAAACTAGGCATAATGACACATGAATATCAATCTCACTAACACAAATAAAACTACCAAAGAACCTGAAAACATAGTCCTGATGAATTTTTATTTTCAAATCTTGTAAGGAAAATTAAAAGACTTATTATACATATTAATAGTTCATATGTGACCTTCATAATATAATATATTATAATATTTATTATAATATGTAGTGTCAACTATTAGTCTTACAGATTAATTTGTTAAGCTTCTCTTTCATAGTTCTTACATAGCTATATAAGTCATTTTGTATTACATAATTAAAATTCTTAAATTGACTCTCAACCTTATATAAATAATTTATAGGTAATTTAAATACCAAAAAATATCAAAATGTGCACTATATATATTCAATCTTATCATAGAGTCTCAAGCTGTTCATTCCACCTTGCATACCCAGAACTGTCATTCTACCTTATGGACCAGTCATGATGATTATACATTATAAAAACTACGTAGATATAGTATGGAAATATTAATTAATTATTATTATCCTTATATATATTTAAAAAATATTCAAACACACACACACACATATGTATAGGTCTAATGGAAAATATGAAATATATAGACCAATCTCTAAATCTTACACCTTCACTATCTCATCTTCACTAGATGGGTCATCTTGTGAATAACATTTTCAACATTTTTATTGATATAAAAAAAACATATAACCAATATGTACATGTTTTATGTCTTTAAAAATAACCCCATGAAATTGTATCCATCCCTAATCATTTATAACTCATCCCTAATCTCATTCTCACTTCTGCTTGGTTTTATCATTATCTTCACTATTAGGCCTTTTATTTATAGGCCAACCTCCATGAATGATAAATTATAGTTTAAGTCTTAAACCTGATAATAAAACACCATGGGAATTAATTATAAGTCAAAATATTCAACCCCCATCCATTGTGAAAAATTGACTTAGTAAACTTGATTTGTTATATCATTTTTTTAAATAAGAGATTCTTATAGCTTCCACTCACTCATATAATAGACCAATACTACCTAGAGTTACCTGGGAAAGTCTTATAAATGATATAATCATCAAAATAGGTCATCTAGTCCATTTTGAGCCATTTACATCAATATCTTCCATATCAAGTCACTATGAGGGTTTTAGAAGGGTTTTTGATCGGTTTCCATTCTTAATGTTTGTTTATAAAGGTCTAACTCTAAAATCAACTTCTAAAGTTTTTAAATAATTTCTAGGAACCTATTTCATCTCTCCCATAGACCTCAACTTCCCATTATATAGATACACATTCCAATAAACATTAATAAATCCTTCTTGGGTCTGCAACACTTCTTTCTAACACTTAAGAGACCTTCAAAACTCATTTCCATGCTTTATTCTTCAAATCAAGGCCTAAAAATTCATGCAAAACATTAAAATAACATATTATACCTCCAACCATGCTTACATAAGATCACAATCCTCTAAACTTCAAATTAATATCTCATTCTCCCACCTAGGGTCTTAAGACTAGGTCCATAAGAAGACAACTAAAGAAGAATTTACCCATTTGGCTCATTCTAAGAGTCATGTTATTGACTCAACACCTTTCTCACATGATATAACACTATATTATATAAATTCAAGCTCATATACATTCATATCACTACCATCATGCCTCTACAAGCCTTATTCATGCTTAAGAACTAGTTCAACTTATGAACATAGGATTGCAATAAGGAGAGATTAGTATCATGTTACTATACGAAATCAAATCCAAAATAACACACTAATTAACTAACACCTTAAGTGTAATTAATATGGTGGATCTTGGTGAATAAATCTAATTAAAACATAACTAAAGATGAAGAAATAATAAAGTTTTATTACCTTCGTTAGTTGCTCCAAAGGATTCATTCATTGGTTTGGTTGGCTTGTGCTTCAAAGGACTTTGTTAATGGAGCCCTAGATATTCTCCACCTCTTCTTGGAATCATTGGCTTTGTCTTTGAATTGTGAAGCTTCACTCAAAAATTTAGCATAGTTACACTACATTAAAATTACTTTGAAATCATTTATGCATGATAACTTTATCTTGAGAGATATTTTTGAGATCATTTGAGCATGGTAAATTTGCACTAGGATAACTTAAAATTATGAGTGTGACGCCTTTTATTTATATATTTTTCAAATAGGCTTAGATCAACCATGACCATCCATCTCAAGATGAAGATGTGTGGCCATGAATTAATTTAATTATGTAAATAAAATCCATAAATAATATCATCATGGTTTGGGAATAAGGGGCATTAATGAGGCATGGTAAGGCTTAATCAAATATTTTTTACACTTATTGCCTATGAAAGCCACGTCAAAAAATTTTGTCACACGATGATGTAAATATTACAAAATAATTTCTATCAATGAATTACTCAACAAGTTCCATTGAAAATTAACTTAAGTTCTTGATTCAAATTAATTAGTCTTAAACATGATTTATCAATTTTGGTGTAAATCTTGGATATTGGTCCTCAAATTAATCAAATTGGTTAAAATGTGATATTATTGGCTCAAAATTTTATTGGATTAAAATTGGAAGGCAATGTTATATGTGTTGGATCCATTATCCCATTTAGGATGTTATCAACACAAAATAATAAGGTCACATGTCTCATGCAATAAATTTGGTAGAAAAGAGAAATCCAAAGCACCTAGGTGTGAAAATGTCATTTTGACTCAAAATAATATAATCAAAGTTAGATATCTCATAAAATTCATTAACCCATTTAGGGATATATTGGCCAAAATCGGCACTTGTATATGACATATTCAAATCATTTAGTACATTTTAGTGTTTTTATCCCAAATTGTGCATTTTGGTAGAAATTGGTCTGAAACTTAGTCAAAGGTAATTGGTGGCCACTTTTAGGTTTTTATAGTTTTCCCCTATTTAGGAAGTCATTATAAACTATAGGCATAATAATGTATTCTCAAATAATGATAAATGGCCTATATGCCAAAAGGAAGATGATGATTGAAGAAAAAACTTCAAATAGTGTTTGGGAATCCTAAGATAATGCCCCCTCAAGGGAGTAGCCATCATATTTGTTGATGGATGGTCCCTCAACAATAAGTGAGAGGAAAGGTGTAATTAACCCATGGTTGATATTAATCCAAATGAGAAAATGCTTTCATGCATTGATTTTAAAGGGTAATAATTTGCCCAAAGGTGATTATAATCTAGAATAAAAGTCAAAATAATGATTTGGCCATAGGCATTTATAATCATTAATAAGACATGGATTGGATAAATATGATGTTTGATATGGCAGTGCCCCATTTAAGGTAAATTAGCAAGCATAACTCAAGGATAGAACCTGTGGCACAAATTAAATATGAGTAGGTGCAAATATAGATGCGATAGTCTAATGACTAAAGAAGTTAAAAACAACCAAGCATACGAGGATGTAAAGTGATTAAATATATGGATATAAGAATGAGATTTATTAATATAAAGTATTAAGTTGTACCTACTAATGAGGATATTCTCATCCTTATTTATCAATAATAGAACTAGAATGGTCAATGTGTTAATTTGATCAAGATGGGTGGAAAGATTTACCAAGGCACCAAGGAGAAAATTTTGTAGTTCCATTACTTTTATAACTTTTTTAATATTCTTTTTGTTGTAGCATGTGATGGTTGGTATCATGATAGAACACCATGAGGACTTAGCCAAAATATCCATAAGGACTGCCTCTTGAAATCTAATACTCAAGGTAAAATAATGTGCCATTAATTAAAACCATGATGTTAAAGTCGATGTATGAATATGGATAGACTCAAGAATAATGTGTTTGAGGAATCACCCAACAAATACATATAGACTGAATCAAGGTAACAATACTTAAATCAAACAAACAGGCACACAAACAAATAAATAAATAAAAAGAAACAAACAAACAAATAACAAATAAATAGAAACCTTGAAAACAAAAGCAATAGAAAACATCCTAATAATGGATTTGTCCCATAAGGTTGGTTCAAGGATGACTAACTAGGATTAGACTGCACAAATGTTTTTTGTATTTTTTTAAATGTTATGAATGTTTTTGAAATTTTGAGTATCTCAACTCAATTGAGAATGATGAGACACTAAATGGTCCAAGTTCAAAAAATGGTGAAAGATTTTCTTAGGTTTCTCATAAAATGGTGAGAGCATGGCTTAGGTTGATCAAAAAATGATGAGAGTGTGGGCAAAGGGTGACTAAGCTAACCTCAACAAGTATCAAACACTACCTACATAGTCCCAAGATGAGAACTCAAGTCACTATAGTTCCACTCTATAGTGGAGGAATTATATGAGTGTAGTAGTCAATTCAAATAAAATAGGCATAGTTGGTATGATGGCACAATATGGCATATGAAATGGCTAGTTGGTATGATAAGTCATGATAAATAATTATTGTCCCTAGTTTGCCCATATTGTTTATAACTAGGAAACAATGGCATAAATCAATGATACTAATTTTCCCATAGGCAGTTATAATTAGCATCATGACAATGAAAAAGGATGAGATAAGAAATGAATGATGTAACTTCCAAACTTCTATCTTACTAGTCCAAAATACTACCTCTATCTAGAATGCTTGAAAGAATTACCGAAACTGATCTGATTCTCTATGCTAAAAATGTGAAACCAATGGTTGAACCATGGTCAAATGGGAAAGGATAAGATGGATAAAAAACATGATTTGGTTGATATAACAAACCAAAAGGATGGATAAGTGATACAATGATAAGAGGATAGGAAATCATAATGGTGAGAGGGTTACCCTCAAGTGGTAAGGTAACTAGCTGGGTATGTGACAATGACAAAATAAATGGTAAAGGAAATGGTACGATAAATTTTTGGCTGATGATGTTGGTATGGTACATGTTTTTAGCCTAGGTATGGTAAATTCCATACAATTATATTATTCTTATTGAAGTGGAGATGCACATCTTGATCAACAAATGATACAAATAAAATAATTAATCATATTAATTACTAGCCCACATATTATCTGAATAACTACTCTATCAAGAACTTCCTACAGATTTGGATGCCAATGATGTTGTTTTCATCTTCATTGGTAATTTATTATCTTTCCTTAAAATTTTGGTACAAGGTATATTTGTATCATGTGTAATGGAAAGTGTAGCCATGGATAGTAAATAGGGATACATGTTGGTTAATAGGTTTGTTTGTGAAATAGAATGGTGGATAATAATGAATTGTGTAATGGTTGGAAAATAAATGAAGATCAAGATTTTTAGGCACACATAATGTTGTTGATTCTATATTTGACATAACTTTGGATGTGGTGGGGCTAAAGACTTTTGAATATTCTCTCGATAAGACCACCAAATGTTTCTATTGTTTAGGTCTGAGAGCAGCTACCATCAGATTAGGATGTAAATAGGAAGTTATATTGATTTGATCTTTGATTTTATCTTCTATGCTTATTTATTTTCACCTCAAAGAGGTTTCTACAAATGAAATTGTCTTGATTTTCCCATAGCACCTCCAAGAAGATTTCAATAATGAACATTGACTTTTGACATTGATTGTCTTCTAACATATCCAAAAAGGTTTCATTAGAAGAAGATAATATTGAAATTTGGTTGTGCCCTAGTGATCCAAAACTTGAAAGCTTTGGTTGAAATATAATTCAAGAAACAAAAACAAAAAAATTCAAATAATGTTATCTCTGATAAGAGATGTTTTATTGATCAAATTTGCAAACCCAAACATATGCTTATCTCTAAGAAGAGATGTCTGATTTCCATTTCGGGTTACATCTTAATTTATACATGTTTTGAAGGTGTGGGGATGATGTGGAAGGTCACCAATCTCGAGGGAGATGAATTGGTTTGAGTTTCATGATTTACAACAATACAAAACTCGAGAAATTACTATTTTTAGAAACTTACTATTTTTAGACTGCACTACTAAAATTGAAATTTGGGACATTTACATTGGGTTTTATGGGGTAAAAATTCATCAAGTAAATATCCATTCCATCTCATGATGTTCCCCTCATTATTATCTTTCCAATGTTTCAAACGGTGAGTCAATTAGAGGTACGGTGCAAAAGTTATGGCTCCTAGAAGTTCTGCCATCAATTAGGGTGACCCATCACCCGAATTGTCATTTGAATTGTTGTGAAAATCACCTAGCACAATTTAAAATGTTTCACAAGGAAATTAATATTATTTTAAATAAATTTAGTCTTGGCCTCCTTGATGTTCTTCAACTGATATGTCACTGTGGATGTAATTAAATAAGGTGGGATTATACCAATCCCAATTGACACTTGTGGGAGGTGGAATATAAATGTAATGGATATGTTAGTGGATTATAATGACACATGGAATGGTAATGGAATGGGGGAAGGTATCACAATACTTTTATATGATACTAAGAGAACTTGTGTTGAAGCTGATTTACTCATCTTTAAAAATTATAGAAGGATCACAAATGTATTCAAATTGATCTACAAGGCACACATAACCAGTGTTATAATAGTCATGAATGTATTCTGATTCTAAATCTGATTTCAACTCAAGGGACTCTAAATTTAGTGGTAAAACTAATGTTGATTCTACTTCTGATTCTAAATATAACATTTATGCAAAAATAGAACCTGACTCTAATGTTGATTGTTTATCTAATATGGATGTTGTTACAATCATGTTCTATTGAATGTTTGGTATTAGATAAGTAATGACCTTTGATGGTATGGTGGGTTCCATAGAGACTAATTTTTCAAAGTTATACTCTAAAATAATGGTAAAAGGGTCAAGAGACAACTCTCTAAAGATTGTTTTTTTAGAGAGAGGCTCTTAAAAAGAGGCATATGGTCATCGAGATAATGATTTTCCCAAAGGTAGTTATATTCATTAATAAGTGACTCAGCAAAGGCTAACTAACTAGAGTGAGACTACTCAACAAAAACTATATGATTAAAATGTGATTCAACATAGGTTGACTTATCTCAAATGTTTAGTTCAATATAAACATCTTGGATTGGCTGGTTCTCTTCATCTTGGTTTACAAGTAGTTGTAAACTACCAGTTTTGAATGCATCTTGGTCTTTGAATGATTGTCTTGGTTGAGGGATTAATTGAATCATTATGGGTTTTTATTGGATTGGTTGGATTTTTCTAAAGTAGGGAATCATTATAACTAGATTAATAATGACTAGTGTTTGGATAATGATAGGGTGTTGTGTATCTCAGTTATTTGCATGAGCTAAAGGATGAAGTCTTGGAATGGTAATAATAGGGTGTTATGGAGTTTGGTTATCACATGAGCCAAAGAATGAAGTCTTGAAATGGTAATAATAGGGTGTTATGGAGCTTTATTACTCACACAATCCAAAGGATGAGGTCCTAAAATGATAAAGGGGAGTTATGGAGTTTGATTACTTACATAAAACAAAATATGAGGTCTTGGTATAAAAATGGCACAATGTTGTAAAGTCTAGTGGCTCACACAAGCCAAAGCATCTAAGTCATTCTCATAAACCATATCATCCCAATTGGTGACTTTATTTGGATTTTTTGGATCTTAATTGTGTTCCCCATATGGAGTATTATAGGGAAAATAATAAAAATCTTTACAAAATTTATCCCCATAGGGTTTTTAGTCAGATTTTGTGTAGCTATTGCATCATAATTTAGATTGTATGTGGATTCAACATAAGTGTCTCTATATATATCTGCATCAATGGAAAAATATCCAAAATATAAAAAGGCTCAAAGTTCTACAAACTCTAAAAAACTATGTCCAAAGGACAAAGGTGTCAAACATGATCTAGCTTGGTCAAAAGAGGTGTAGTTGTATCTCCAAATAATAATTTGAACATGGAACTATATCTGAAAAATGGTTTATGATAAGACTTGGCATAAAATAGTCTAATTTCAAATGTCATACACATAAAATTTCAAAAATTTGAATGAAAATTGGCATGTCAAAATTCTAGGCCAAAGTGTTCTAAACAAGGTCTAAACTAGGAAAGAAAAAAGAGTCACTAGGTCTTTTGTATAAACGTGGAGTCAAAAGCTAGGATCAAATAGGATATGTTATGACTTTTGGCTAAACAACATCAAAATCTAAGCTTTAAGAAAGGATGATGATGATTTAATTTAATCTAACAAGTTTTAAAATAACTTTGACATAGACTTGGCAGATGAAATCAAACATTAACATGATCAATTGGTATAAGACATAAGGTAAAAGTCTCTTGGAGAAAGGCTATGTTCTACCAGATAAAGTCACAAACAGTGATGAGGATAGGCTCTATGAAAAAAAAACAATACTTTTCAAATTTGGGTAATCAAGTAACCAAAGTTATGTAACCCAAAAGAGAAAGATCTATGTATCAACCCATACAAACCAAGGCCTAAACATAAATCAATTAATGTTTGAATTCAAACTTGACAAGGTTAATTGAAAACTCAACTATTAAAGACTTGGATTTTACTAAATAACCTAGACAAGATTAGAAAACATGACGGCACATGAATAAGGTCTAAATGGCATACATGACATTGTTTTAAATGATGGTTTTGGTATAATTCAAACAAGTTTTGAAACAATTTAGGTAGCATAACGGTGTTATCACTCCCTAAAGATGTGACCAATGTTTTTTTTAAAGACTCTAAGGGACAAACTTGATAATGATCTAGGTAGTATAATAGTACCCATTTCAATAAAGTGACACACACAAACATGTTTAGTAAAAATTATAAGGCACAAGTGTGGTGTAAAACAACCAACATAACACCTCCTTTACAAGGGAGTGGTGTATAAAAAACTTGTTTTGATGTGGTTATAAACAAACATTTAAGTTTTAGTCTCAAAACACCAAGAAAAAAAGATAAGTGACCAAATGTAACTAAGCATAATGTCCTAGATCCTATCAAGGTATGGAAAAATAGAGTTGACTAAAACTAATTAGTTTTTGATCATCTAGATGGATCTCATGTCTACCAACTTTCATGTTAGCAAGCAAGATAAGTAGCATATTATTTGGTTCCATATCATATGACTTGTTGTAAAAAGGTCTTGTCCTTTTTACAACCACTATATCTCTTAGTTGATGTAGTATAATGTCCAACATGCTCAAACATCTTGGGCTTAGCCTTTACTAACAGAGATTGTTTAACCACTCAAACTATCATTCCATTGAGGGGATCCCAATTTATATACCCCCATCCTCCCCCATGGAGAGGAGTTGAATATGATGCTGAGAGATGAATCCCTAGATCAAATTTTGCCTAAAGAACTTATGGGAGGTGATGAAATCCCCCTCACAAGCCAAAATTCATAAAATAAAAACTAAGTAAAAGAGATTTATGGTTGTTTCTAGATCACCCAATCCATGTGGGTCTTGGGTAGAGCCTTCACAACATCTCTTTTACAGCTTTGGATTAAGGCACATTTTTGCAATGAATATGGTGTTTTTGATCCCACAAGTTCCTTATAAGGGATGAGGGGAGAGAATACATACATAAATTCCTTTTTACACAAACAATTCTAACTAAGAAAATAAGAAATGAATTCCATAAAGCAAAAATGTTTAATGTGAGTCCAATTTTAAAATACTAAATTGAAAGATTTGGTGGTGTTCTTTGGTCCCTTGGCCTTAATTTACAAACACTTGTAAATAACAACTACAAAACATTCAAATAAACACCATTAGTTTTACTTTAAGCACCAAATGAAAATTCTTAATGCTTTTTAAGCATCCAAAAGAGGCTCAAAAAGACTTAATTAAACACAATGTGGAAATTTTCAAGTAGGTCCTATAAGAAAATTGTCAAAATGTTATTTAGCTTATAAGTTTTTTTTTGGTTTAGACAAGCAAACATGAAAAGTAAGCACTAAAGTTTGTCTTTTTTGAAAACATAATGACTATTAGTGGTAACTAATAAACATTCATGGTTAAGTAGAATCATCACCAGTCAATAAAGACCATTGATGATTACCTATCGACCTAGAGGAAAAACCTCAAGAAAGCAAATGTGTTAAATTATACGTGGTAATTAAAAATATCAATAAAACCTACAAGGAAAGTATTAGTCAAAGAAAACATAATTTAACAAAACCATGAAACAAAAATTAGAAACTTTAAAAATATTTAAACTCTTATTTCAATATTTTTTTTAAAAAATATCTAAAGTGAATGTAGACTAATAGAATATTCTAAATTTTTTGGAGAAAACACATGGTTTTAAAAATAAATCATGAAAAATAGAGTTCGTATGACCCCAAAATAACCTCTAGAAGATGTTTTATTAGCTTTTTGCACTAGATAGTGACCATTGGAGATTCTAAGATTCACATAGTGACCATCGTCAATTATATATGTCCACCACCAGTTAGATCCTAACCATCACTAGTTGCAGAAGACTACTACTAGTTTTTGTGTAAACCTAAATGAACATAAAAATGGTAAAAAAAAATTAAATGTCAAATGTAAAGATTTTTCAGCATTCATTAACAAAATTTAGAGTTATATTTTGGTCTCCTTGGTATGTGCGATGTGTTTTATCCCACTGGATGTGCCATTTGTGAACATATGATTATAATAAGAGGAGATTATCATCTTGTTAGTATATTAAATCAAATCCAAAATAACATACTTATGAACTAACACCTTAATCCTAATTAATATGGGGAACTTGGTTAATAAATACAACTAAAACACAACTAAAAAATGAAGAAATAACAAACTTTCCTCACCTTCCTTGGTTACTCCAAAGGATTCATTTGTTGGCTTGCTTAGCTTGTGTTTCAATTCTTCATCAATAGAGCCTTGTTATTCTCCACCTCTTGGCATCATTGGCTTTGACATTAGATTATGAAGCTTCATTAAACAATTTGTCATGGTAACACTACATCAATATGTCTTTAAAATCATCTATGCATGATAAATTTGGAATGAAAGAGCTTTTTGAGATCATTTAAGCATGGTAAATTTACACCAAGATAGCTTAAAATTATGAGTGTGAGGTCTTCTATTTATATATTTTTCAAATAGGCTTAGATCTACCATGATCATCCATCTCAAGATGAAGATGTGTGGCCATGAATTAATCTAATTATGTAATAAAATCCATAAATACTCTCATCATAATTTGGGAATAAGGGACATTAATGAGCCATGAGAGGGTTTAATCAGATATTTGTTGCATTTATGGCCTATGGAAGCCACCTCAAAAGATTATGTCACATGATTATCCAAATATTACAAACCAATCTCCATTAATGAAATATTCAATGAGTTTCATGAAAAATTAACTTAAGCTCTTGATTCAAATTAATTATTCTTAAACATGATTTATCAATTCTAGTGCAAATCTTGGAAATTGCTGCTCAAATTAATCAAATTGGTCAAATTTTCATATTATTGGCTCAAAATTTTATTAGATTAGAATTAGAAAGTGATTATAGATGTGTTTGATCTATTATCCCATTTAGGATGTTGCCAATAGAAAATAACAAGGGCACATGTCTCATGCAAGAAATTTGGTATAAAAGAGCAATACATAGCACCTAGGTGCAAAAATGTCATTTTGGATCAAAATGATCTGATAAAAGTTAGCTATCTCATAAAATACATTGCCCCATTTAGGAATACATTAGCCAATATCAACACTTGTATATGATAGATTCAAATCATTTAACATGTTTTGGTGTTTTTATCCCAAATTTTTCATTTTGGTATAAATTAGTCTAAAGCCTAGTCAGAGGTCATTGGTGGCCACTTTTAGGTGTTTACACATATCATAAAACTACTAGGCACCATACCTCTTTGAGATATTCAAGACATCTTATATATCTCACTACTCACTTCTATACATCTGAGATAGAATCCACAACATCTTCCATCATTCTCCTTTGTCCAAGTCTCCTTAGACCATATAGGTCACTACCCAAGATTGAACTAAAAATTTTAAACACACAAGACATGAATACAATATCTCTCTCTAAACTCATATTGATATGAATATCTTCACCAAAGATATGAAACTTACATTGCCTCAAGGAACTCCACATACCTGTATTTACTCATTTCACCATACCTCACTATGCTTCACAAGAGACTCCATTGGATCACTCAAAGGCACACTAGCAAGATCAAACAATAAACCTCATACCAATGAACATATACACATTTTTATAAACCAACAATTAACCTCAAGCTTCCTTTGAAATTAATGACCTCAAGTATATGGCATCAAATATAACTCTCACCTGATTGATCCTTCTTTACATCAATGACAGTACACAAACACGACATCAATGATAACTTTTCAAAAACTTAAGGTTCTAAGGGATTATGTAGGCAATGCTTGACTCACATTAAGACTAGTTCAGACACCCATTTTCCATGCTCTCACCATTTTTCAAGAAATTTAAGTTTAAACATTCTAATCATTTTCCTTGGTGAAGCTACTATTTGGCACAAAATGTAAATGATGACTTCATCATTTTATGACATAAACTATCATTAAATATGGTGAAAGTGACATTAATTACAAGGTTGGAATAAATAACTAGTGGTCCATCATGGGGTGGTCATATGTGCTTTCTCATATGCTCAAAAATATGGTGTCGAGCTCCTCTACAAGCCATTTTTCTCAGCTCACTGCATAGAAAACTAGAGCAAAGGAAATCCAATAAGCTAGGGTGAAAATGAATTATTTTTAACCCGAATGGTGAATATATAGCCAAATATTTGAATTTTTACACCCCAGGGCCTATACTCATTTCTTACACTATAATAAGTGTATTTTTCACATATGTGGTTTTTTTTGCATGCCATTCAATATTGCATGCCTTATTTTTTGGTCATATGGCAACCAAACCATATTTTTGGGCCTTCTCTAAGATCCGTTTAACAACATTATATTTATACCTATACCTTATGTTTATTTGAATGTACATCTTTGAAATATCATTTTGGATAGAAATGTATTTTTATCCTTTGTCATCTCATCATAAATCTATTTTATGGATTTTACACATAAGCTATCCTTTCTAATTTGTCCTAGTGTGGAAAATTCTTTTATGATCAATAAATGATGTATTCTTCCTTTTAGGGGCAATCTCATTTAAATCATGCAATTTAAATGTGTGAATTATTATAACCACATTTGGTAAATTTATTATTTTTAACCAATTTAATGATTATAACCACCTATGGGCAAATCATTATTTTTGTATCTCATGCTAATGATTATAAGCAACTTTAGACAAATCAATTTTTTACCACTTCAACTACCCTAATAGGGTAAATGCATGTCACTAAATATGCCTTCCTTTGGGAAAATTAGTGCCCCACATTATATTATTTATTATAGCCACCTTTGGGAAAATTAGTATTCATCCCACCACCTTACTAGGTTAAATACATATTCCACTCCTTATAATTACCTTTTAGAAAATCAATGTCACACACTTCATTACTTATTATGATTACCTTTAAGAAAATTAGTGACTCCACTGCTATTATTTTTTATAACCATCTTCGTGAAATTTTTTAATCCCATCCCTATTATCATTAGATCTTGTTAGTTTATTCATTTCAAGGTAATGTTTGATGAATCTATTTTATCACTCGCTCCCTTAAGGGGGCATTAAGATATTACAAACCACCTTTTGGGGCATGTACCATTTGGCTTTAAAAATTGATTTTTTTTTTAAATTCTACTATTTCTATCTCATAATACCTTCTCAAATAGGGAAAATTTGTATACACTTAATTTTGGTCACTTTCATGCCTAAACTAGGATTCATTTCAATTTCTATCACACAATGCAATTTAAGCCTAGTAGGACCTAAATTGCTCAATTTTTTTAGTGTAAGGGATTTAATCCCTTAGAAAGATGGTGAGGCTTTATTATTTAAGGTATTACCCTATATGCATTAATAACTTAGTTCAATTTTGACCTTGGTCAAATTACGACCTATCAATTTGACACTCTTAGCTTGTTGAACTATTAATTCAAAATATTTAAAACACTTATCAAAAGCCAAAAACCATAAAGTAAGATTAATTACTTTTAAAAACTTAACTTTCTTAAATAAAAATTCTAAATAAAATTAATAAATTTAATTTATCAAAAAGATAAGTTTTAGCCAAAGATGATTTCAAAGGTTAAAGGAGTTAATAAAGTGATTTATTAATTCTTAAATATTCCAAAAAGGTGAGTCACAACCTCACACATATTTAAAGTGAGTTGTTATGGATCATAAATATCTAAAATTGATGTATCAATATTTCATGAGTGTTTTTACCTAAACCAAGGTTATCTTGACTCAACCTAGATTATTCTTAGACTCAACAAAAGTTAGAATTTAATCTAACCTCCCTAGGGTTAGAGTTAGTTCTTAGAGCTTTAAATACAAGTTCTCATACGATATGCCAATAAGATTTAATGTGTAAGTTTATTCTCCAATAATGATTTCAAGAAACCATTTAGATTACTGTTATAATGCACATGTTAGTCCAAGCTTCACACCAAGCCAATCCAATAGTAAATAAAAGTCACAAGTGACCATTGGACAAGTGCTACCATAATGGAAAAGCATTGACAAAAGTTTCTAATGTCATAGATTGAGCACAAACATATTTATGCCAATAATTAAACATCAAATTTGACAAAGGAGGTAAAATACTTGTGTTTTTTAATCTCTATTTTGTGATCTTTCTCATTGTGTTATTATCTCCCTAATTCTTAGGCAAGAGTATTTAGTTATAATTTATTTTTATGTATGGCTTTTTATCATTTTGATTGACAAGGAACTAATTAATGCTTGTGTGCCCTTCAAACTCCTTAGACACATAATACCATGACTGATGGGATGATTCCTCCTATATGGCCAAGGATAATGATTTACAATGTTTAATTTTTGTAACAAAATCATTTAATTATTCAAGTTTAGAGTTTTATGCTTAGAAATCCCATCATTATAATTTTTTTCATAATTGGTAGCTTGACCTTGTGTCACAAGAAATTTTCTATTATTGTGATATTTATTTATGTAGAAATAATGGATTCAAATTAGTGGTTTTGATCTACTAAATAATAGCTTCATTATCTAGTATTAGTGGATTTGACCTTGCTAAACAATGACTTCACTAGGTAGAATTGGATTTGGTTTCAGTGACTTTGACTATTTTTAGCCTATAATTGATGACTTTACCATATCTAATAAGAAAATTTTCCATATTTAACAGTAAATTCACCAAAAATTAGTCTTTGTTTGTGTTTGTGTTTAAATGAAAAGAATATCTTCACTAAAAATAACATGTTCACTCTATTACATAAACAATGGCTTCGCTGTATGTTCTTAGATACTTGAGAGCTCAAAATAGAATGTTATTTATTGATTTTATTTTTGGCCTAAAATCAAGCAAATTGACTAACATTTTTTCAAAAACTAAGGTGGAGAGAGAGCTTCAAAAACTTATAAATCTCACATACACTTTTTTTGTGCTTAAAATCAACCTAATCAGATTTATCTTTTAGTATTTTAAAAAAAAAAATTACATGTGAAAACAAGGCTAAGGGGTCAAAATTTCAATCACATTTGAGTTGGTTTTATTAAAAATAATATGCACTTTTGTTATAGATCTTAAGAGTTCCTTAATTCTTTATTTATTCTTTATTATTATCTAGTTTCAAAGTTCATTTATTAAATTATTTGTTTGTGGCAAATAAAAAACTCTAGCATCTATTCTCTACCCTTGTCCCCTATATAGAACTTGGGTGCCTAAAAGCACTTGGTTTATTTCCTTGTTTATTTAGTCTTGTTAGAAACAATGTCTCATATGCTCCCCCCAAGCTCCAAGTGACTTGGGTGACCCAAAAATAACCTCTAAAGACTTTCCTATTTATTTTCTTGTATTTGTCTTGTGAGTGAGAGCTCATTTCTTCCTCATAAGTTCTCTAGGGGTTGTTGAATTGGGTTATAATCTATCAGTATCATACCAACCCCATTCCATGGTGGGGCATATAAATTATGCACATGATACCAAGATTTACATGAGTATGAGTAGATATCCTCTTTGATCCTAATGAAAACATAGATCAAGTCTTATTAAACATTAAACTTCACTAAGTAGTACACAATTGAATTTTTTGTGAAAAGGAATATACCTTTGCATGGTAAGCTGGCAAGTATGAAACCAATTGACATGATTGTGGCCTTGTGTTATCCATAGTTGGGACCATTTTATGCATTTTATAGAATATATATTCTATTTAGTCCCACTTTCCATGAAATTTATTGCTAGATGATGAATGTTCCTCACTCTAAGTTCACACCATGTACTAATGCTTGAGAGATAAAGGAGGCATAAAAAATCTACCTACACCTATTCTTTAATTTTTTATTAACACTTAACTCCTCATGAGAATTAACATATTGAGGGAAACTTTGGTAAAATCTACACAAACCCATGCTAGTTTTATGGATAGGATGAACCATTGGTGTTATTTCTATTTCCATTGATTTACATGTCCATTTTAGACTAAATTTGTTTGTTTCTATTATCAAGTCAAAATGTGTCTAAAACCATCATGTTTTTTTCACACCAATTTAGCCTAAGAGGTGTTACTATTTCCATTTTTTGTCACACTTTTTCCTTAAATTTTTATTCCAAAACCACTTATATGTCACTTGTTTAAAAAAGGCATCATTACACTACCTATTTCATCTCAAACATTTGCCTTGGATTTTTTAGTTCAAAACCATTGTCATACCATTTATTTGAAGGAGAATTATTATACTACCTAAATCATTCTAAAAAACTTATAATTTTTAAAACCAAGTTATAAAACCATTGTTATATGTTCTTGTTTCAAACATGTGGTTATGCTACCCATTCGTCTAGCCCTTTTGCCTTAGAACATTTGAGTATTTTTGTATTAAATTTAAAACTCAACCTTTCAAAGTGAAAATCCTAAACTAATTAGTTTTATATTAAAACCTCATCTAATTTGGGCTTAGGTAGTCTACCTTTTGTGTTTAGATTATGTTACTTGGGTTGATTTCTTATTTTATCTAAAATACCCTTTGCCTAGACCTAGTGGTTATTTGTTGTCTTGTTCCATGTTTGAACATCATTTGAGCCAAGTTATTACCATGTGCCTTAGTTGAAGTGTGTTGTGTTAATTTTTAAAATGTCCTAGTTTAATTATTCAAAAAGTCTCTTGTGAACCAAATATCAAGTCTTAGTGAGCCAACTATTGAGTGTCTTCCCAACCAATCATATTAACCTTAGATTGTTTTTTAGTCATTTTACTAAGTTTATCCAAGCCAATTGACTTAGTTTAGATTGTTTTCAAGTTCTTATTTTAGATCAACATTTTATTTTTAAGTATATCCTTATTTTAAATGTTAAATGATAATAACTACATTTGGGCAAATCATTGTTATTCTTTATAGTTCATAATTATTCTACCTTGTATAAATACTTCTATCACTTATTATAAATACCTTTAGGAAAATCAATATTATTTGTTAGATCAGTATTGATTTTGTTTGTTACTAGTATTACCTAGTTTAGATTTTTTAACCTTTGGGCCTCTTACATAGATCCAAAGGTTTTTTATTTTTATATCTCAGTTGTTTACTACCTTTTAGACCCTTTTTTAGAAGACCTAACCATAGATCTGAACATGCCTCATTACACATGCAACAAGACTATGTATAACATAGAATATGATAAGTTTATGAATAGTGACCCTTTTTTTCAAGAGTCATATGATGATGATGTAGTTTATGACATGGATACTTATCCATATTATAATATTTCATATGTTGAACAAAGTTCTAACTCATTATCTATAGTATTTGGTGACTACACCTTCTTATCCAAGCTAAGAACAAGAGTAAATGGCATATTACCTTACTCAAGTTATGCGTAGCATTGAATAAATCCAATGATAAGAGCCCTACTATTTTACAACACCAACATAGATACATTAAAATATATATTTAAATGATTATAATTTATTATATAATAGATATTAAGTTATCATTAGAGTCATTGAAGTAGGATCCAAGTTTCTACTAGACTTCCCACATGAAATTTTGAGTAGTTTGATTAGAACTCCTAATAATGCACCTCAAATCCAATAGTTTGAATAGGCATCAAATATTTATAGTCAATATTCAATCCAAATGTCTTAGTAGAACTAAAATACAAGTTCAAAATGGAAATACCCTATGGATGATCAAATAGAACATGTATAACAAGTGTACAAAAACTACCTCAATCTAGCTCAACATATTAATGTAATGATTGATTATAAGATGCAGCTTATTGACTAAGTATATTGATAAGGAAAAAAATGGATGATTTTGGCTATGTGAACCAAAAAATAGACCCATTTAGTAAAATCATACTGGTTGGTGATATGTTTAATGTCCCCATTTCAACAAATGAGACTACCACTCAAATAAAAGGCCTTATTCAAAACATTATGGATAGTAGGTAAGTGAATTCTAATTTATACCAAAGTGGGTTTAATTTACTTCCAATCAATACACATTATATTACTCTAACCAATGTTATGATTGGTTTATAAAAATAATGGAAGGGTATGCCTATTTTACAAAATCAACAAACAATCTCCACTCCTTAACTAGTTTCTTCCTTATGTGTGAAACATGGGCAATGAGCCAAAAATATAACAACATACCACCACAAGTGTATAACACTATTCCACCTCAATAAGGGGAAACAAATGTTCTACCACAACAATCACATATAAATATACCTCAATAATCACAAACATTTCCTAACCCAGAATGTGTTTCTATTGGTCAAAAAGTGCTAGTTGGTAAATAATAATAAAATTCTCAATCCCAATAAGTGCCTATACAACAATAAGTGCCTATATAATAACAAGTTTCTATCTAAAAACAAGTGTTCAACAAATAATAAGGTTCCTACATATAGTATATGTTAAGTGATAGGTAATAGTTTCATTTTACCCAATAGATATTACACATGCAATAGGTATCCAACTTTCAACACCTTCAATAATAAGATTATAGTCAATAATTTGTTCCCTATATACAATAGCATTAGATGAGTATGCATCAAGTTCAATCCCAAACCCAATAATACCAACACATCCCATAGATCTAAATTCCATTATCATAGCCAAAATTCCCTATAAAAGGCTATGTATCCAATCTAAACTAGAATGTATTTCAATATTAGTGTTTTACATATCCAAAATACAATCCCAACACATAAATATGTATACTTGGTTATCTAACCAATTCAAACAACATTTCAAAATATGCCTACCTAGTCAAGTTAATCCACCTTTAACCACACAACCTAAAAAACAATAGGCAACTCCATCCAAATTCCTTACCCAAGAGCTAAAAGAAATGAAGGATGTAATTCAAGATATACAAATTAGAAAGAAAATATAGAAATTCAATCTAGATGAAATATGCTCTTAATTATTCAACATGTATCATCTGCAAATATCATTTCTATCACGTTATGAGCAGCCCAAATTTTTTAAATACAAGGGCAAAGGTGACCCTAAAGATCATCTCAAAGAATTATATATTTATTTACATCTAGCGGTATATAGTGACATATACTTGTTTTTAATCTTTCCAAGGAGTCTAGTAGGACGAGCCTTGGAATGACTTTTGAAATTGCCAAAGAATTTTATGTCTAACTTCAATGATAGTTTAGAAAAGTCTATACATAATTTTGCATATAATCTAAAGCATGAGATTACAGTTGTGTACCTGGGTCAAGCTAAATAGAAGACTGGTGAAAGTTTCACTATATACATGCAACATTGGGGAACATTAGCAAGCCGATCTACTCATAATATACCATATAAGTATTTTTCCACTAAATTTACTATAAGCCTACATAGTGATATATTTTACCGTCTTGATCTATAATAAACTCATACATTTGAAGAGGTTATAGAGAAAGGAATAAAAATTAAGAAATCCCTTGTCAAAAAATGGATAATCAAGCTACCCTCTTCTAACTAGAGCCATAATCAACATCAAGGCCAGTAGAACCAAAACCAAAACCAAGGATAAAACCATAATCATAAAACAATTCAAATACTGGCTTCAATTCCATGTTAGGCCAAAAATAATGAGAGACCAAAACCCTACAATCATAATAACAATGTCATTGGCAATAGGGTCACTAAATAATGCCATGTTTATATGGTGAGAATAGAAGCTACCCATTTACCTCTACCCATTTAGAAACCACCACCTCCATACATTTACCCAAGAACTCCAAAAAAATAACATCCATACAATAAAAATCAACTGCAAGCCCTTTCTCCAAGGATAAGACCACCCATTGCTAGACAATTTAGTGACCTCGATGAGCTTATTCAATTTATGTTTTAAATATTAGTTTAGGCAAATATGATTAGTTGTCCAATACCAAATCTATTCCCTAAAGGGATTCCTTTTCATAATTGGTACAAATAGCATGAATTTTATAAGTATCATCATGTTAGAGAACATTCCATAGAATAACATATCTAAAGTAGGCATATGATATAAAATTAATAGATATAAAGAGACACCCATGCTCCTATGACCAATCATAACTTGGGAATCTACCGAGATCTATTTCCCCAACATAATAATAACAACTAGTAGTAGTACCAATAATAATAATAATAATAGCAGTAGATAAATCCACTACAGAATTAATAACAACAATGTTATCCATAAAAATAATAGTAGATTAGTTAGAACTAAGGGAAACTGATAAAATAAACCAAAGAAGCCATCATTCCATTGCATATACCTATAATAATGTTTTAGGACACATCTCAAGTGGTCATGTTGCCACTATCACCATTAGCACTTGACTAAATACCAATAGACATAGATGTTTGCCTAATAATGCCTATCATTCAAGCAATGCCTATCAACTCCCTTATGACAATAATTATTCTTTAGACTTTGTTAGTAGCTAGGCTCAACACCACCCTATAATTATCATTCTAGGCCTCATTACCTACCCAAACAAGTACCAGATCAAGATTTTTCAATCCCAACTCAATGATCCAATGTCACTCTCAAGGGACCATAGACAAATAATTTGAATGATCCCAATCATCATTTCATGCCTATCAAAAATAAAAAATTGACAAAATTGAGGGGAAGACTTATGATATTGTAGAATAACTAAAAAATGACACCTAAAAATATATCCATCGTGGATTTATTATGTATGTCTTGCATCCCCAAAGACATCCTAAATGAATACCTGAACCAATCCCTCATTCCAAATGACATCACTCTAGATAAATTTCAAGCCATGGTAAGACACTTGGCCCTTGGCCAACATGTTACCTTTTACCAAAGTGACATGTCATACCTAGGCCCTCTATATAATAACCTATTGTATATTGTAATTGGTATAATAAACCATAGAGTTAAACACATCCTTATAGATAATTATTTAGGACTCAAAATTTTGTCTTTTAATTTGATCAAATATCTTGGATACACAATATTTGACTTGTATCTGTATACCATTGTTATCAAGGCCTAAGATAATGAAGAACATTAATCTCAAGGTATTATTATCTTATTAGTGGCCATTGAGCCTTTGACCCATGAAACTCTATGCTATGTTTTGGACTTGAAACTATGTTACAATATGTTATTGGGTCGATCCTAGATCTATTAAATTAGGGCTACACCTTCCATGTTGCATCAGTATATAAAATTTCCACATTAAGGTATGGAAGTGACTATACTAGTTTATCTTTAGCCATATCAGTATTGTAAACATATCGAGGCTAATTATAAAATATATAACTACCAATTTGGTTTGAATCTTATGCCTAAATTTTATTAAAAAAATTGAAAATGGAAAAGTATTGAATTACAACTAGAAGTTAATTACATTGACCCAGACATCTTAGATTCTACCTCATCCATGCCTCCACCAAACATTGCCAAACACTTATAAATAGCTTTAAAAGGTTTTAGAGAATAAAATACCCATAATACCTTTCATATTTCCAAATTTTCAAAAAATCTAAAATCTTATGGGAGACCTAAGGCCAAAACTAATTGTATGTATTGGCAAACCAAGGGAAAATATCATCTAAATGAACCCATTATTTTTAAGATGGCCTTTGGCCAAGAATAGGACCCCTTAATCAAAGATGGTTCATGGCTTTACATTGATGAGTTAGTTGATTTTTACCAAATCACAAAGTATCCTATCCTTAACCAAATTTATATCATCTAGCTTATGAAGGTAGAAGCCTGAGGTTACATCAGCAAAACATAATAGAACTAGTCTCAATGACCAAGTATAAAGGAACTAATGGTATTAAATTTAACCACTTGGGGGTGAACCCGCATACCTTATTCACATTCCAACACCATACAATATAAAATATAATGTCGATAGTGATACAAGGTCTGATTATAACATCTATAATTACCTTGATGGTATAAATTTTTTTAATCCCCACATCATTTTCACCATTATTCCTATTTATAAACCTTCATGATTAACCCTTTATCACCCATAGCTGATAGACTAGGAACAAAAAGAGTCAATAAATCCATTAGATGACTTTGAAAATGATGATTAGATATGTAACTTTTTGGGATTTAGTAATCACATTCCTCTTGGATATCAAAAGCAAGGATTTACTATTAGATTAGATCCCATTGTCTACTTTGGATAGTAGGTAAACTTCCCTAGCCAAAACAAAAAGAAAATCAAACATTGAGGTCTAAAAGTGAAAACATCTTTTGAGCACTTTTTGACCAGGGTAAAAGTAAAGAGAAATTCAATCCTCATGGTGAAAACCATTCTTTGGTGCCATTAGATAGGGTTGTTCACCACTCTTCCTATGAATCATAAGAGACCTATATCCCAAAACCTATTTATGGATAAAAATTAGTATTGAGGAGATAATCTTTTACATATATTGTTTAAGAGTGCCTTGAGGTATTTATTTCATGACCTTTGCTAGCATTAGGATATTATGATTTGTCAAACTTGGGAGAATTAGATGATCCAGTCCAACTAGAGGACTTTTCCATTGCTAACCAATTTAACTCCTTGCCAACTATTTTATATGCTGGTTATATGATTCTTGTGGATGACACTTTAGAGGTTAACATTGGATTTTTAAAGGAACCAAATTGGATCATATTAGGTGTGTCCCTCACTAAGGAGGAACATGAAGTTCTTACATCCTTTTTTATGGAGTTTATTGACATATTTGCATTGGCCTATTCGGATATGCCAAGTTTAGACCCCACATTGATTGTACACAATCTTATTGTATATCTTCATGCTAATACCATTAAGTAAAAACTATATAAGATGCATCCTCATATTATTGTGCTAGTCAACAAAGAGTTGGAAAAACTCTAAGATGTGAAATGCATCAAGATAAATGACTATCTAGAGTGGATATCAAATATTATGCTAGTGAGCAATAAAACAAAATATATCAACTACACTTTTTTTAGATATATGAACAAAGCCTACCTGAAAGATGAATTTACATTACCTAACATTGACATGATAGTCAAATCAATGGCTGAGTATGAGATTTTTCTCTCATAGATGGATTTTGAGGATGTAACCAGATCAAAAAATTCACTAAAAGATCAACAAAAAACAACATTTACCAATCTATGGGGAATTTTTTACTATTATGTTATGTTTTTTGGACTTAATAATGTTAGACCAACCTACTAAATATCCATGAAAATTATTTTCCATGATATGATGCATGAAATTATTGAAGACTATGTCGATGACATCTTGGGTAAATCAAAGACCTTTTTTTATCATCCAACCATATGACAAATAATATTTGAGAGACTTCATAAGTACAACATTTGGATTAATCCAAAGAAGTGTGTAATTAGCATAACTTATAGAAAATTATTAGTCTTCATTGTCTCTCTCAGGGGCATTGAAGTTGATTTAGCTAAAGTTTGAGACATTATAGAAATGACACCACCATCTACCTTGAAGAAACTATATAGTTTATAGGGAATTATCTAGTCAATCTAACACTTCATATCATAGTTGGATGATAAATTCCATCCATTTACACACTTACTAAATAAGGGCATTACTTTCTCTTAAAATGAAGAGTGCCAAAAATTGTTTGATCATCTTAAGGAATATCTATCCAATCTTCCTATCTTATTCCAACCCACACCAAAAAAGCCATTGCTACTTTACCTATTAGTGACAAAAAATACCATGGGGGAACTTTTGGCACACCACAATGAATAGGGTAAAGATCATGAAATGTATTATTTGAGCTAATCATTGGTCATATATGAGCATAATTATATGCCAATTGAAAAATCTTGTTTAACAATAATGTTTGAAACCCAAAAGTTACATCATTACATGTTGAATAACAAAACAATTATTATTAACAAAGTATATCTATTAAAGTATATACTTTCCAAAACAACTCTATAGGGATGTATGGAAAAATGGATCATGCTATTGAATGAGTTTAAAATTGAATATGGCAATCAGAAGGCCAATAAGGGACAAGTACTCATGAATTAGCTTGTATAAACTCCTTTTCACTATACTCAACCTTTCATGTTTGGATTTATAGATGAAGCCATTATGACCATCATAAAATCATAAAAACATTTTGAGGTAGAATATTAGAAGATTAATTTGATAGTTTATTCAAAGTTTATGGATCAAGTGATGGAATATTATTTTTAGCATTAAAGAGGGATCTTATTCCCAAGTCCTTTCATATTAGATTTCCTTATACCAATAATATATCTAAGTGTAAAGAACTCATTATAGGGCTTCTATAAACAATATAGTGGAATATACAACATTTAATGGTGTATGATGATTCTCAACTAATCATCAATCAGGTCAAAGACCATTCCCATAATAAGGATGAGAAGTTGGTATCGTATAAGGACATGGTTGATACTCTCAAGTATCAAATCGACAACATCCATTTTTAAATAATAACTTGAGATAATAACATAAAAACTAATGCTATGGACACTATTGGCTATATGATTCAGATCACAATAGGGTAAGAGTTTATCAATTTCCTATAGAACATTTTTTAGCATCGATACATGAATAATCAACCATCAAGATGATTTGTGACATTGTTGGTCCCATATATCCATGGTATTCAAACATATATGCCTATATTCAATACCAAATTATTCCACCTAACCTATCATGCTATAATAAAAAATCCTTCATCTATAAATCCTCTTGTTACACCCTACTTAGACCAACCTTGTATTATAAAATCTATAATGGAACCCTATTTTTTTGTTTACCTTTAGTTTAATCCAAACTAGAATTAAGGGAAGTTCATGGAGTATGTTGAGCCCACACTAATGGGGTAATCTTAGCCAAAACTTTACTTGTACTAGTTATTGTTGACAATAACTATGGTGTCATTGATGGTTATTCTCAACATGGGGACTCGACCTAATAGGGAAGATCAATCCTACATTCTCTAATGGACATAAACATGTCTTAATTACTACTGAGTATTTGATTAAGTGGCTAGAAGCCATTCCTCTTACTTACATCACTGGTAAGTAGATATCCAAGTTCATATTCAACCATCTCATTTGTTGTTATCGTATCCCCTTTAACATTATATTTGATAATGGTAGATCATTTATAAAAAATGATGTGAAATAACTTTATAACAAATAACATATCAAAAAAAACTTATCCACCACATACTACTCACAAGGTAATAACCAAGATAAGGCTTCTAATAAAACTATTGCCAACATTTTGAAGAAGATTATTAATGATGCTAGTTGTAATTGGCACTTGTATCTATTTAACATCCTCTAGGCATACTGTACCACATTTTGTGCTCCAATAAGAGCTACACCATATTCACTTATTTATGTAACTAAATCCATTAATCCTATCAAGGTCAAGTTTCCTTCTCTCTAAATTTAACTGTAGCACATCATCAATGAAAAGGAATACAAAGTATCTCTCTTACAAGAGATATACTTAATTGATAAAAAATGCATGGATACCTTCAATAATATTCAAGATTATCAAAATATATTAAGAATATAATATAATAGGAATGTTAAGCATCATTAATTAAATCTTGGTGACCTTGTACTAAAAGAAAATAAAAATAATGTCAATGTTGAGATAAAGAAAAAAGTAAATTTCCAACCAAACTAGTTAAGTAACTATGTAGTTATTATTATTTATAGTTCCGGAACATATAAGGTCACCATTCAAGAAGGATATGAACTTGATAAGCTGATGAAAATAATGTGCCTCAACTATTTTTACACTTGAGGGACTTGAATTATTATCTACAATGATTGTTTAAGCTATGCCACATTGTACCCATTATTTATGCTATACCGTATACCATTTTACCATGTAATTAACCCCTTACCAACCTATTATTTTTACCTAACCCTACCTATCATGTTTATCCTTGGATTTAATTCATTTATACTTCATGCACATTCATTGGTTTATGATATATTCGATTCCAATATTTATTTTACATTAAACATTTGATTAGTAGTACATGAAAGCAGTATGATAGTGGTCCCAACAATTACATCTTTCATTTGTTATTATGTTTATTTTTATACTTATGATAATAATTATAAATACCTTTGGGAAAATTAGTACTATTGATCCTTTGTCATCATTTCCTAATTATAACCACCTATGGGAAAATTAGGAGTAACATCTTTTCTATACATTTCCACATCACCTTGTCATTATTGTTGCCATATATTGCCATTTTCCTAACCCAAACTTGATGGTACTTAGTTAGATGTATTTTGTGTATGTAAAACTATATTAACTTTAGGTCCTATGGGACTATGTTGGTAACAATTAATTCATGTTGAGGTTAGCTCAACCACCTCTTTATCATGATCTCACCATTTTGTGATCATTTATAAGCTATGCTCTCACCATTTTACAAGTTTTGGATATGTTGTATCTCTATTTAGTTGAGATATCAAAAACATCAAAACATTGGAACCATTTACAAGCTTTTACCATTATGGGTAGAACTAAAGTGACTTGAGGTCCTGTATAACTATGTAGACAATGATTTATTCACGTTGAGTTTAGATTAGTCACCCCTTTTCCATGATCTCACTATTTTAAAAGTAATTTAAGTTTAAATGTCCTTGGTAAAGCCACCATTTAGCCAAAAATGTAAATGGTGACTTCATCATTTTCCAACCTAAAATTAGCATTAAATACAATAAAATTGACATTAATCATAAGGTTGGAATTACTCACTAGCAGTCCATTATGCGGTGACTACATGTGCTCTCTCATGTGGTCAAAAACATGGATTCAAACAACTTTGTGGTCTATTTTTCTTAGGTCACTATGTATAAAAATAGAGTAAATTAAATCCAATAGGCTAGGGTGAAAATGAATTATTTTTCACCCTAACGGGGAATATATAGCCAAAAATTGAATTTTTACCCATAAGTCCTATAGTTCATTATGTGCACTCTACAGAGTATATTTTTCATAGATGTGGTCCATTTTATGTGCCATTAGATACTATGTGGATTATTTTTTGTTTGTATGGTAACTAAATCATATTTTTGGACATCCCATGAGACCTATTCAATAACACTATTTTTCTACCTATACCCTGTGTTTTTTCAAATGTGCATCTTTGAACTCACATTTAGGCTAGAAATGTGTTGTTATCCTTTATAAGCTCATCATAAATCTATTTTATGTATTTTTCACATAAGCTATCCTTGACAATTTAACCTAGTATGACAAATACTTTTTTGATCGATAAATGATATATTCTAACTTTGTAGAGCAAACTCATTTCAAATCATGAAATTTAGATGTGTGAATTATTATAACCACCTTTGGGTAATTTAGTTTTTTAAACAAGTTAATGATTATAACCACATGTTTGCAAATCATTATTTTTTTGTATTATGATATGATTATAAACACCTTTGAAAAAAACATTATTTTTACCATTCCACCTGCCCTACTAGGGTAAATGCATGTGTCACTTATTATACCTACCTTTGGTAAAATAGTTATCCTACATTCCATTATTTATTATAAATGGCTTTGGGTAAATTAGTATTCATCTCACCACCTTACGAAGTTAAATACCTATGCAACTACTTATAACCACGTTTGGGCAAATCAGTGTCACACACTTTGTTACTGATTATAACCACCTTTGGGAAAATTAGTGACTCTACTTCTATTACTGTTTGTGACCATGTTTAGAAAATTTAGTAATTCCACCCTCATTACCCTTAGACCATTCCATTTTATTCATTTTGAGGGAACTTTTAATGACTTTATTTTATCAGCCACTCCCTCAAGGAGACATTAAGGGCTTATCAACCACCCTTTTGGGCATGAAATTTTTAACTTAATGGTTTTTGTATTTTTTGAAAATATGTTACTATGATTATGTCTTAAAATGCCTTCTTAAATAATGTAAAATTATAGACTCTTATTTTTTGCCACCTTCATGCCTAAACTAGGATTCAATTTAATTTCTAGTACACAATGTAATTTAAGCCTAAAAATCACCTAAATTGACTAAATTCATTTACTTAAGGGATTTAATTGCTCAAAAACATTGTAAGGATTACTTATTTATGGTATTACCCTACATACACCAATAACCTAGTTTAGTTTTAACCCTAGTCAAATTATGACCTACTAATTTTACACTCTTGGCCTATCAATCTATTAATTCAAGTCATTTAAAACAATTACCAAAATCTAAAAATAAATAAGCAAGATTAATTACATTCCAAAATTTAATTAACTTTTTATGTAAAAATTCCAAATCAAATTAGTAAATTTCATTCATCAAAAATGGAATTTTTAGCCAAATATGAAGTCAAAGGTTGAAGTAGTTAATAAACCAATTTATTTATTCCTAAATATAGAAAAATGGTGATTCACAATCTCAAAAATATTTATAGTGATTTGTCATGGCTCATAAATATTTGAATCTAAGGTGTCAATACTTCATGAGTGGTTTGACCTAACCCAATGTTAGCTTGACTTAGCCTAGGTTATTCTTAGACTTGACCAAAGTTAAAATTTATTCTAAACTCCCTAGGGTTAGAGTTAGTTCTTAGAGATATAAATAGAAGTGCCCATACCATATGCCAACAAGATTTTATGTGGAAATTTATTAGACAATAATTCCTTCAATAATCCAATGAGAGTAGTTTTATAGTGCCTATTTTATGTGAAACTTCACACCAAGCCAAGCCAATAGCAAAGCAAAGGCAAAAGTGACTATTGGAGAAGTGATACAACTATGGAAAAGCATTGATAAGAGTCTATAATGTCATATATCAAGCATGAACATCCTTATGCCAATAAGTGGACATAAAATTAGATAAAGGAGGTAAAATACTTATGTTATTTTTATCTCTATTTTTTATCTTCTTCATTATGTTATGTTCCCCTTGTTCTTAGGCAACAGTGTTTAGTTATAGTGTATTTTTATGCATAGACTTTTATCATTTTGACTAAAAATTAACTAATCAATGTTTTTGTCCTCTTTAAAATCCTAAAATATAGGTACCATGGAATCAAATAGCTACATATGATTTTCATTTTATAATTAATTATACCAAACATCATGCTACAAAGAATCATACCTAAACTTTATATGCATGAGGATGATGTGTCTATTGATATTATATATTATAATATTTGGTCTTTATAATGAAATTGTAATTATATGGAGATGAAATTTTATATCTTGTTTAGAATTCCAAGCTAATCCCAATATACACAAGAAAATGATTTTTGGAAGTTGATAGTATTCCAATCATGTTTATGTGGTAAGCCAAATGGCCTAGGGGTAAAAGTATAATTACACCTTGTATTTTGATGAAAATATTATGGAATACATTGATAAGGCCCACCATCTTTTAAATCATAAATTTCATTGGGGTGTGATTGTTTTTTTGCTAGTATCTGATGAGATTGCCATTCCAGAATACATCAAGAATGATTTGAAGTGGGTGCATCCATCAATGAATAAGTCCCATTTATAATTGTTCAAATGGTTCACCTATCTAAGCACCATATCCCCTTCCCACATGATAAAGATGAAGGATGTTTTGATGGGATGAAGGAAGCATTCAAAAATGAATGGCACATCCCTAAGGAGTTGCCCACGGTAATGGGAAATCAGTCCCAATTTACTTTAATCCACCATTATTCACTCGTACACATCTAGATGGAACCCACATACAACTTATCTGGGTGGATGAAGCTACAATATGATTTACTATAAATTGCTTCAAATAAAATTGAGGGACTTAAGGATGGCACATAGTTTGGGATATACTATTGACTTAGTGTGGGGTGATGTTTGACCCTAAGTTTTGTATCAAAATTAGGTATATAGGGTAATTTAGGCCATATTCAATAAGAATTCCTTATAATAGCTTCTCATAATCATTATTGTTAATGGTCATTGGTAAGTCATCATTTGAATATTATTTTTATAACTAAAAGATCAGTGTAAAACCATGTATAAATACCCCAAGCTTACTTAGATAAGGGGTTAAATAATGAGTGATTGATAATTATAATCTTGAAATTATTTTAAATATTTATGTATATTATGGCCTATGTATGGTGACCTCTGATGTGAATTAAATATAACACTTGTGTTGATGAATTACCTTTTGTAAAACTTGTTATGAAATCTTTGGTACCACTCCTTTATTTTATTGATTTTCACTTATTTTTTTATGATTAATAACTTTGGTATGAAATGAGAAAGATTAACTTTATGATGATGCTTGTGGTTAGAACTAAGTGCATGTTCAAGCATCCTAGTATAGAAATATTGACGCATACACCATCATGTGACAAAATTGATGGGATTCAGTCATAAGTTGAATGCTTTGGGTGAATGTGTAACACTATTTCTCATGCAATATGATAGAGCACTAGTTTTTTGGACTTATTATTCTCTTTAAGTGCATGACTAGGATAAGTCATACTAAACTAAAGGAAAATAATACAATAATTGATTATAACTAGTGGCATGACATGAATAATTGGACCTAAAAGTTTTTTTCAACAACTTCCATTTAGGCATCCCAATTTATGACATCAAATTGGGACACACTATTTCTTCAATATCCTACTGATAGTATTCCAATTTTGTGTATAATGGGAAAATGCCCTTTCTAAACAAGAAAAGAATAATATGAAAATCCACCTTATGTAGAATGAACACATGTATTATTTCATTCATTAATGGATATCCTTGATTATAATGGCTCAATAAATTATAATAAAAAATAAATCAATAGAAACAATATTATTAAAATTTAATAACATGTGGGGCTATATTATAAGAGTAATTAGAATTTATTTTTAGAGTCTCACCTTGATTTCTTGTCATATAATATTTGTAGTAATTTTTTAACATCATCTACTAATTTATAAGAATATCCTATTTCTAGTATTTAGACACCCCAAAATCTAAAATCAAATAGAGACCCACTATTACTTAAATATCTTGTTGGTAGTATTATAATATTGTGTAGAATGGGCATATGCCCATTTTGAACAAGATAAGAATAATATGAACATACACCTTTTCTATAATGGATGCATTTATAATTTCATTAATTTATGTACATCCTTGATTATAATGTCTTAATAAATTATAATAAAGAATTAGACAATGGATTGTGAGTTGAATCGTAGGGCATATGGGACTATGCGTTATATAGTGTGTAGAAGTTAATGAGTCCACGAATGCATTAGTAAGGCACATTGAACTGTGGGGAATGTGGGATTATAAAATGTGTATATAATTACAAGGAATGTGATTAATTATTTCAATCTAGTTGGTGAGTAAGAAGACTTGTTATGAGTGGATGAGCAAAATGCATGCAAATGGGAGTGTGCTCTATATAGTAGAGGAAATGAGGAGTGAGCTCAAATATGTAGAAGCTAAACATAGATAATTTGGACTTTATAACATGAAATTTTAAATTTTCCAATCAAGTCTTAGTTTCCCATCTAATTAATTCCCAAATCATGGTAGGCACATGACCCTATCATCCTTTAGACTTACAAGTCTATAAATGGGGAGCGTTATGCTCTTTCCTTTGATCAAGCTCTCCTACATTTTGATATGTCTATAACATTTGATAGACTAACATGTTTGACATTGGATAAATCTTGTTTGTTTGCTCCTAAATTTTTTTAACTCTATACTAGTAACATCCTTTGATTTGATTGGGATATCCTAAGCTCTCTTGGTATATGTAGTTGTATGATGTTGTGGTACCTATTATCATCAAATTGTGCACCCTATGATACTCTATGAAAATCCTAAAATTTAATGCAATATTGAATCATCTCTCAAGTTATGAGTGAACTTGTATGAGAGATGAATCTCTAGATTATGAGGGCTAGCTCCCTAGATATGAATTTATGTACTTATGCTACCAAAACTACCTAACATGGGTGAAAAGGGAGAGAAAGATACATAAACCAAACCTAAACTAGGAGGTGATAAACAAATATTTTCTTCCATTCATACACTTGGTATTTGTATAATGAACTAAGACAACCATACTAGCCTCACACCATTAATAGAACTCCCTAGCATGGATGTTTCTCATGAAGGAAAATAACAAATAAACAAATGAAGGAAAGTGAAGGGAACGTCAGATATGACACTACCAAATTAATACACACTTATAAATTCTATTTTAGTAACATACACTTCATGAAACCTGTTAGGAGAAAAGTCATTTATAATAACACATTAAAGGATTGCATGATAACATGAAGAACTCAATCTATGATTGATATTCTAGATGGGTCACATTAACCCATAGTGAAAATGGATTTAGAGTATAAATAGATTAATTCTCATAGATAAAATACAAATCAAGGGATTGACCATACCAAGAGTTGTAATCCCCTTTAATAGACAAGATGGCTTACATTTATAGAATTTGGAGGGGGAGGAGAGAGAGAGAGAGAGAGAGAGAGAGAGAGAGAGAGAGAGAGAGAGAGAGAGAGAGAGAGAGAGAGAGAGAGAGAGAGAGAGAGAGAGAGAGAGAGAGAGGCACAAAGACAATTATAAAAAGATGGAAATTATTTACAATGCATGTTAATGAAGTGGAAAAGGAGGTATGAAATTGATCTTAACATTTTTCCATCCCAAACTGATCTCCTTCCTCACATGTGGCATTAAAACTCCTCAGTCATTCTCCTTTGGAAAATTACCTTCCTCATGGGTTATTCTTGAGCATTTCAAGGAAGATTAGGGATAGATGTAACATGCATGATGAGGAGAGGGAGTTAAAAATATTATTTCACATAAATTTATATTTTTATTCATCATGATATTCTCTTACATAAACTCTATCATCACCTATCATAAAGATCACTCTCTAATAGGCATTGTTGACACTTCGAACAAGAATCTTTGCATCTTTCCTAATTGATATATACCAAGGTTTTGTGACATATATTGGAACACCTCATATGATTAGATTCATTAGAATAATCATAAAATTTTACTAAACTTGAGTTTCCACTTTGTCCATTATGTCATTCTAGATGTCAGTTTAGACAGGTTGAATAGAGATAGCTAGTGGAGGAATTTATGAGTATTTATAAGGTATAAAAATGGAATGGAGGGTTGGACGAAGTCCCAATATACCTAAGAAAGTGATTTTAATCTCATAATCATCTTTAGGATCTATAAAACATAAGAAAATGTTGATAAAAACTACTTTTTCTTCATCTATATGGATTCCATACAATCAAATCACATGGATTTAACCCTCATAGAGTTGTAAAAAAACTTACATTTTATCTTATAGGTTAAACTAGTTCATATGGGTGTAATTTGAGCCTCATTTATCTATTTAAGTCCTTATGGAGGGTTTGCAAGGGTTTCTGGTCACTTTCATCATTCAACTTTGTTCATAAAGGTTACACATTGAACTCTTAAACAAATGCCACTAAAAGCACCTCAAGGACCATCTCTATATTCTCAAAATGACTTTATGTACCATGAATAAATTCATGAAAGTTATCATAATTTTATTTTGACCATTTGAGCCATTTTCTACATTTTGTGAGGTCTTTGGGAGTTTCGAGCCAAGAATGGATTCTTGATGATTTATTTGCCAATCAATGGTCCATACACTTGTATAATAATCCCAAAAACATGAATAAACCACTATAATATCTCCTCAAGAACTATAAATTAAATATTACATCTATTTGGCATTAGGCCTAGACCTTGCCAATAGGTCTGCCTACTATTTGAGACTCCACCTAGTTTCCTAATGACTTCCTTTGACTCCTAATGGCTCTAATAGATATGATATACCTATAAAAACATTAATTTATAAATTTTAAATAATATAATAGGTTAAAAATTAATATGTCCTCCAACTTGGCTTATATTCCTAAAGATTTCCTTCACACTTGACTCTAACTTTTGTTGTGTAGGGTGCCTTATTGGTTTCAAACCCTAAGGCTTTCCTTCATACTTGACTATAAATTTTGTTGTGTAGGGTGCCTTTTTTAGTTTAAATACTTATATAAATGTTTATTAGGTTAATACATGTGTCCCCCAACTTATCTAACCTCTATTTGGTCTTTTTTTGCTTTGAGATCATCAATTCATCACTTTTACCAAAAATAGTCATTCTTGTGCATGAAGGGAATCCCCCTAATCTAAGATAGAATAGTGAGTATTAGGAATATTTTTTGTTTATGAAAATTGATTATTTTAAAATATCCAAAAGGTCCTAATGACGAACCATACAATTTTTTTTGTTTAATTCTATGTTTAAGGGGTTTAACCATTCTAATTTCTTCAAAAAAGGGGTAAAAAACCTTGTTTTTGCATGTTCTTATCCAAACCTCTTTATGAATGCTCTTTATTCACATATTTTATGCATAAAATTTGTTCATGAGTGTTCCTAAAATTTATTTAATGTTTATGGAACCTAATTATCCACTCAAAATCTCACTTTTAAGTTGAATCCCCAAACTCACCTCTTGAAACAAGGCTTTCCCTACCCTACCTATACAGACTTAGTTCATTTTGATATGAGAAAATGGGATTGGGTGTCTTGAGGATGTATTGTGAATTTTATTTCTTTAATTTTATCATGAGGAATCCACCCTGTATTATATTTAAACTCTCCTTTTCTTTCCAAGGCACCAAACTCTCATATGTTGTTCTTTGCTTATGACCCGATCTAATCATGATAGTGAACATGATATCTCCTTTTAGTCACATTTATTTGGAGGTTTTAATTAATGTGTCAATAAATTTTATATCCTATTTTGAATCACCTCATATAATAATATTATAGCATCTCCAAACCTATCATCTTGGCCCTTTTAGGCCTTGCAATTGCTCACTATCCTCTTCGACTAAGACAACTCTAGGACCCTACTTGTAGGTTTCCAAGGTAGGTATTTAACCTAAAAAAGTGTATAATATTCATCCAAATTTTGCTTTGTTTTATCCATGTTCTTTGTAAGAACCTTCTCGCCATGTACCAAAAAACACATCACATTTTGTTTTTTAATATCTCACTCCAAAATATTTCTTACTCATTCCATTGCTTAGTAAATAGTTGCGTAAACAAGTTTGTCATAAACTAATCACATGTGATAATTAAACTAAACTAACTTTCCAATTGCATTTATACAATAGTTATCAAATCAGTGATATTTTTAGTTTCTATTACGATAAATGAATTATGTGTTTATACCTTCAAATCAAAATTCATACTTAATATTAAAATCAAGACATGCACAATAAAATATACTTTCATGTTGTAGTAGTGGCTTCAAAACATAGTTTTATAATATTACATCATTAAACCCACTTTTATGCTTCATTTGATCATAAATACCACCTTATTCTTGATGGAAACCAATTTCTTGATACCTCTAATTGTAGGTGCATAATCCCAACCTTGTAGGTCAATAAAGAGTCATTTGGAGAATGTTAGGAGAGTATAGGCTTGTTGATATTGAATTTATATTTATATAACTCACACTAGGACCTATTTCCTTCTTATTAAGCCTTAACACCTATTATTTATGCCAATCATTAAACACTACTTCCACTACATACGCTGCCTATTGTATGGATAGGGGATAGACCTAAAAGGTCATTTCATATAGCCATCTCTTCTCCCATGGCATGAGTTCTTAGGATTGAGTTTTTTATCTTTTATAATTATTTAACCTTCCTATACATGGCATATAAATTCCTATGCATAGTGTGAGTGTCAACCTCTTTCCAAATCCTGTAGACAACACTGTTTACTTTCAGTGGTTCATTAGCAACCTTTGAAGGTCTCCAAAACCATCTAATTATTATCCTAGTGACCTCAAAATTTTAAAGTGATTTTTTTTTAGGTAGGAATACTATTAAAATCAATTATGTGCATTGCAACACCATTTGGTTATGATATTTACTATTTAGAAAAAACTAAGGACCTCTATTTGATCCATTTAGGGACTAAGAGACTAAAACTCAGTCCCTTCCCTTAGCAATTTCATCTTTTCTAATACTCTTAATGAGGAAGATAGGTCTATCATGGTGATGTGAATATATAGGCCTTGATAAGTGATATTTAAGATCAACTCACACTCCTTAATGATCCCTTGTCTCCTATCTATGACTTCTTATAGGTTAGAATGTGTTGAAGTGGGTATTGAGGGAAGATAGTGGAGGAAATGCAAAGTTTAGGCCTCATAAGAAGGCAAATGTACCAAAAATATTTTCATGACTCCAAATATTTAGCATACATATAATTACCTCATGTTGATTTTGATAAATATTGAATAACATATGTAGGTGCACCCTTTTGAGAAATAGGCAATATATTGATCCAAAGTGGGAAACAAGCCTAAAAAAAGCTTTATTATATGATTTATGTTTTTATAACCAAATTAATAATGGATAACATAAAATAATTCCTCTTAAAACATTTATAAACATATAAAAAACATAAAACATCAGACTAAAACAAGAAAATTGAGATAACTGTAAATAATGACTCCCCTCATAGTTGTAAACCCAAAAAAGGCTGCTTGGAGTGTTAATGTTTGTTAATAAAAGAGGAGGAACAAAATTTAAATATATTATTATGTATGTTAAGTAGACTGAGGTCACTATCCATTCTTAATATTATTTATTCCAACTCAAATTGTATGGCCCATAGTGAGCGCTTGAAGTTGACCTTCTTTAGCATGCCAAGAGGAAATGCAAAAGAAATGAGTTACAGATGAATTTTTTTCATTATCCTTGAAAAACATAATTTAAATGGATGATGGGACGTGAATATTTAATATTTCCATGTTTTTAGCTGATGATGGACTTGATAAGTCTGTACAAGTGCCTAAAAACTCCTATTTTTGAAGGAAAACTACCATTTCTTGATCATAATTGATTTGTAACTATCACCTAGATGATTATGACATTATTTTACCTTATATTCATTCATAATACCTTGATGACATATTTTTCAACTCCCATAATCTATACAAGTAAATTAATGAGCTAGTAATGTGGCCAAATGACCCTTTTTGCACATGAGACCTAGAAAATGGTTAATTTATGACTTGTGAACACATTGAAACCTATCAAAGACAATTTTAAGATATTTAAAAAAGAAAATAAATTTTTTAATAAGCTTGGAAATGGTTGACCAACATTTAATTTTGTTGACTAGGCCAGTACTAGGAGAATAAGCTTCAATGAGGACTAAGGGAAGGACAAGCGAGACATGTAGGACAATAGATGACCCCTTAGGACATATGCAACTTTCTCTTGAAGTTCAAAATAGTAAGGTTTTACCCAAAATTGACTTGGGGTCAAATTTTTTCAACAATACCATCACACTATTCCATAGTATACTATTATGTCCATTACTTCATTGAATAATCCCCCAAACTTGTGTTACAAAATTTTGGTTAGAAAGTAGATGTTCATATTATTATTATTATTATTAGTATCTTTTTTAGAATGGGCATGTTACCATTCTACACAAAGTCCCAAACAGACCTTGAAATTTGTTATATGTTCTTCTAAAATACTTCTCCCATCATTATATAATTTATGAAGGTCATTATCAAGTATTTAATATAAATAAACATTCACATTAATATAAATTATCAGATTCTATTTATAATAATTGATTTTTATTCATGGAAATGGATTTTTAAGCACCACGTTATTATTTTAACAAACCATCTATTATCAGTTAACCTATAAATTTTAAGGTGTAACTTATTTCTTTTTCATCAGTAATGAGGGTTATGGGGCTCCTCTCCCATTTATTTATTATAAAAATAGATAGCTATATATATTTATTTACATATGTTTAATGTGATAGATTAAATTAGATATGATTACATTCACTTGACATCATTTACATGTTCATATATGCATTGCTAAAAATTAATACTAAAGGATAATTAATGTAACTTATTTTATTGATGATGTCAAAATCCCATTAGAGTAACATCATTGGTGGATAAAATAACCAATAGTAAAATCAAAATATATTAAAAGAAATAAATCTTTGTTTAAATACTCATTTTATGGCATCTAATGTTCATGATGATTTATTACTTTGGTTATCATCATTAATTTTATTGATTTATATGGTGTTAAATTAATGTGAGAGATTAAAATGGTGATATTTGAGTGATTAATATTGTGCTAAGGTGTTAATGTTGATAGAATTTAGGAATTGGTATGATTTAACATTTAGTAAAGGGTTCATTCATGACCAGATGTGATCATGAAGAGTGATAATGTTACATGTTTTTCACACATTAATAGTCTATAGACTATTTATATTTAGATAAAAGGTGTTTCAATATGTTGATTACCTTCTTTGGAAATCCAAATGTTTTAAAGACCATTTGGCCATTCTCAAAATTATCTTTAAATGACTCATCCATTACCATGTCCCCCTTAACCCCAAGAAGTGCATTTTAGGGGTCTTATCATGAAAGCTCCTTGGCTTCATCAAATCCCTTTAGGGGATCAAGGTTGATCCATCCAAAATAAAATCAATCCTTGATGTGCCTCCTCTTATCTACCTCAAGAAAATTCATAGCTTAGAGGGGAAGCTCTAATCCATTCATCACTTTATCTCTCAGCTCTCAAACTGGTGCCAACCCTTCCATCACCCTATAAAGAAGGATGTATATCTTAACTATAATGACTATCAAAAGTCATTTGATTCACTTAAATAGTACATTTTGTCTCTACCTATCCTCACTCCCCCTAAGGATGATCAACCTTTTTACCTTTATTTCTCAACCACCAACCATACCTTAGGGGCAATGCTCAATCATTGGGATGAACAACATAAAGTGCAAGTCATCTACTACATTAGCCACATAGTTGTAGAGTATGAGACTTAGTACACACATACTGATAGAATTTTCCTATCATTGGTTTTCATGGCCACCAAAATTTATCACTACCTTCTCAACCATAAAACTTATGTCATAACCAATATTGATCCACTTAAGTATATGTACTATGAGCCATACCAAAACCAATATATGGCCAAGTGGCTCATGCTCTTAGCTAAGTTTAACCTTGAGTTTATTTATCAAAAATAAATTAAAGGTCAAGTCATTACTAACTAATTGGCCAAAGTACCCTTAGCTAATGATCAACCTCATCCTCTTGAATTTCCCAATGACTCCACCGTGACCCTCTCTTAGGCATACTTTACCTATCACGTGACCATGTTTTTTGATAGATAAAAATGGAAAGATGGTGGTAGAGCTAGCATCATCCTTATTCCCTTTCATGTCAAACATTTTCCTTTATCATTGAAGATAGATTTTTAATGTAACAACAACATGGATGAGTATGAATACATAGTGATAGGCCTCCAAACTGCATTAGCCTTGAGAGTTAAAATGATCAACATCTTTGGTGACTCCCAACTTGTGGTTAATCAAACCAATGGCTCTTACCAGTGTAGGAATGTTTGTTTTCAATAGTATAAATAATTAGTTGACATACTCTTATCATCATTCAAACACTACCATATCCAAACCACTCCATAATATATGAATAAGTTTGCCGATACCATGGCTTCCCTTGCCTGTCAGATCCCATATCTACCCTTTAAATCTAAGATATCTATCATTATCCATAGACTTACCCAACCCTATTATGTCAAATCAAAATCTCCCACCATCTTTAATGTGGAGGAGTCCCAACCTAAACTTTGGTATAAATAGACCTTTGACTATCTTAACCTTTCCATCATTCCTTATGATCTTTCTATGAATACTCAAAGAGCACTTATTTAGAGTACCTCAGATTATACCATACTAGGGGGGTTCTTTATAAACATGGCTTTGATAGTCTCCTCTTCCACTACTTACATAGTCATGAGGCCTCTCATGCTATCAATTAAATTCATGATGGGATCTATGGGGGACACTCTAGTAGCCTATCCATTGCTAAACACATACTTTTCCTTGGATATTACTAGCCTACCCTTAACCAAGATTATTGTGATTATGTGAAAA
>JARHVA010006355.1:580000-605000 GCA_037957365.1 Torreya grandis
CTAATGTTATAGGATTTATACATTTGGTTGTAATGTACGTTAATTATTTTTATCTTGTTAGTTATTAATACATTGGCTATTTCCAATATAGAATCAAATATAATGATCCAAGGATGGCCTCCCAACATACCTTTACCTGATAGTTGAGGTACGAAGGTATGTTTGTACCATTTTCCATCCTCTTAGATTGAGGCAAGCATGTATATATATTTTGATCATAGTTTATCATGAAATTTATAATTTTTGCATGCTCAAGTGACTTAACATAGTTCATATGTACTCAAGTTGATAGAATATTACTACTTGTGTTTGGTAGGTTGGATATTGTACCTAATTTTAAATTAGGATGATGTTTTATTTGATCCCCATAACTTTGGACTTGTTGTAATCCATTTATGTTAGAGAAGGTTAGTGTTAACCTTTCTACTTATGCATACATGAGTATGCTATGTTGGTACTACTTGCTTTAGCAAGTGAGTTTTGGGCCCACTATGTGTCCAAAGCATTCTCTAATATGCAACTTAAAAAAAAAATAGGGTTATTTCATCTAGTATCAAAGTAGTGTTTATGGTCTAGGGAGCTTTGGGTTTTGTATAATTGTTATATGGTGACCAATGAGTTGTGTAAATCAGGTAGAATTTAGAAATAATTCCCAACACACTTAGCTTTTAGGCTGAAGGTTAAAGTATTGTGTTATATTTTCTTGATGTTTCAAATTTATGTACATCACTTCAAACAAATGATTTTATAGAATCTGGATTTTATCATGATAGTGGTTATCACCCCCTAACCTTGGTATGGGTTAACCCTTCTTGAATCTAGATGTGTTAGCACAAGTCTCACCTAATAACCATTGACTTGTATGGGTAGGTCAATGGGAGTTAGGTGATATAGAATCTACTCTTAGAATTAGGGGAATGATGCCCTAGTATTTATGGTCAGCTTGTATGGGTGAGCCTTCCTTAGATAATTAGGACATTATGACCTAGGGAAGATTAAGGGTTCAACTTAAACTTGGAAGGCATGATAGGGTGTGAATAGGACTAAATTTCTTGAGTAAGTAAAGTTTGATCTCTTTGCTCATAAAAGGGATTGCCTTGAGCTATTGAAAACCTATGAACTTACATGGGTGTGCTAACTAGTGTTCATGCTATGGATGGATTTAATGGATTGGACACATCTCCAAAGGTGAGTTTCTTATGGATAACAAGGTTACACTACTATTATTTGTTTATAACAAGTTTGTTATGCAAAAGCTTCTCGTAATGTCATTTCAAAAATAGTTGTGGTAAATAGTCATAGATTTTAGCTTGACCTAAGTGTCATTATAAGTGATTACAAGCAATGATATCATAATTTTATTATGATGCCAATGCTTAGGAGGCATTGGCTCACTCAATGTATTGGAATTTTAAGCAAACCTAGAAGGTTTTATTGTCTGGTTGTATGAGTTGTAGTGGTTATGCATCCTTAAAAATAAGCAAACTTACGTAGAGATGAAAATTTATGCATTTTAGCTAAGTCAAGCTTAGTTTTTTAAGCCTCTTTTAAGTTAAATTAATGAATCAAGTGGCTTCATAACTCTAAAAATGGGTGAAGTTAACTAGTGTTGGCATGTTTATTGTGATCTCAGATCAGTTTTATATCTATGACATATGCTGTATTCATGAATAGGTTGATTTATATGCTCATGTTAATTGATCATGGGTGGGTTATACACCCATGGGGATAACTACTCCATCTTAACTTCATCTTGACATAATGAGGATGTCTATTGAGACATTATATATGTCATGAAACCATGAGGATGTTTATTATAGGTTCTGATTGAACTTGTTGATTGTGAGGAATTATGAATTCCTTTAGTAGTGATATGGTACTATCCTTGAGCCTTGGCTATTCTCAACCTTTGCCAAATTGATGTTACATAAAAAAGCATATCCATTCACCCTTTCACATTTTATATTAGTCAATCAATCTAATTGTGATAAGGTTATCATTGGAATTCTATGATAATTCCTGGATGTCTATTTATTGATTGCATGAACAAGCCACCAATGAGACTTAGGTATGTTATCCTTAGAGGACTAATGGTGTGGCTCAATCTTGGAGGGTTTGATGGGGTAAGTGTGATTAACTTACATGATCAAGTTAAGACTTTGGGACTGATTATGTGATACCACTGATAGGTATCTGATGTCTTTTGCATGACATTTACAAATCAGGTGGACCAATGTAGAGTCATGGACCCTTATGCTTCACACACTTATGTGTTTAACCATTATAATGTGAAAAAATGCCTTGGCATAGTTACCTATACCTGATTGTACATTTATTCTACACTACTTCATTCATGTAAATTATTCTATGTTATTGTATAATCTTGTGAAGTGTGAAAGAGTTTAATCGAATGGAATGTGTGATATTTTTATGATGTCTAGTTGGCTTTCAGGTAATCTCATTATGTTATACATGTGATTATTGTGTTGATAAACTATAATTTTGAATTTAGCCACTGGTTTTGTATAACACCTTTTTGAAATCTAGATTCCTTGTTTAGATTCCCAAGGTATAGTGTCAAGATGTGTTTGTGATTTTGCATCATTGTTATAGCTATGAATATTAACACAAGTATGAGTTTGAGGGTAAAGAGACACTAATTTCATAATGTTATAGATTTGGTATAGGCTAGGGAGTGGAGCCTCTCATATGTTAAAAATCCATCCCACCCATTTACATGAGGCAATCACCTAATTCATTCAGAGTGTGCACCATGTGAGCCACATATTGGATATGGGACCCTCCTACATAATAATTACCTTATGGTTTAGTGTTCCTCTAGCTAGCTCTCAGTGGTTGTTTCTAAACAACCTATGTTAAATTTCCTTCTAGAATCCTTTTGAAGCATTGTCTAGTCCTACATTATGGATGTGTATGTAAATCAACAAGGGGGTACTTGCTAAAATGTATGAATGCATTGGCATGTGCATGCAAACATGCCATGATTTTGGTATTAATTGGGAATACCTTTTACACACACACACACACACACACACACACACACACACACATTAGTATGAATATATTTCTATATTTTTTATGCACGATTAGATAGTATATTGGTTTTGTGTTTAGAATGAACACTATAAGTCTTGATCAAGCAAATTTTGTATATATATATATATATATATATATATATATATATATATATATATATATGTATACATACATATATATATATACATATATATATATGTATACGTATACATACATATATATATGTATATGTATACATACATACATACATATATATATATATATATATATGTATACATGTATATATATATATATATGTATATGTGTCTATATATATATATATATATAGACACACACACACACACACACACACACACATATTAGTATGAATATATTTCTATATTTTTTATGCCTGATTAGATAGTATATTGTTTTTGTGTTCAGAATGAACACTATTAGTCTTGATCAAACAAATTTTGTATTTTTGGGTACCTATGTCTTTTTATTTTTGTTTTTTTAACCATGAGGTAAGTGTATTATGATGGTGGAATTATGATTCCTATAACCATAGTGTAAGCTCACAAAGTGTTTGGGAGAGCATGCAGTAAACTTTTGGGTAGCATGGCATAGGTTGGCTTCTCCTATTATGCAATGTGGATATTCTGGGATGATACACTATCCCCTAAATGGTATTTTATTGATTTAGAAGTAATCATTAAAAATGGATTACCATCATATGATATAATTTTAGGATGAATGTTGATTAAATTATGCATATGCATAATGTGTGTTCATATAGACACTATTCAGGTTAAGATTTATGCTTAAAATTTTGATGGGATTGTATAATTTACAACTATAGTCATAAAATTTGTAGTTTATATGGTAGGTTATGTTGATAAAAGGTATGTCCATCTAGAATTGGTTCTATAGAAAATATTTTTTTGATTTTAATAAACAAAATCTATTGAAATTTGCCAATTTTTAACAAGTTTTTAGTTAACAAAGATGTGCCTAGAAGGCAACAGAGGCTTTTGTTAGCCTTTATTGTGTTGGGGAATTTCATTCCCATGGTTGGTATTATTGTTTTTATTAAAAATTAATGCCTATATGGGTGGCTAAATTTTATGGTTTTCTTAGAACTATGATAAAATGGTGGTATATCATTCGTATTTATGTTAATTAGAGCTGATTTGAAATTGTTAAACCTTTATGAAGGCTATAATTATCTAATTTATCTTATTAATAAATGACATGTGCATCATAATAATGGATTGTATATCAAGTGGAGATGTGGTCATAAACATTTAATATTGTAATGACTTGTATTAGCTTTTTATTACTCTTTTTATGTTAGGTGAATCATTGTGAATTTTATTAAGACTTGGATTAATAAATTACATGGTTGTAATTATGAATTATGATTGAGATAAAAAATGTATTTTTGCCTAGATGGTGTACTACATCCTCCTACTTACTATGTAAACTGATGGTTTTCTAATTATTATGTTTGAGTAGATGAAATCTTTGTATAAAATTTGATTGAGTCGCTATGGATAATTGGTTCCTTGGTTCTTGATATAATCATTGAGATGGATTCTCTCTAAGAGGAAGAGGATGTTATGATCCCATCATTATACACCTTGGTATGACTACTTAGATAATTGATTTAGCATGCATATAATTGATTGTTATACTCCTTTACTTAGCTAGACTACATTATTATTTTGATGATATGATATTAGACTTCATGTTGATATAGATCATGCATATCATTTTTGTGACACCCCCTTAGATAATATTATTATATTTTGATGCTATGGTATTTGACTATAGTGATGTGGTCATCAAGTTATTATCCTACATTTGGGATATACAAATTGCTTGATATACTTGATATTTGATTATAGTTAATTATTCATTATCATTTTAATAATTTTTGGATCAAATACTGCTGATGGATCCACTTGGTGGTTGTAGGTATTGACTGTGAGCTAAGCTAGATGATGGCATTGGCTTTTGGGGTAGTAGAGTGGTTCTAAGTAGTCGAATGAGTTCCAATAAGTAACCTGGTATACTTGATCAATGTTATGGCTTTAGATGATTGTTTTATTCATTTTACTATCACATTTTATTGTGCCTTATCACTTTCACTTTCTACATCCTATTGTATGGTTATTTATGTTCTTTATGTGTGTATCTAGTGTTGTTTTCCATCTACTTGGACTTCTTACTTTATATCTCTCCTATGTACACCTCACCACCTCATCTATATGGACTCACCCTCATGCAACTTGAAATCCTTAAGAGCCCTACTTGGACCTACATCCCATGACATTCCATTCTTTGTGACCTACTCCCTTAGTGTTGGTATAAGTGCCAACAACTAGATGAATAGGTCAATATGGCGTTTAGACATTTGAAGCATTAAAATAATATCTATAGCTATTTTTTTAATTATTAATAATTGTCTTTATTATTTGAGGGTGCTCAAACATTTGATTGGTATCCTATATATATATATATATATATATATATAAAATTTAAATTTCCAATTAACACTAGTAATATTTTATTGTATTTCAAATTTAAAATTTGAATAAGACATTATTACTTGGTGAGTTAATATTTGGATTTGGGGGGATGGTCATGGAGGTGGGTTGATGGATTTAGGAATTAGATGAGACTTTCCCTTATCTTCATTTAATGACAAATGGAATTGGGCTTATGGCGTATGACATGGAGAGTGCGGGGGGAGTTAGGGGTTGGTGGGAAGGATGAAAGGAGATGCAAGAAAAAAATAAATAAGGAATAGAGGATGGTTAGGAGGATAGGATGAAAAATGAAGGATGTGAGGCGTAGTAAAGCAAGGGAGGATGGAGAAGGGGCAAGGAATAAATATGTAGAGAGGGCAAAGTAAATAAAATTGTGTAGTGGGAAGAAAAGAAAATCATGGTAGGCAGAGTAACATGAAGGAAGGGAATTAAATGTAGGGGAGAGGAATGGTAGTGGTATGGGAAGTGGAAATAAAAATACATAAAGGGGTATATTTGTAGACAATTATGCTTGTGATCTAGACAATCGGTCTTTCCCTACTCTCTAACAAGTCTATTTTTTATAACTATAAGTTGATTAATCTCTTAGGATGAATAATGGTTATTTAATCCAAGCCCATGTAATTTAGCATTTCTCTTCTAAATCTAAACTTGTAAAAGAAGGAACAATTTTATTATCTTGTTGGGTCATGCACCATGATTGGGTCTTGCGCTCTATCACGAATGTGTTACTAATGATGAGGTTGCATATTCTTTTTAAATTCTTATGATTATTCCACATCACTATATTAAACCTACCACTATATTCCATTGGTTCTCATCCAAACCATTTTGGTCATACCCTTAACCTGACATGTTTTATTAATTAGCCTATGTATACACATAATATTTTTAACTTTTATCAAATACTAATGCTTTACATCTTGTAGGAACATGTCACAACTCAATCTCTCTGAGTGGATGCCTTAAGGGGTTCACCAAGAAAGGTGTTGGTAGACCTTTAGTGCTTTCTAAGATTGTTGTCCCTTATTGCAACATTATTCCCAATCCATCTAGCTCTTAAAAGCTTTCCATAAACTATTGCTCCTCCCTTGCACAATCCTCTATTATTTTTCTCATTCTATCCTTCTTCTCCTTAATTTACACCCTTTTTACCTATTCATTACAATAGGTCAATTTGGTGGACCTAGTGTATTTTGGGGTCACTTTAGATCTTTTCACTTGTTTGTCTTCCAATCAACCTAGCACAAACTTTAGGCATTATCTTGAAAATGTACTAGGTTGACCCAATCGACCTAGTATAGCCAACATGTTTGAATTATTTTCAAGTGAGATACTTATATATAGACAAGGTCATTTCAGTCATTATTAAGAATATACAATAAAGAGTTATTATTCACTTGCACTTATTCAAAATTTTCTCTCCCACCATTCTACTTGAGGAGTCTTAGTTTAGGTTTTTTATTTGGAGAATATAGCATTATGGATAGGTCTTGGATGATTTGGCCTAATAAAGTGATCCTTAAAAATCACAAAAACCTCTTACAAAGTCCCATTGGCTAAGGGAGAGATTTAATTGCAACGGTTTCACATTTAGGTAAGTATATTCTAAATTTGTTCTCCTCTCTTTTAGTAGATATAATTTGCATAAGTTTTGGCTCAAATAATATTACTCTTCATATTATATGTATTAGGGTGTTACTCATACTTAATTTATTTAAATTTCCCTATACATATTTGATTTCTTTGCATCTAACCCCTCACATTGTGCCACAAGATTTGGTGCACAATAGATTGGTTTAGTTTCTTGTTATTGGAATAGTTTACATTCTTGTTTGTTAGCATAAGTGAATATCAAATCATAGGAATCTTTTAGGGTTTTTATGTGATTATGTTAGACTATAGGCTTTAGAACCCTTCCTAGCATGTTGTGTTGTGAAAATTAATAAAAGTGATTCCCTAATCGGCTCTACTAGATCCCCATATTGGTCATGCTCCTACTTAACAAGTGTTTATGATTGGATTTTCACCCTTGAATAAAACATTAGTCTTATTCATCCAAATATGACAATGGAATCATAAATTTTGTTGTGGGTGATAATTTCTTTGAGATGAATCTCTAGATTTGAGGGCTAGCTCCCCTGATGCACTTATGAAGCTCTATCTATTCTAATCTATCAATTGTGTATAAAAATAGAGAAAACAAATAACAAAACTAAAAAAATGATGATGTACCAACATGTATCATCCTCTCACTTTTACTATAATCACTACTTAAAGATTGACAAGGTTTCCTTGCATAAGACTCATGACCTTTTATGCATTGTTACATTAGTGTTTCACTTGTTAGATTTAAAAGGTATTAAACATTCGAGAAAGAAACATGTAATTCCAAAAAAGGATATGATTTTGAACCACTTTAAAAATGTCTTTACACTTATTAGAGAATACTAACGAGGACTTGTAAAAAATATTTATCTACACGATTTATGGGCAATCAAGGATACAAGTTAGGAAAGACAACTTTCACTAAAGGAGAACAACATGATGTTAAATCAATACAAAAAAATGTAGTGTGTGAGTGGTATAATTTGTCTTACTTTCTTCAAGAGTTTTCAATACAAATCTAGTCAGAGTTTTGTCATTAACTAGTAGAGGTTGCTATGAGAATAGGTTGAATACATATATATAGTTTTTTGAAGGGAAATTAAATAGTTGAGATTGCAAGATCAATTAGACATGTGTCAATCAAGAAAATGAATAGTTGTCATTGATAGTTACAAGAATGACCTTTGCTATTACTGAGTCCATCTTCTTTTGGCATAGCTAGCTCTTTTTTGACTCATTGTTTTCTTCACACATTTGTTATTCCCTTTATTTGTATTCAAACTCCCATTTTAAAACCTAAACAGATATTCATTTGCAATTAGAGTTTGATTTTTTATGGGCCATCACGTTTTGGACTTTTATCTTTACACTTTCCTAAAATAATTAATTCAAATATTTTATTTCCTCTATTTGAACTTCAACAACTATTCCTCATAGTTTGAATTTGATGTTTTGTGGGTCGTCAAGTAAATTCCATCAGATAATTTATCTACACCTTTCTTTGTATTATTTTCTTTGAGAACAAATTATGAAGGAATTATTTCATTTGTGGGGAAATTATCCTAAAAAATTTTCCCATAAGAAATCCTCTTAGTTTCTTTGGAAAAAAGCCCTTCAACAACCTTGTAATGTTTCTTTTTTGATTTTCTGTATTAGTCCACATACCCTTCAAAATATTGAAAAGTACCCTTCAAAATAACTATTTGTCCTTTCTAAATAATTACAAACTTCCACTTTCCTTTAGCTATTTCAAAATGATCCCTTCTGAAACATTAAAATCATCCTTCAGAAAAGTCACAAGGGTCCCTCAAAAAATTTGAAAGCACCTTTCAGAAAAGTGAAAGTGTCCTTCAAAAAATATGTAAATGACTTTCCCACAAGAAATAACCTTTAAAAGAATTGAAAAGGTCAACTTAGCTTAAAAATATCCCTTCAGGAAAGTTGAAAAGTACCCTTTGGCTTGGAATATATCCTTTGGATGAATTTAAAAGGACCTTTAGAAACAAAGCCCTAGATAAAAAGTTTGAAAGAATTGACTTGATTTATCTTAGACAAAAAGTTTGAAAGAAAGACTTTGAGGCTATGACAAAACTTCTAAAAGAATTCTTTGGGAAGAAAACCCAAAATAACTCACTTATGCTTATAACAAAGTTTGAAAGGAAAAACACTTGAAAAAGAACCCAAATAAAGCTTTTTGAAAGGAAATATTTGAACCTTCACCATGAACTTTGCACAAAGCTTTTTCAAGACAAAGACGCATACTATACTCATCAAAACATATGAACAAACAACTAATTTTTTAATATAGATGGCCAATTTTGGTTTGAAATACCAAAAATTGGTCAATAAAATGGTTACTTATAGGGGTAGTATGTTTGTTATAGTGACCAAACTAGGTAGCCTTATCCACTTAAGAGCCAATGGATTCATTGAATTTTTTCACATGCCTATCAGGGATTCTACAAAAATAAAACACAAGGAAAACATAGACAAAAACAATAAGACATGAATAAGCACACACATGTGCATAAGCACTTATGGAACACAAAGAAAATAGATCAACTATGTAAAATAGAAGGAAAACCTTTTGTAATAATGATTTAGATGTGTCCCATTGACTGGGATATGTAGCTCCTCTCCATCCAACATTGAAATTTGTAAAGCATTATGCTGTTTACACTATGTAATCATGTATGGGCCATTCCAAAAAGCATCAAACTTTGTGTGTTTCCTAGGCTTGGCCCTATCTTCATCATACGTAAGAACAATGTCTCCTTAAAAAATCCTTGGCATAGACTTCTTATCAAAATGTTTTTTTGATGTTTAAGATTGCGCTTGACTCTAATCAGTCAACAATGGGAAGTTTCAAGCTGTGGGATAGTGTGGCTTGAAACAACCTTCAGATTTTAGAGAAGTTGGTCTCTTCTTTTATATCAATTGTTGGGGAAAAGGGATAGGAATTTAAATAGCAATGAAAATGTAGGAAATGAAACCTAACTACGGTGATGTGCCTAAGTGTAATCCAAATTCTAACCTAAGCACAGTGAGACTATATGTATGATTCATTCACATTTAAGAGCAAACAAGTGCATGATCAAGGTAAAAGATTGAAATAATAAAAATAGAGGCTCACAACAGAGGCTTCTTTCACTGAGATACAGAAATGTCAACAAAGGCATAGGGTTCAGTCTTCTTATAAGAATCTTCCAATCACATAAGAGGTGTAGAAACATGTATAGTTATGTAGAACTTCTAATTCAAGAAAATGAGATAAAAGCAAATGACATTACTAATCACAACTCTGGAAATTCCACAATTTAGACTACTTTTGAAAATGACATAGATAATATCAACAAAGGCATAGAGTTCAATATTCTTAATTCATTCAGCCACATAAAAGGCACAAAAACATGCATAGTTACATCAACTTTACAACTCAAGAAAATGAGACAAAAGCAAATGATACTACTTGGTCACCAACTCTAGAAAATCTTTAACTATAGAAAGTCCCCCCTCTTCCTTTTTCTCTTACAATTCTTCTTATTTTATAGCCTCAGATGTCTCCTTCCATCATCCCTTTTCTCCTAAAATTCTACTCCATCCTTAACTCATAGGGGACAAACAAACGACGCTTTCAATGCCTTGGATGCATCCTAGTCTTATCAAGAACTGCCCTGACTGTGGCATCGTGATTCATGACTAGTACCTCCTTCTACACCTAAATTTCTCATTCCATCACCTACTTAGCCATGTAATTATCTACTCTACCTCTACTTATAGGGGACAAATAGATGGCCATTTTAATGTTTGCAAGCTCCACAAATCTACCCGATGAGCTATTCTAGCTACTAGAAATAACTCCTACCAAGTTTCCCTCCAGCTCAATTTGTTATAACAGATACACAGAACACTCTATTCTATTGAAATGGGAGAGGAAACTTAGTCAATTTCTTGAAATTCTCCTTATTTCTTAGAAGGCACCGAAGAATGACACTTGGTGCTTTCCACCCGATTTATCAAAGACATGCAGAATTTTTTGCTTTCTCTATATCTTGCTCAGGAATGCTCTACCTTCGACACCTATCATAGTCTGCTTCTTTGATACTTAGTAGTTTTAACAAAATAAAACTCACCGTGTTCCTTACCTGAGAAACCTTTTAAAAGGGGATGGTCGTACATGGCAGTCTCTACATGTTGACACTTGGCATTTCCATAGACCTTTGAAATAACACCTGGGACCCACCATAATCTTTATTTGGCAATGAAGCTTGAAGATGATCTCTTAGAAGTTGACACATGGTGACCTCCACTGCTCCTAAGAAGATATGTAGCATCTTCCACTTCTCCTACTAGGGGTATGTGGCATCTTCCACTACTTCTAGGGATGGAATAAAAAGGGGCTCAGAAAGTGACACTTGGCAGCCTCCACTCATCTTCAATGCTTAAACAAAATGAAACAAATGCCCTACTAGCTTCCAAAAGGGTGCTGACCCCTTTGGTTTTTGGGACACTCCCTTAAATTGCCTGATGAACCAAAATGGTTTAATGGTTCAACAGTTCAACACTTCGTGCCATTTACACATTAATCAAGGTATTGAACCAAAAATGTTAAACCAGTGCATTGAACCTTGGCATTGAATCGACCATCTTTCAAATGTTGACATGTGGTGACTTTAGCTTTCTTCTAAAAAAGTAGTTTAGGGCCTCCTATTATTGCCACCTGGTGCTTTTCACTGCTCCCTGCTACTTAGCTTATTAAATACCTTTGTCAAAAAATAGAATGAAATGTGGGTGCCAAAATGAGATGTAGATGGTGACACGTAGTGCATTCTGCTTAGCTATTATTAGATACATGGCATGATCTATGTCTCTCCTGAATGTTATGAAAGTGTCTCAAATGATGCCAATTGACTAGTTCTGTGTTTTAGAAAGCAACACTTGGAAGCTTCTGCTCAAATTCAACACTTGGGAAAAAATGAAGTGAAAGAAACAAAAAGTTAAAGAGAACTCACACTTAGATTATGCCATTTGGTAGCATCCACTACATTTCGACACTTAAAAAAAAATGAAATGACAAAAACAAACCCGTGCTCTGCTCCAGAGCTCCACTGCCATGACCAAGGTATGCGGGAAACAAAATTGTAGTGCTTGACTAAAAATTAAAATGCAACATAGAGTAAAAATTTACTCTATAGTTATTGGTGACCCCTAGGACTTTTGAGCCTACTCAAAAAGAAACCCAACTCCCACTCTATCAAAATTTCAAAATTTTATAGCTTCATAAGTGTTGTCTGGTAGATGGACCATTCATGGTTAGATAACCCTTGCTTTTTCTACAATTCAACGAAAGCTAGATCAAGGTTAATGATATCCTTGTGCAAATTTTTTTTTAGAATCTAGACTATAGCTTTTAGTTTGAATTCCAACTAGGAAATAGGAACCTAAAAATAAATTCAACTTCTAAGACTGAGGAATCATCCTAGAGGTCCTATAAAACTATTTGATCCCTCTATTTGGCTAGTATAAATGGTTCAATTTGATCAACCATCAGCACCGTGTTGGCATCCAGAAATGGAGAAGGAAGGCCTAGTTGTGCTAGGCCTTCAATATGTTGTCTCATCTCACCGATGCCTTATTTCATGACTTTAAGAAGCTCTTTACAACTATTGGTTATGGCATTGCAACTGAGCACCTCATTGACCCATTTTGTGGTGACCATTTTGTCAGGGATTACCACATCTACCAATGTCACATCCATTGCATTGTAAAGCTTATGCAACAAAGTTTGGGAGTCAATCACTTTGTTGGAGACTATAGCTAGAGTGTTCTCCACTAAATCCTCCACCTTCTTACACATTTGTTGTGCTTTGAGTAGGAAGGTGAGAGATGGCCTAAGCTAAATAATCTCTGAGGAGATTCTTTTCGACATTTACTCATAGAGCTCCTTCACCAGTTTTATCACCCCAACACCTTGTGGCCTATTATCCAGCTCTAGCATTAGTTGTGCCACTTTTTACTCATCCACTTGGAACTAGGCTTGAAAATCCATAGCCTTGTTTTGTTCATCCAACAACTTATGTTACAATTGAGTAATTTGTAGCTAATCTCCTTTGAGTCTCCCCTGTAATGTTGTGTTCTCCTACCTAAGGGCCATTGATGCATCCATTGCATGTGTGAGATTTGCTTTTAATGAATCATTCTAGGCTTAGACTACCCAGTGAGTGTGAAGGGAAACAATATCATGCAACTATTTATTCAGGCTTTCTATTTCATTATCTTTCTTATTTACTTCTTCAGCCAAACTACTATGGTTTGCCTTTTCTTTGGCCAAATTAGCCTCCATCTTCTGTAGTTTTCTTGATGTTTTCAAATAATCTTCTATGACTATAGAAGTGGATTTTATCAATAGCTCAACTCTATCTTTCAGCTTGAATAAGGACATATCAATGGCCACTACATTCATTATATAGTCTTTCAGCTACATTTACTCACTTATCTTGACAATGTTGGGTGACAAATGGGTCACCATCAACTGCTACTGAATAGGGTAAAATTATGACCATAGGTGTGGGATAGCCAATGTTTTATTCTCCTTAATTCTCTTTTTCTCTAACTGAGCTTCTCTTGCCTTCCTAATAGCATTAGCCTATGTCTAGAAGGTGGAAGGGGATGTAATGTGTCCTCCCACAAAAGGATATCCCTATGGCAGGCCATATTGAATAGGTAGTGGTTGGCTATGGGTGAGCTAGAGGGGCATCTTTTTAGGAATAGAGGGGGACAAATGGGGTAATTTTAGGGCTTGAGGCATTGAGGGTGGGGTGAATTGTGAAATGGGGATGGTAGAGGTGATAGGAGGTGTCATTTGGCTAGGTGGAGGCATCATGCCAACAAGGAAAGAAATAGATTGAGAGGGAGGAGGAGTAATACTTACTTGAGGGGGAATTGCAGTGCTCTACACTTAGCACTATGAAGGTTCCTCCTCCTCCTCTGAATCAAAATAGAACTGCACCTTCTTTCTCTTCCTAGGTGTCTCTAATTCTGGCTACATCTGCTTCCCTTCCACATCTTTTATTGCCAATGATGCATGTGGAGAATCAGGGACTTCAATCACGTGCGATGATGGGGAAGTTTTTAGTGGTGAAGATACCACACTCCTTTGTTTTTCCATAGTGCTAAGATGTTAGGGCCAGGTTGATGTAGTGACTGCAGTTATAACTTGCTCTTAGGCATGTGGTTGTTAACTTGGTCCTGCTCTAGCTTCTTGCCCTATACTAAGTGTTGATAATTGGCTTGTTTTTGGGCTACATGTAGGGGAGGGATGACACTCATCCTAGAGTTCCTCCCACATTTCATCTGAATCTATGCTTCCAAAAGCATGGGTGGTTTAAGAAATTTTTTGCCTATATTTCCAATAGGCTTCAATCTTCTCCACATCCCAATATTTTTTCTTCAATGTCCTTCTCAAACCAAAAGTCATCCTAACTTTGGGATCGTAATCCCTCTACTTATCATAGAAGGTTTCCCATGGCCTATTATGTGGCAGGGGCAAATATGTCAATTCAACATAAAGACTAGGAGCATCTTCTGTAGGGTTTTTTTTGGTCCCCCAAAAAGGTGGCCTTCATGTGCAATCCTAGCCCCAATCCTATTGCTCCTTACCCAAGAAGCTATGTAATCACTTGGGTTATAAACCCATTTGTCTTTGACTAGTAGGAAACCTAAGAAGGCTAGCTTTCTCAACATAGTCTCAACATCTCTGTCTTCTAGACTCATGTTGCCTACCATCCATGAGAGATTGTACATTTTTCTCTTCTTCTTCCTAGAGCCATACTCATTGTCAACTATCGACTCCTACATGGTGACTTCCAAGAGTGCCAACCTAGGAGTTAAAGTCTTTGGTAGCAACACTGGTTCCCCACAGAAACCATGAACCCTTATGATAGTGTGGTGGGAGCCAAAATAGAAGTCACACGAGATTGGACAACTGACCAGGAGGTTCAAAACACTTGGAAATAACCTATTTATGATAGGTTCAAGGCTAAGGCAATAAAAATTAGGGTAACAAATAGTTCCCAAAAATCATATGGGTCACTATTTTTTGATAAAATGTGTGTCCATGTAGACACAAGAATGGTCCTTTGGGGGTCAAATCCTGAGTCATATAGGTTCAAATTCATATGTTGGGTGAAAAGGTCAGGGTTCTGATACAGTATGAGATGGAATAGATAAGAGGAATACCTAAACACCCCTTTTGATCTGAATTGGTTCAGTTGCTCCACTATTGAAAAGGCAATGTGCTCTGAGAAGTAAAGATGATACTCCTGCATCTTGTCGACTATCTTTAGCCTGAAAAGGATGGCCATTTGCTTTGCATAGACCACCATGTCATCCTTCATGCCAAAAATGAGAGACATCATTGACAGTGCATCTTGGCTAGCTAGCATGAATTGAGTTCTTGTTGTAGGGATTATGGGTACTATAGTATCACCATTGGCCATTTGTAACTCAGACCTCAAAAACCTTGTTTGAGTGTTGACATTCACCCACATTCTCTGCATCTTATCAATAGTGGGGAATGTAGTGGTATTATCATAATGCAATGCTAGCATGTCCTTAATAGCTTGTGGTGTGATCTACACAATTAAGGGACCTTATTAAATGGTGTAAGATGGTGCATGGAGCAAGTCTGTGCATAATTCAATCAAATTAGGGCATGGATGCACAATTGGGAAAATGAACTGAGCTAATTGTGAGGTCCATATCCTCATTTCAAATGTCTCATATTGCCCTACTCTAGGTCTTTGAAGGTACCTTTGGTGTGCCCCTTCTCTAAGACTCTTGATACTATCTTTTTGCAAGACTGGGTCCATGATTTCATCTGTGTAATCCTTTACCTTTGAGGGGTCACTGGCTTGACCAACTCTTGGGAATCTAGTTCTCAGATAGGTTCTCGATGGTTGTGTAGGAGCTGAAGTATATGATTTACTAGAAAGTAACCTAGACATCCCAGCTCTTTTTTGTGAATATTATGCTCCCACCATCTCTATATCTTTTATGTAATACCTGTTTTAAATTTTGTGCAAGATAGAAACACTCTTGCTAGAGCAAATTTTACTAGGCACTAATAAATCAGAAGGAGTAGGATATTTTTGCAGGTATGGGAATGCTTGAGAGTTTGTAAACTCTAAATCTTGCTAAGGGATATTTATGGGCATATTAAGTCCTAAATGGCATTAAATTCATATGATTGTTAGCAGATCCTACTCAATCTTTAGGAAATAGTGAGGTGGACACACTATGCAAGTTGTGGTGCAAGGTACCTTAGAGGTTTTGAAAGATTTGGGAAGCATTTAATGCAGTAAAATTTAAAGAATAATACAAAAACTTTCTAAGCCACCAACTCTGTGTTCAAAACACTTATTTAAAAGGAAAGTGGGAAAATAACAACGAAAAACAAAAATAATGTGGGAATGGGAAACTACCTAACTACATTAATTAAGCATCCTTAACTCCCTCTAAGATCAAAAACAAAATTTCTAATGTCTTTTTCATGGCAAGCTAGCTTATGTTGCCATTCAAGTGATTAAAACGGGTATATCTTTGGTGAAATGTCCTCTGCATAGGCCACATAGATTTTCTTACATTTAAACGAGTCTAAGTCAAACATGCTTTTGACATCCATAAGCTCTTCTTATTCTTGAAAGCCCATCAAATACTGGTCCTTTATGCTGTCATGTCTTATCCAAAAATTGAGGGCTATTGGTTCTCCACTCTGTGTCTTTTGATATCCATCACTTTTTGGCATATCTCTTTCTGCCTCATTTTTGGGTTCTATTGCATCATCATGCCCCTTGATGACTTCAACCTCTTGAATGGATAAATCTAAAAGCTGGCGTCCCCACTGTATACTCAGATAGGTCTCAATGTTACCTCCTCCACATTTGGCCAATTCATGGTGTCCTTCAAGAATAGTGTCACCTATCTTAATGACTTGATCAAGGAAGTGTCCATGCTCCTCCACATCTTCTTGTGAAGAGAGAAAAAAATTCAAAAATGATCTCTTCCTCATCAGAAGTTAAGGAAAAAGCTTGTGACTTGTCCTCTTGTTCATCAAAGGGGGTACTTATGGTGACTTCCTCCTCATATATCATGTAATCTTATTGACTAACCATGAACTGAGCATATTCTTCCTCCTTATTTGCTTCCTCCAAAATATATTCTTATTTGAAAAGGGATAAATAAGAAGGCTGTGATGAAAAACAAGAAGCTTCTTGAGGAAGGATGGAAGGGACTTGAGGGGAAAGTGAGGGTTTGGAGTCCTCTTCCCTTTCTGCTATCATAGACTCGACATTATTGGGGAAATAACCTTGATAGGTTTGATTTGGCTCATGGGCAGGGGTGGCATATGTCTGATATGAAATTTGTGGTGGTGGATATGCAATTTCATATACTTGGTAAGGTTGTCTCTCATGAATGCTCAGCTTCTCTTCTAGAAATGTAATCAATCCAGACACATCTAACATCTCATACGTGAGCCTTTGCCAATTTGTTCTTCCAATGGGATCCCATTCACTTTTAATTAGATCTACTGCATTTCTTATTTGATGGATGACATGATTAGGAATTTCTTGGCCACATCCCCTTATCTTGTCAAGCTCCAATACATGTTTTTTATATCCCAGTAATGCTTTTTTGAAGGTGAAAATGAGATTAGACTAAGCATGGGATGTGACATATTGGGGAGGCTAGGCATAAGATTGGTATATCTCATGACCATATGCATTCTTATTGTCTGACGTGATTACATGAGAAACTTGATCTTGATAAAAAATATATGAAGGAGCATAAGACTCATAGCTCTGAGTAATAAAATTATACATACCAAATGGTGATTTCTTGATGATACCAGGACTGCTCAACCAACTGATTCAACTCAGAGTCACTACTGGTGTTGATAAAATAAAAGCCTTCAAAGGCTGGTCAGTCGAAGAACACACCAAAATTCTTCAACTCCTTGAAAGATTGGTCCCACCGAGCATGCCAAAAACTGTTGATGTTTAAAATTGTGCTTGATTCTAATCAGTCAACAATGGGAAGTTTCAAGCTGTGGGATAGTGCAGCTTGAAACAACCTCTAGATTTCAGAGAAGCTAATCTCTTCTTTTATATAAAGTGTTGGGGAAAAGGGATAGGAATTTAAATAGAAATGCAAATTCAGGAAATGAAACCTAACTATGGCAATGCGCCTAAGTGTAATCCTAATCCTAACATGAGCACGGTGAGACTATATGTAGGATTCATTCACATTTAAGAGCAAACAAGTGCATGATCAATGTAAAAGATTGAAATAATAGAAATAGAGGCTCACAACAGAGGCTTTTTTTGTTGAGATATAGAAATGTCAACAAAGTCATATGGTTTAATATTCTTATAAGAATATTCCAATCACATAAGAGGCATAGAAAAACATACAATTATGTAGAACTTCTGATTTAAGAAAATGAGACAAAAGCAAATGACATTCCTAATCACAACTCTAGAAAATCCATTGTTTAGACTACTTTTGCAAATGACAAAGATAATATCAACAAAGGCATAGACTTCAATCTTCTTAATTCATTCAGCCACATAAAAGGCATAGAAACATGCACAGTTACATCAACTTTACAACTCAAGAAAATGAGACAAAATCAAATGATACTACTTGGTCACCAACTCTAGAAAATATTAAATTATAGAAAGTCACCCCTCCTCCTTTTTTCTCTTACAATTCTTCCTCTTTTATAGCCTCAGATGTCTCCTTTCATCTTCCCTTTCCCACACAATTCTACTCCATCCTTAACTCATAGGGGACAAATAGACGGTGCTTTCAATGCCTTGGATGCATCTTGGTCTTATCAAGAATTGCCCTGACTGTGGCATGGTGATTCATGACTAGTACCTCCTTCCATGCCCAAATTTCTCATTCCATCACCTGCTTAGCCACACAACTGTCTACTCTACCTTTGCTTATAGGGGGCAAATAGATGGCCATTTTAATGTTTGTAGGCTCCACAAATCTACCTGGTGAACTGTTCCAGCTACTAGAAATAACTCCTGCCAAGTTTCCCTCCATCTTGCTTTGTTGTAGTAGTTACACAAAACACTCCATTTTGTTGAAATGGGAGAGGACACTTAGTCAATTTCCTAAAATTCTCCTTGTTTCTTTGAAGGCATTCGAGAGCGACACTTGATGCTTTCTGCCTGATTTATCAAAGACACATAACATTTTCCACTTTCTCTATATCCTACTTAGGAATGCTCCACCTTCAACACCTATTGCAATTTACTTCTTTGATACTTATTAGTTTTAACAAAATAAAACTCACCGCATTCCTTACTTGAGCAACCTTTTAAAAGGGGATGGTCGTACATGGCAATCTCTGCATGTTGACACTTGCCATTTCCATAGACCTTTGAAATACCACCTGGGATCCACCACAATCTTTATTTGGAAATGAAGCTTGAAGACGATCTCTCAAAAGTTGATAGGTGGTGACCTCTGCTACTCCTGGGAAGATACGTAGTATCTTCTACTTCTCCTACTAGGGGTATGTGGCATCTTCCACTGCTTTTGGGGATGGAATAGAAAGGGGCTCAGAAAGGAACACTTGGCAGCCTCCGCTCATCTTCGACACTTAAACAAAATGAAATAAATGCCCTACTACCTTCCAAAAGGGTGCTGACCCCTTTGGTTTTTGGGACACTCCCTTAAACTGCTTAATGAACCAAAATGGTTCAATGGTTCAATGGTTCAACACTATGCACCATTTACACATTAATCGAGGTATTGAAACAAAAACATTGAACTAAGGCATTGAACCTCAACATTGAACTAACTATCTTTCAGAATCTGACACGTGGTGACTTCCACTTTCTTCTAAAAAAGTAGTTTAGGGCCTCCTGTGACTGCCACCTGGTGCTTTATGCTACTCCCTGCTACTTAGCTTGTTGAAGACCTTTATCAAAAAATAGAATGAAATGCAGGTGCCAAAATGAGACGCGGATGCTGACACATAGTGTGTTCCACTTAGATACTACTAGATACATGGCATGATCTATGTCTCTCCTAAAAGTTATGAAAGTGTCTTGAACGATGCCAGTTGACTAGTTTCATGTTTCAGAAAGTAACACTTGGCAGCTTTCACTTGAATTCAACACTTGGGAAAAAATGAAGTGAAAGAAAAAAAAAGGGAAAGAGAACTTGCACTCAGATTAAGCCACTTGGTAGCATCTGTTGCACTTTGACACTTAAATAAAAATGAAATGATGGAAGCAAACCCGTGCTCTACTCCAAAACTCCACCACCATGACCAAGGTATGTGGGAAACAAAATTGCAGTGCTCGACTAAAAATTAAAATGCAACGTAGAGTAAAAATTTACCCTACATGCTTATTTATTCACTATTGGTGAGTAATCAAGGTATGCATTGCCTGATCTCTTGCCTCTTCAAGCTCTATTAGTTCACACAATTTGACTCCCTTGATTTCATTCTCCATCAACTATAATTTATTAGTGATATCTAATACTGACAATTCAAGTGAAATAGGATGTCTAGCTTCCCTTCCATACATAAGTGTATATGGAGAATTTACAATTGCCCTCTTTAGAGTGATTCTATTAACCCAAAGGGCTATTTTCAACTTAGTGTGCCATGTTCATTGATTTTCCTCCATTTTTCTCTTGTTGATCCTCATCAAATTATTATTTATGGACTCTACTAGTCCATTTCCCTGGGGATAGTAGTTAGAGGAAGTACTGAGGTAAATGCCATTCTTCAAGGCCCATTCATTTATCCTTACTCTTATAAATGCTAATGTTTTAATCTGATGTGATAGTTGAGGGAACTCTAAACCTTTTTATTATGCTCTCATAGAAATCTAGGAATTAATTTTCATTGGCTTATTTAAGAGCTAAAACTTTAGCCCATTTAGTGAAATACTCAGTGGCTATCAACACCAACTTGTGACTATCACTAGAAGGAGGATTAATAATACCTATAAAATCTAGACCTCATTTCATGAAAGGCTATTCAACTTGGATTATATGAAGAAGAAAAGTAGTTAGTTTCTATTTCCCATAAAATAGGGCACATTTCTAAAATTTTCTCATTCAAGCATGGGTGTCTTTGAGCAAAGTAGGCAAGAAATAACTAGCCCTCATGATCTTAGTAGTGGTGGTTCTGGGAGTAAAGTGACCACCAGATAGGCCATTATAAAACTCATGAAATACCTTGTCAATCTGTTCCAACTCAATACATCTTAAAAGTACACATAAAAATTCTTTTCTAAAAAGTACTCCATTCACAAGTACATAGGGAATAAATTGTAGTCTATAATACCTTCTTTTATCTCTATCAAGACCTTCTGGACACTCACTAGTTTGAAATAATTAGATCATGTCCCATGTCCAACTTCTCATGACTAAAAGTGCAAATGTTATAGGATCATCATGAAGTGTCAAAACAACCTCTTTTTATTCTTTCAAATTTGAGGCAAGATGCTCACACAATCCTTTCCTTTTCACTAGCTTAGTTGTCTTGATCTCTACATCATATTCCATTACTTTGGTGATCCATCTTGCCCTTTTCTCATTCAAGTCTTTGCTCAACAAAAAACGTTTCACACTAGGATGAGGCATAAAAATGTGAATTTTATTAATAGATAGCATGTGCTTGAATTTATTAAAACTTCTAATTATGGCAAGCACTTATTTTTCAATATATGTGTACTTTACCTCATATCCTTCTAAACTTTGACTAAAAAAGGTAGTAGGTTGTTGAAATTTTTCATCATTTGCTTGGGTCAGCATGGAAAAAATTATCTCTTTGTTTCCAAAAGTGAATATATTTAAGTCCTTGGAGAAGTTAAGACTTACGAGAGTATGAGCTTGGGCAATGGCTTGCTTAATCTCCTCAGATCTTTCTCTTCTCTTTCTTGTCTAAGTGAATGTCTCATATTTTCTCAACATGGAGGTCAAGGGCTTAACTATAGTAACAAAATTAGGAATGAATCTCCTAATGAAATTAATATTTCCAAAGAAACTTTGTAGACCATTTTTATGTTTAGGCAAAGTCAATGCTAAAATAACACTTACCCTTTCTAGATCAATGGATAGACCTTTCTTTGAAATAATGTGTCCCAAGACCTTGCCCTCATGAACAGAAAATACACACTTTTTTAGATTTAGAGAGATCCCAAATTCTGTACACCTCTCAAATATTTGTCTTAGGTGCTTCAAATGGTTATTTGCATCTTTGTAAAAAATAGTTACATCATCTAAATAAAACAACATAATGTCATTGATCAGCCCTTGGAAAGCCATATCTATTACACATTAAAAAGTGGATCCAACATTTGATAATCCAAATGGCATTTTCATGTAGGCATATGTATCCTATTTGGTGCTAAATATTGTCTTATATTGGTCACTTTCATTGAACAAAATCTATTTATATCCAAAATAGCCATCAAGGAGAGAAAATCTTTCACTACCAATTACAACTTGTAGAATTTGCTCCATAGAAGGGAGAGGATAGTGATCCCTAAAATATACTCTGTTCAAGTCTCTAAAATCAACACATAACCTTATTTCTCCATTTTTATTTCTAACAGGGACTAAATTGGCCAACCAAGAAGAATGCTTAATAGGAAAAATTATTTAAGACTCAATCAATTTGGTCAGCTTTTTCCTCATGAGGGGTTCAATCTTTGGATTGATTTGTCTTTGCCTTTGTTTAATGGGTTTAGCATTCTCATCCAACTCTATGGTGTGTTGAGCAAATATTGGGTCAAACCCCTTCAAATCATTATACTCCCATGCAAAAATATCACTAAACTCCTTCCATAATTCAATGAAATTATGTTTTTCCTAACTAGTGCATACCTTCTCAACTATAAGTAGCTTATCCTTAAAGATTTCTATCCTTTCATAGTTTTCCTACTTAGTGGACATGTATACATTTTACTTCTTGAGCTGGTCATCTTCATTGAAAATACTCTCAAGAGTCACTAAACCTTTATAAAGCTTAGTAGACTTTAGTTGGATAATCTAGTTGCCATATTATTATTATAGCTTAGACTAATTTTTTGTAGAGAACTCAACTTCTTGTAAGAAAAGTACTATTTAATAATCACTATCAAAAACCTACTAATTAGTAACATTTTCTAGTATAGAAGGTCTCATAATCACTTTAAGATGGGGCTAATTCTTGCCTTTTTTTATGCCCTTGGGAACATCAAATTGAGCACCAATAGATGCCAACCTATAAGCATGCTTATTATCTTCTCTCGGAATAGAGGTAATGTTAAATGCCTTGAATTCTTCTAAAATATCCCAAACTCTATGTTTTTAAGACTTGAGCAAGGAGTTCTTAGTCAAATTTTGCCCTCTTACTTGATTTACAACTAATTCACTATCACCAAATACTTGTAATTCTTTGACACCTCTTTTCCTTTCCCATTCTAAACCATGAATGAGGGATTCATATTAAGCCAAATTACAAGTACAAGAGAAATAAAATATAAAAGTTAACAATTACCTTTCCTTTGAAGGTGAAACCAATATAGCTCTACCACCTGCACCAATCTTGCTTTTGGATCCATCAAAGAAAAGCTGCCAAATGTCATTCACATCCTCACTTGATTTCATCAAATTAGGCATGGAAAATTCCTTATCATGCATATAGTAGACTCCTAGACTATATTATTCAATAAATTTGTATGGATCATGGTCATAGTTATTATCTCCCCACTCATCTAGAAATAAGTCAGAAACTCCTTCAAGGGAAGATGAGGGGGATTGGTCAATGTGAAACTCTTCTTCATCAATGACAACATAGTTGAAATTTGATACCTTAGGTGAATATGGTTCTAAATGATCTCTATGAATGGGTTCTGAATCAATCATCACTTTGGTGTCATATTTTGTTTTAAACACCATGTATGACCAATTAGCTACCAGATAGCCACCTATCTTAGAAGTGAAAATCCCTTGACAGACAAAGGGTAAAATAAGGATGTAAATATGCTACCACCACATCATGAGGTACTAAAAAATTAGGAAAATCATGAAGGATTAAATTTAAAACTTTCACAAAGTTTTATCTAGTGTCCATCCAATTGTAAAACTCCTTTAGTCATTGGCTCATATTTGAGACCCAGTTTATCTTGTATGCATTTGGGCATAACTAAGGTGATTGCTCCACTATATATGACATAATTATAAACTAATAAGTCACTAATTATTAGATATAAGTAGAAATGATGAGTCTTCTCATCCTTCTTTACTTTATTATCTATAGATTGAGTTTCCTTGACCAAAACTACATTTTCACTTCACAATGAGTCATCTTATTTACCCAATCCATGCAATTCCTTTTTCCACATATCTTTATGTCCTAGAAGTGCTAGATAATCCAATAATGAAATGTTCATATTAATCTTTTTTTATCTAATCTACAACTTTAATGGAAGGATTACTTACTTTTGGATTTTCTTTTTGAACATTTTCACCTTGTGATGTAGTGGGTGGAGGCAGAGCTATAGAAGTTGGTATGAAACTTAGAATTTTTTGATTTTCTTGTGGTTTAGGAGTTGAAACAAGACCACCTCTCATCTAAGCTACTTTATAGGTCATAATGGGTCCTTTAATAGTTACTTTATTTATTTATTGATTGTTTCCTTGATTTATTACTTAACTAGTTCCCTAAACTTCATCAACAACTCTCCTCTTAGACCTAGTGTTGGAAGCAACACTAGTAT
>JARHVA010006355.1:610000-740000 GCA_037957365.1 Torreya grandis
CTTTTTAGAATAATAGTTTAGCCTACTAGGTGTACCAAGTCAACTTAGTGTATTTAGAAACACTTTATAGTATTTTTTATATAGCCTAATCAATCAACTCAACCCAATAAAAAATTTAATTTTTAGACTTTTAGATCATCTGACTAGGTTGACCAACTCAACCTAGTACATTTCCAAATTTCCAATCGAACCAACTAGGTTGACTAGGTTAACCTATTATATTTTTAGCACTTTTTATCATATTTTTGTATTCCTTGGTCAACCAAATCGACCTAATTTATATGTTTTAGATCAATAATTTCTATCTTTGAACCATTAAGGTGAGTTTATATTCTTCTATATCTCTTTATTTTTGTACTTTCTTTTCAAGTTTGTAGCCTTCAAAACTGCCTCTACACATCTAACTAGATCAATTTGGTTGACCTAGTATTATGTCTTATTTTTTTTCTAAAAATAACTAGGTCAACTTGGTTGACATATTAGGTTTTCCAAACCCTATTTTTAATAGTGCTAACTTGACATTCTTGACCTAGTTATATTTTTTTTACATATAGTGTTTTCACTACACCTTGTTTCAAAGTTGGATTCACCTTATTTGCTAATCACATCTTTCATTTCAATTGTTTGCATGCTTATAATGGTTCATATATTCTAATTAGGATATATTTAATTAACCACTTAGTTGCATTATTTCTATTTTATGCACACATGACCAAATCACTTAACATAAAAAATCATTTTAACATTTGACTACCTAGGCCAACCTACTTAGATTTTGTCACCAAGGGGGAAACTGAATTGATACTCTATTCAATTATAAAGTGTGGTTAATGGTATAGTTTGGCTAAGCACCTGACACTCTTATCACTATAATGTGTGAAGTAAGGGGGTAGGACCCAATTCCAAGCCTATATCATTTCCACTACAATCCCTTTCATCCTAAACTCACCTAAAACTATCCATAGATTGATATTTAGTACCTTATTTACATCTAAATTTTTATCATTTAAAATCATTATTAATAATCTAACATTATAGGTTGAACAATTAGCTAGCTTTACTTTCCAAGTTATTTTATTACTTTTTATTCAATTGTGTGCACAAGAACTTGCACTAACTAATATTGGTGCAAGATTTTTGATTTGTATGCTTAAATTGGATTGAATAATATCAATCTATTTTTTTTTTTTTTACTTTATCATTCACTTTCTTGGATTAGCTACAAATTATCTTGTTTTATTCCCTATCTTACTATCAATATTTTATGTTTACCTATCTACTATACTAGGTTTATCTGGTTGACCTAGTACTATCTTAGAAACTATTTTCTAAACCTATTCACTATACTAGGTTGACCTAGTCAACCCAATATAGTCATTAAGTCCTATTCTTAAACCTGGTCAACTTGATCAGCCTAATTATATTTATTGTTATCTCTATTTATCAATCTATTTCTCCATCTCTTTCATTTTGCATTCTATTCATTTCCTTTTAATCATAATGAGGTCTCCCATTAGAATATTTTTGGATAGTCTTAGTCCATTTAGATCCTATATGGGATGTTCATTTCCCCCTTTCTTTTCCTCCCAAGAGAACCATCACTCTTAGGGCACCTCTTCTCCTCCATCTTCAAATTGTCACATGGTTCAAATAACACCTCAATTTGAAGTTGATGGATCCTATCCTTTTTACACCTCTCAATAAACTTCTCAAAATATTCAAACCAATGTAGGAGTGATTGACACAAGTTTGTTTAATAACCCTGTCAACAATCCTCCTACTAATAATCCTCCCCACACCAATTTAGGGAGTACTCATTGTAACACAAACCCATCACTTGATAAAACCCATCTATTATCTCAAGTAATTCAACAAATTAACATTATCCAAAAATATAATACCAATCAAATAATGCAACTTCAATAACACCTAATTAATGCGAGTAATCAAACTTCAATCATGTATCCTCAAGCCAATCCTAGCTAAATTCCTACACCTCTTAAAGGTGCATTAGGTAATGTTATTCCTCAATAAATAATGAATAACAATATATTTTAAACCATTAAAAATGAGGCTTTAGCTCCGTTCATTATAGCCATTGACATTGGTAACATATCACCAACTATAAAATATGATGGGACTAAAGACCCTGCCTCATTTCTTGAAGCCTTTGGTAATATATACAAAGAATGGATCCAAACTAATAAATTTTACATTACTAAAATCTTAGTTAAAAATTTTATTGGTGATGTATTATAATGGTATAATCAATTACCTCAACATTCTATTTGGAAACTTGAAGACTTGGTCAATCTTTTAGTTAAATAATTTCAAAACAATGAAATTCCAAAAAATTATCTTAGCCATTTCATAAATCCTAAGCAAACTCTTAATGAATCAACTCATGACTTTATTAAAATATGGAGATCCCTAGCTCATAAATCTAATCATAATAAGTCTAATGTTAATGTATTCAAAATCTTTACCACCACTTTAACTCCCACTCTTCAATACAAGGTTTGAACCTTTGCTCCTCAAATTCTTAATGAATCTCTTGACCAAGCTAAATGATAAGACTTTCTTATGAATAAATTTGAACCTAATTGTAAGATTATTAAAGGATGTTTCCAAACATCCAATGCTATCACTAGTAATGCTTCTCAAGCCAAATTAAGAGTTACCAAAAATGATATTCGTTTACCATCTCACATACCTCTTTTGGTACATCAAATGAGATAATTTTTACCACCTTCTAAACCTTTCATATATCCTAATGCTCGTCTTAAGTGGTATGATCCCAATATCATTTTTTGGTTTCATGCCAACATTGGACATTCTCATGAGTCTTGTAGAGGGCTTTCTAGATGTGTTATTTCTTACATCCTTGGTAATTCATTTGACCATGAAACCATGATCAAACACTATCATCAAGAGCACAATAATGATTCTAAAAATTGACAATCATCTAAGGCTTTTACAATTAATAACCAAAAATATTCTTCCCATAATTAATCAACTTCCAAGGATTTTTGTGTAATTGACATCGATTATGATAAATACTTTAACAACTCTCAATATGTCAATATGGCTAAAGTTAACTATCATCGAAAACTTACCCATAAAGATCCTACTACCAAGCCAAATAAACAATCTTTGGAGGAAAAATTGCTTAAAGATACCACCACCATCAATATTGAATCAAAATCACTTGAGGAACAACTTCCTCTTGCTAATCCTCCAAGCACATCTATTCCTCCAAAGTCTAATGTGTCTTCTAAACCTCATGGCTCTTCTTCTAAATTTCATTGAAATTTTCTTAAAGAACTTAATTCTATGCAATGCAAGATTCCTCTTATGGAGTTGGTTTTCACTTCACCTTATCATCATAACTTATTTATGTAACAACTCCAAGAGATTGAAGATCCATCTTATTTAGAGGAATAACAACCTTCTACTGATTATAAACCAACTAACATTAATACCATCAAATCTATGTGTCCTTAAAAACTTTCCATTGAATTCCATGAAGAGGACATGATTAATGATGAAATCCTCTTTCATGTTGATTATTTGCCTCTCTTCATCAAAATAGCCATCAATACCACCCTCATTCAAAAACTTCTAGTTTATGAAGGTTTTAGTATTAATGTAACTTCTTAATGGCTTCAACAACAACTTGGTTATAATAAAGGTCATATTAAACAAACCCATCTTACTTGTCATGTTTTTGATAAGACTAATCAAAATCTACTTGGTTGTATATGGCTTCCCTTTATCATTAGTCCTAAGACCATTTAGACAAAAATCTTTGTTCTTGACCTTCCTTTATCTTATAACATACTCCTTGGTCATCCATGGACTCACTGAATGAGGGCCATTACTTCTTCTAGTAGTCAATGCATTAAATTTCTCCATAATGGAAAATGCTATAAGCATGAAGCCAATCCCAACCCATGGAGTATCTAGTTACCTAATCCTAAATAAAAATATCATATTCCTATGATCCCTAAAATTTTTAATGCTCTTTTAACCGAGTTCATCAATATCAATCTTGATTTATAAGTTACTCTTGTAGATTTTGATGATTATGAGCCCAATGAATTACAAAATACTTTAAACACCAACAAATTAATTCCATATATTTTATAATGGCTTCCTCCTTCTCTTTTACTTAGGGATTGTACCATTCCTCTCATGGATGAAATCACTAATTTTCCTCCTCCATGCAATTCTCAATAGCCATCTTTATTTGAATTTGATTTTGCTTTCAATGATTTTGGAGTGGCTAAATTATTTAAATATCCTCTCACCATGTCTCCTAGAAAATTTAGTAATCTTAGGATTTTGTGTATTGAAGATCCTCTTGAATGCCAATCATGTATAATTTCTCCTACATATGAAGATAACTATATCATGGCCCAAAATCAATCAAGAGACTTGGATGTCTTACATTATCAAAAGACCTTAGCTCAAATTCATGTTTTAAATTGAGATGTGCATACCATTTTTGTAGCTAAACACTTAGAACCTGAGGGCTATGTGCTTCCTATTAATCTTACTCTTATCAATTATACTTGGGTGGTAGAATAACATACACCTTCTAAACCTCCAAAATCACCTTCACCTTCTCTCCTCTTTTAGATCCTCTTAATTAATCTAATCCTTCTCCCATCAACACTATATCTACCTCTTCCATTCCATTTACTTCTTATACTCTTTTCGTCATACTTGATGCCAAGGCAACCAATGTTGATTATCATGGTAACCAAATTTGATCATATTCATATTTGTATTTATTTACATAATATTAATCTTGATTATCCTAAATATAACTTTCCTTTGCCTTTAATATATGTTATTTTTGCTTCCATGGTTGGATATGAAATGTTATCTCTTGTGGATGGTTTTTTGGAATACAATCAAATTCATATAGCTCTCAAAGATCAACATAAGACTACTTTCACCATGGAATGGGGTACTTATTGTTATTTAAAAATTCCCTCTGGTCTTAAAAATGTTAGGGCCACTTACTAACATGAAATTAATCATACCTTTCATGACCTCATCCATAAAATTATCAAAACATACATGGGTGATCTTATCACCAAATCCAAGCATTGTAAGAACCACATTTTTGATCTTGCCATCATCTTTGACTATCTCCTTAAATATAAAGTCTGAATTAATCCTTTCAAATGTGTTTTTGAGGTTACATCTAGCAAATTATTATCATTCTTAGTCTCTCTCTATAACATTGATGTTGATCCATCCAAGATTAATGTTATTATCAATATGGCCATTCCTTGTTATATTCCTAATATTCATACCTAATTAGGCAAACTTGGGGAAATTAGATGATTCATTCTTGAGATGGCTTATCAAATTCACTCCATTAATTCATTTATTAAGAAAGGTATAGCCTTGGAATGGAAAAATCCATGGTAGAAAACATTTGAGAATATGAAAAAGTCATTGCTTCATCTACATACACTTTGTCCACCATCTAATAAGAATCATTATACTTATTACACACCTATTTTAGTATGGGTAGTGCTTTCCCAATAGGATGATATGAGTAAGGAATATTCCATCTACTATATTAGTCGAAGCCTAATTGATTATGAAACATGATATACTAAAATTGAGCATGATTGACTCACTATCTATTTTTATATTGAAAATATTTTTCACTACTTGATTTACCAAACCACCTATGTCATCATTCATTCTAAACACCTTTATCATTTCTTCTCTAAATAATTTCTTCCAAGATATAGAATTGGCAAGTGGATGGTCTTAATAATGGAATTTAATCTTCACATTGTCACACAAAAAACTATTAAAGGGTAAGTCATAGCTGACCAACTTAACATAACTCCTATTCCAACCACTTATTCCCTTTAAAATAATCTTTTATATGATAATATCCTTTATATTGAAGTTCTTAATCAATTAATTTCTCTTAACTATTATTTTCATAGATTTGTTGCTGATCTTGAAGCTAATAAACTTGATGAATCTTCCCTTCCATCTAATACTACTAAATCAAATGTATTTATTGAGGAGCTTCCTAAAATTAATGTTGACTTACATGAAGATACTTGGACCCTCCACTTTGATGGCAAGATCATTCCTTTATATTTCCATTTTACATTTGATGTCACTAACAACATGGTCAAGTACAAGGATCTTATATTAGGTATGAAAGTTGTTATTGATTTTGACATACAATACCTTCATGCTTTAGGTGATTCTCAACACATTTTGCATCAATTTATTGGTGCCTATCAATGTAAAAGTGAAAACCTTATCACCTATCATCAAATTGTAATCAATCCTCCCAAATATTTTTTCTCTTTTACAATTGATCCTATTCCTAGAAATCAAAATTCCATTGTTGATTATCTTGCCTCTTTAGCATCTTTTTTCCATCCACATCAAGTTCTTTTTAATCATTTTTTTATCATATAAATAATCAAATCCCCATCATCTACTCACCCTCCTAATTCACTTATTTTCCATATCAAAGCTATCATCATCCAAAAATGTCTTTGGTATCAATATCTCATCCAATTCTTAGAACATCAAACTTATCCTCTTAACTTAGATTCTCATAAAAAGACACGTCTCCCCAAACAAGCTTTCAAGTATGTATTTGGACATAACATCCTTTATTATCACAATGCCAAAGGTGCCTTACTACATTAGGTCATTAAATATAAGGTCCTTCTTCTAGTTTAATGAACACATGGGGGCATTTGTAGTGGTCACTGTAGTGGACATACTACAACTCATAAATGCCTATGTATCAGTTACTATTGGCCTAATCTAGGAAAGGATACTATTGAATATGCTAAGAAATTTAATCCTTGTCAGCTTCATAATGATTTCATTGATTCACCACCAGCTAAACTTCAAAACATTGAATCTCCTTAGCCATCTTCCACATAGGGATTCAATCTCATTGGTAAACTTCTTCATTCCCACGATAGACATGTCTTTATTATCATTACTATCAAAAACTTTACTAAGTGGGTAGAATCCATGGACCTTGTCAATGTTACCAATCCTAGCATATCTAAATTAATTATAACCCAAACCATTTACTATTTTGGTGTTCCTCATATAATCATTTTTGACAATGGTGGTAATTTTAAAAATAAACACGTTGAACAAATTTACACCAAATTTAAGATTAATCACAAATTATCCACTCTTTATCATCCATAGTGTAACGGTAAAGCTAAGAACACTAAAAATATTCTTAATAAAATCCTTTAAAATATAATTTATGAAACCTACATGTATTTGCATATTCATCTTTATCCCACACTTTGGGCCTATCAGACTAGCATTCATACTACCACTAGGGAAACATCATTTTCTCTAGTTTATGGTTCTGAGTTAGTTTTTCCTCTTGAAGTTGAGCTTCATTCTATTTTTATACCTCTTTATGGCATCATTATTGATGAGGAATTGTGTGAGGTTTTCCTTCTTTATCTTGATCTACTTGATAAACATTGCCTCTCTACCTTACAACATAATCACCAATATAAGGCTTGCATTGCCCGATAACATAACAAATATGTCAAAATCTACACATTTAATTTTCGTGATCTTGTCCTTAGATTAGAATACACTCATGACAAAGAAGGTAGGTATACCAAAAAATGGTGGGGCCCATACTTAGTTAAATATATTCTTGGTCTAAGTACCTACCACCTATAAACTAATGAAGGCCATGTTTTCAAAGAACCCACTAATGCTCAATTCCTAAAAAAAAAACCTCACCTAATCATTTCCTTCTTATTATTATTTCTATATATATTTATCTAACTATTTTTTCAAGTTAATTAAGCATGAGTCTCTCCCTCTATAGTACTTCCCTCTTATTCACAAACCTTTAGTCCTCACTTTTGGTCTTTTGGTTTCTTGATGTACCATAGTCTTCATTATCTTTTTTTCCATTCTTCTTTCTATTTTCTAATTTTGATTTAGTACCCCTTGGGTTATTATTTTGTGATTTTATTTGTAAGACCATGGATAGAACCTGACATCTCTCACAAAATCACCATCTCTAACTTATCTACCTTCTCTTTTTGTTGCTTGGGTTTTTATTTTGTGAAGTGATTTGTACAAAAGATCCCTCACTTTGTTTTTCTCTTGCTTATTATCAACCTTGTGGTTCTTTATTTTATGTGTTTATTTGTAAGACGATAGATAGGACCCAACCCTCCTCATAAAATTACCATTATTTTCATGTTCTTAATCCTTTTTATTAGATATTAGATTTTTATTCTTTTTCTAAATGGAATTTGCACAGCAATCTACGTTAACATGTTTTCCTCCATTTCCCTCTTTTGTATGATAATGAATCACACCTTTATTATCATTATATCCCTCTTTTCCCATTTTCATATTTTTTATAATTTCAAGAAATTCAAATTGTTCTATGTGTCATTCCTCTTGATTCCCCCTTTTCTTTCATCTCCTCATTGGATAAAACAAGATCAATGTCAAGATAGAACTTTTATTTCACCTAGATTTACGAGACTCTTAGACTCCATGTTTTTTAAGGTTATTTCTCTGAGCAACCTTGTCCGAAAGTTTTTACATGAATGTCATTTATAGGACCCATGTTTGGTCTTACTAATCCATATGGAGGAGGAATAGATAAAGCCATAAATAAAGTTAAAAGCCAAATCATTTGAAACAAAAGACAATGATACCTAAAAGGCAACATACAAATCTCAAAAGTCAAATCACACCAAAAGACATGACTAAAAGTCAAATCTCTAATCGAAGCTCAAAATCCATAGTTAGCATCACATAGAGCTAAAGTCCTTTAGGGTGTAATAGGCTAGTAAATTGGAATAACAAATTTCAAAAATATCTATGATGATACCTACTTTCTCACACAAGTACACAATATTTGTAGTAAACTAACAACTCTATAAGGGGTCCTAAAGAATTAGGAACACATCATGGGGACAGAGGTCCATTTTAATTTTAATGAATATATGTTCATGGGATGATCTATATATTCCATTTATTTACCCAAGATTGGTGTTGCTAAGATAAATTCTTCATAGTTCTTAAGGTTGAAAGTCCTCTTGTTTTGAAAAACCTAATTTGAGTGTTTTTATTTTGATAAAGTGTTCTCTCTACCTTGGTTCTTACTTCATTTTCCCCTCTACCCATTTCATTTCCCCCCTTGATAAACAAATTTTGATTCCAAATCTGTTTTCCCTCTTCTTTAAATTCCTTCTTTATTTCTTAAAAATATGCTACCACTTCTTTGTTTTAGTTTTATGTACCTTTAGACGTAAAACAACATGTTTGAGAAATTATGGATCGCCTTTTTATTTTACACCATAAAAATTTTCATTTACTAAACTTACCTTACTTTCTCTTTCTCATTTATCATGATTTTGTTATCTTGTTATTATGGACAACTATGTTTGTACCATTTTTCCATTGTTGAGTAAGATGTGATTTTTTACTACTCACTCAACAATGTTGTTTTCCCTTTTATGCATCCCCTTTTTTCATTGATGATTGAGATGTGGATTGTTATTTCTCACTCATTAATGTTGTTTTACCATTTGTTTTCCTTTTACCATTGATTTGTCTTGCTTATCATTCTTTTTTAAACATGTATCCTTAGTTTGAATTGGTGAGTTTGCCTTTTCTTACTTTAGTTTTACTTGTTTGAGTTTTTTGGTATTTAGTAGCCTTGCATTTTTAGTTACTTGATTTAAACTTTTTTGACTTGGTCATTTGGTCTAACATAACACTTGTCACCCAGCTTACCAAATTCCCAAGTATGTCCTATCCACACAACACAAGTTATCTTAGATTTTCTTGCATTTGTTTATTTTTTCTCCCTAGTTTTGTACTTTTAGGTTTGTTGAGAGAAATCTCTGTACCCTACATAATCAAAACTAAAAACACAACTGACAACCATCCTATGATAAAAAGTAAGTTAGGGTAGGCATTAGTTTTAATTTTTAGTTATTTACTTTGTAGATTATTTTCCCTTTCAGTTATTTTATGATTTTTAAAATAATACAACTTTTTTTTAGCATCAACATTGTGTGTGTCCTTATGTTCTTTCTTGAGGCACCATCCCCTATTACACCTTAGTGACACATGATGAGATTTAAGTTGGGCATATGTATACACATAATATTTTTAATTTTTATCAAATAATAACACTTTCCATCTTATAGGAATCCATCATGACTCAATATATCAAACTTCATGCCTTAAGGGGTGCACTAGGAAAGGGGTGGGTAGACATTTGGTGTTTTAAAAGATCATTTTCCCTTATTAACACATTATTCACAATCCATTCAACTCCTAAAACCTTTCCCTAAGTTATTTCTCCTTCCTTGTACATTCCACTAGTCTTTTTCTCTTTTTATCCTTCTCCTTTCTTTACAACATTTTTACCTATTCAGTACACTAGGTCGACCTAGTCGACCTAGTGTATTCTAGGGTTACTTTAGATCTTGTAACATGTTTGTCTTCTAACTAACTTAGTGTATACTTTAGGCATTAGCTTGAGAATGTACTAGGTCAACCTAGTCAACCTAACAAAGCTAACATGTCTAAATTGTTTTTGGGTGAGATACTCCTATATATACAAGGTCATTTTAGTCATTATTAATAATATTCAATAAAAATTTATTATTTACTCGTGCTTCTTCACAATCTACTCTTCCACCATTCTAATTGATGAGTCTTAGTTTAGGTTTATTATTTGGAGAATCTAGTCTTATGGATAGGTCTTGGATACTTTGGTATAACAAAGTGATCCTTAGGAACCAAAACAACCTCTTATAAAGCCCCATTGGCCAAGGAAGATATTGAATCATGATGGGTTCACATTCAAGTAAGTATATTCTAAATTTGTCCTCTTCACTTTTAGTAGATAGAAGTAGCATAAGTGTTGGCTCAAATATTATTACTCTTCATATTTTATGTATTAGGGTGTTACTCATACTTACTTTATTTGAAGTTACCTATACATATTTGACTAATTTACATGTAACCCCTCACATTGTGCCACAAGATTTGGTGTGCACTAGATTAGTTTTCTTTCTTGTGTATTAGCATAAGTGAATATCAAATCATAAGACTATTTTAGGGTTTTTATGTGATTGTGTTATATTTTAGGCTTTAGAACATTTCATAGTATGATGTCTTATGACAATTGATACAAGTGATCCCCTAATTGGGTCTAGTGGATCTCCATATTGGTCATGCTCCTGCTTAACAAGTGTATACCCTATCAAAAGTGTAGGTGTGCTCTATCGTATCTGATTTAGGATTAATAATTCTAGTATATAAAGGCCATGACCTAGCAAATCTAAATTTGTTATGGTGTATAGTTGTTGTCTAGATATTTTATAGGCTAGTAAAATATACCTAGGCATTCATCATATTAAATCCCCTTCATTTAAAGGTGAAGCTACCATATGCTTATGTTTATCTATTCTAACTATTCACACTTTTAGCATTTTATAACTTATAAAAAATATGCAAAAGGATATACACAAGTTATCTTATTTTTGGTTATTACTTTAATCGCAACATCATGAACCATAATACACTGATTTTGCAATAAATAAGCATCTAATTTAGATAATATGCAAATATTTTCTTAGAAAGTGGAGAATAAATAAACTAAAATATGTGAGAAATAAATAAACTATACTTCACAACAAGTAGTTTTATAGAGCTTATTATATCTATACAAATAGATAAATATACAAAATATGATAATTCTTTTAGCAAATGATTAAGAAAAATATGAAATCATATCTAGATTAAATGATAACACAAATTTTACCATTCTAATCCTCACATAATGCAATGAGAGATCTCCTTAGATGAAAATTTCTTTAGAAACCAACTTTATTCTTATTCAAATTTAACAAAGTTCATAGAAAAACATACAAAAATTTAAATGCAAAGTTTTAGATTGCTTAGTCTATTTTCGATAATAGTTAAAATTGATTTTCAAAATTACCATCCTTTGTATTATATTCCTATCCCATATTTATAGATTTTTAGATATCAAATACAATTAGGAGACAACTCCTTGAATTCTCCATGTGTTATGTTAAGTCTTGAAAACTATTAGGAGATGTCTTCCTTGAATTTCTCATGAGTGGCACACAGTGATTGATGACATGTAGATCTTTTATTTTATTATTTGGATCAAATACAACTTATTTGAATGTTGTGCTCACATCACTTAAGTGATTTTTTTTTTATAAAATGACTTCAAGTAATGAAATTTAGCTAAGTTACTTGAGTCTTTCATTCTATAGAGCAAATTAATTTTACAATTAATTTCTTTAAGTGACATTACTTTTAAAGTAACTAATTAAAACTAAATTACTTCAAATACATTTATAAATTTTTTTTGAAGAAAATAGAAGTTGAGAAGAGAAGTAAAAGTAATCATTATAACTCATGAACATCTGTTCTACACTTTTCCCTATAGTTGATGTGTTGTGACACCACAATTAGAATAGGTATATCATTTATATTGGAAATTTATTGCCTTTCTATTTCAAATCTTAGTATCTTATTATCTAGCTTCTTATAATAACCTTTCAACCTCTCAAGATTGGGTTCCAACCTCTTGACTTGCATATGACTTTTAATTAACTCCTTTATTGATTTTGTTGTGAATAGAGTCATGGAATTTTTAATTACTTGCTTAAATTGATGATGTAATTCTTCATGTGTCCTTCAAATTTCTTCTGACCAAACATTAGTGAGATAGAAGATACAATACTCTAGATCTATTTTCACATTAGGATCACCTTCTTCTAGAGTCTTCATTTCTTCAAACATTTTTCCAAAAATGTGCATGGAAAAAGATATGATGTGTTTTTAATTTTCTTTTATCACTAATCCCTTTGGAAAAATCTTTTCTTCAATAAAAATATTTTCTCTTAAATCATTTATTCATTGAATTTTATCTTATTGAAATTTAGATATTCCATTTTCATTTTCAATCTCCTTCATCATTATTTTTAACTATGTTAATTTCTTCTCTATATCATATAAACTTTTTAGAACCTTTGAAAACCATTTCTACGTAGTTTGTATCATTTTATCTATCTATTCATCAAATACTTTGGCCTTATCACTATTTTATTCTACAAAAGTTATTATTTTATGATTAATCACATCTCCTAAAATTAATGGCTATAGGGGATCAAATCTTGCCACTTTGTCAATTATTCACACAACTTATAAATCTACTCCTTTAGTTTGGATTTATCATCCTTTTCTTCATCAAGATTTTGAAAAATGATATTGATAAGAGTCTATGTGTATTGATTCAATCCTTCTATAGTGACTTATCCTAATGATACCTTTGTAATTATTGATTCATCTTCAATGATTTCACATTTATGCTTACCCTATGAAAGAACTAATATTTCTACAAAGTTTTGACCTAAAGGCTCAATTATCAATTTTGAAGTCACTCTAGCACTCTTGGTTTTTTAACCTTACAATCAAGACTTTTCATAAGTTTCAATTCTATCTCTTCCAAATATATTTCTTCCTTTGACTCAGGAGCTATTTGTAATACCAACCATGAAGAGAAATCTATACTAGTAGATGTTGTTGAATGAATCAACATTTTTTGTTGATTATCTTCCACCTCTATCTCTTGAGTGGGAACTTATATTATATCTATAATATCTTATAAATGAAAAAAATTGGAATATATTTATTCATTTTTCTCTTTCTCTACCTTCTTTTCAAAATTTCCTTATTTTTTTCTTTTCCAGTGGATTTATTCTTGGGTTCACTTATTATCTTTTGTTTTGATATCTCCTGAGATGAGATCACTTACTAGTAGTTATCTTCTCTATCTCTTTTTGGGTAGGAAAAAGAGTAATGGTGAGATGATAATTTGAAGAAGGGGGATGTGGAGAAGTAAGTAGAGAAGATGGGGGAAGAGAAGGAATAACATCAAACTCTTATCAAGAGGTTTGATGCTAGGAGACTTTGGAAGTGGCATGAGCGTGGATGAGTCTACCTTTTTCACTACTGTTTGTATGTTCCTTGATGATAATGAATATATGTAAGTAGTGGTAGAAATAGGAGTGATAGGAGGAAGTAGTGTCTGTGAAAGAAACTAGAGGAGATGCATAAGCAACTAATTGAATTGGTATATTTTATTTTACTAGAGAATATGTTTTATTAGCATTATTCTTGAATTTTAACTTCTTAGCTAGTTCTTGACTACCTTTTACTTGTATTATTTTCCTTTTATGACTTACTTGGCCAATTTTTATCATTATTAACTACATGTAGTAGCCCTTACTAACAAGCCATGTTGAAGTCATAATAAGAACTAATGAAGTTCTCTCCGTAATAGTCTTTACCTAATTCTTATATAGTTAATTTATGGGAGTGGAGCATTATCTCCTCACATTGCATGATAAGAATCATGAATTACTTTTCCATTATATTCCATGTCTTTAGGAATTATAGACAAATTAAAAGAGCAAAATTTTTAAATAGCCATCATACTATTATCCCTTGTTCTTACTTCAAATTCATCTTTGAAATCAATCCATAAGTCTTCAATTGTAGGGATATGTATATATTCAAGAGAAACTATGATTTGTGCTATGTGAATATAATCAAAATTTTCTCTAGCCTCAAAATGTGATTTATTATAGTTATGATACATCTTTGTTTATAGATTTTTGACATTATAAATGTATACATAATGATATTGGCTAATAATAATAGGAAACCAACTAAGTAATGTTGTACTTCTAACTGAAGATCATGTAACTCCATCAGCTATCTATATAATTATGTTATAATCCATTTATCACTAGGGTACCTTGATAATTTACTGGTGTCCTTATGAAACCACCAACTTTGATGTTTGTGATATTCAAGAATTGAATAAAAATACATTCAAAATGAGAAACTACCTCCAAAGCTACATTAAATAGTCTCTTGGCCTTCAAAGAAATATTTAATTTACAAATGAATTCATATAAGAATGCATCATTTACCCTTTTATAGTGTTTTAAGTATTCAAACAAAGTCAATTGAGGGTAGTATTCATATATAGGATCTATGACCATCAATCCTTTTATAGTTAGTATAGAAAAGACTCTATTAAATGTTGTATCATATACTAAATATGAAGTCATTTTAAAATCAAGAGTTTGAAATACATTACTCAAATGATGATCAATGTTGTCACTTATCATTCTTGACCATTCAATCCTAGTAGGAATCCTATTGACATCAATAGCCCTTATATAATCATACATCTAGGTAGAAAAGTTATTAGCATTTTTCTCTCCATTAATAACTACCTGATGTCATCAACTTATTGGACCAAGATAGACCTCACTATTTTCCTTAGAAATCTTGAGGGCTGTTTTGATTTATTTAGATAAGTTGTATTCGATATCTTGATATAAGCTACTATTTTACTCTCCCAAAGATTTCAAAATTTTCTATCAATAAGTATATCACTTTAGGTCTTGTTTGGATCTTCAAACAATAGTAAAAATACTAAACATTTAATATGATCACCACATTACCTGAAGTATCTTTTACTATTTTAATGAGAGAATTATAATACATAGCAGATTATAGAACAAATTTAGGTAGTGTGTGGATCTTTGGAAAGATGTAGCTTGTAAGATTAAATTATTTGTAATTGTTAGCATGAGTGGTGTTTTGATTATGGCTTTAGACCTTTCCAATAACTCATTTATGGAAACATGTCGCATGTCAGTATCATTGATTTCTAACAATTTGGATGCAATGCAAGACTCAATGTCATATTCCTTGTATTCATACTTCATCACTACTTATTTTGAATTCCCAACTCTCTTTGATTTTGTCTTTCCTTTCCTACTTGGCCCTAGAACTTATTCAAGTGAAAGCTCAATAACTTCTTTAATTAGATTTACTTCTTCTTATACTCCTAACATTTATTGTGACTAACACTAGAAAGACTTCGTAAATGCCCTTAAAAACTTAGTAATTGTTCCTCTTGATTTCAAAAAAAGTTGAAAATTTGATTTAAGTTGTCTTATCTTAAAATCCTAACAAAAATTTAGGTATTAGGGACTTCCATCAGTAGTAAACCTTCAAAACTTCAATAAATTCATTCTACATAATAGGGTGCTACAATACCAGGAATGTCTAGGTATTTATAAAATCTTTAGGGTTAAAAAATATAAGTGAGTGATAATCATTCACAACTATAGTTAAGTAATTAGTTGTTTAAAATTTGAGTAAGTGATGTCCTTTGGGAACTTCATGTAACATGAGACTAGTTGTTCAAGTTTGAGATTACAAGTAACAAGTCATGAAGAGTCCAGGTAAATGGTCTAGGTCATCTGTTAGGTGTTTCTAGAAAGATGATGTATTTTGATATTTTGTTTTATATTTTCATATGAAAAGTGTTTATAAAGAATTTATAGGATTTTAAGAAAACCATGCATGCAAAAAATGACATTGATAATTTCTAGCAAAATAAGAAAAGATAATTTTTTTTTAAAAATGATGCATGAAATTTTACCAGAGAAAAATAAGATATACAACTACAATGAGATAATTAAACCAAAGGGTAAATAATATAAATACCTTAAATGTAAGTGGGTTGTGAATATTTTGGCCAAAATCACTTCATAAACTCAAACAATGTAACTCAAGATTCACAGGAGTAACAACTAGGTTAGAAAGTTCAAAATCTAGGTGGGAAATAAGGTGAAATTTTCAATATTTATATTAACCCATGAATTAATGACAACTAAGTGACACATGTGAGTGTAGCCACATAAGTGATTTGATGATTATCAGGTTTCATGAATTACTTTTCTTGATTTGGGCCACGATGTCAAGTAACTCCATAACCCTGATTTAGTCTATGCTTATGAAGACTTTGAGCTTATGAAACCTCATTGATTTTAATTATGACTTAAGCAAGTGAAATATATTAAAAACATTGAATTGATCTAATTAGTGCCTTTTGGGTTTATGAATCTACTTTACTCATATTTTATGATTTTGAAAAATAAATTAATTTCACAATTCTGATTTAAACTAGATGGTGTAACTTAGGCTTACGAAGACAACTTACTTCACCTTTGTTAAATAAGTCAGATAACATAGAGAACCCAAGTTTTCATATAAAATAGCGTAAACACTTATTTTTTTGAATTTATTGGAAGGATGGATAAATGGTTTTTATGATAATGACCGAAGTAGTCATTTTCTAACTTTATAGAGTAATTTTGGTAACAAAAGAAATTATAGTGGAAACTAAAAAAGTTTAAGTCTTATTCAAGAGACTATGTTTTGACAAGGACAACTAATTCTCATAATACAAAAGATAATAATTTCAATAGAGGTAACCCAAAATTCCATTTATGAAATTTTGGGGACACCAACTATCTCTAATTGAGGGAATCTTTATTTCTATCAAAAAAAATGAAATAGAGGTGAGGTCCTAGTATTTCTAGTTTTGAGTCTTTTCTATTAGGTACAAAATCATGTAAAACTCAATTAAAAAAACATAAAAAAGAAAAAAAATGTACAAAAGAAAAATTGATATTTTATTTATATACATACAGGTGTTACCTTTTTGCTTATTTATTGTAAAGCTTCAAGTGTTACCCATTATAAGGCAATGGTAGTTCAATTCTTTTGAAGTGGAGTGTAATGTTGAACCTCTTTGGCTAAAAGGTCTTCAAGTCTTTTTAAGACCAAGAAAACACATCAATATATTTCCTAAGAAGCTTAATGAATGTTTATTTTTCTTCTTAGGAACAACATTTTCTAATGTTAACCATCTTGGGCTCTTCTTGAATATCCAAATCAACTTGTATTTTTGGAGAACTCTTACCATACTCATTATTTTTCTTTAGAAACTGATCATGCTTATCAAAAAATTCTTATAAATAAACTAACCTTTTAGGAATTTAATTTCCCTTCAATTTAATAACATATTCATTATCATCATGCTCAAGGTCAATATTACCTATTATTTTCTATCATGGAAGTGAACTACTTATACCAAAATACAATTCCTCAAAATTATCTTATTGCTTGAGAAAAGCAATTATTTATTTATTATCATTAAATACCTATAACTGATCCACATTATTTGGAATCATTGGATGGAAAACCATCTCTACTCTATATTCATCTTCATGAAAAAGTGTAGGCTACTAATTTGGCATGAGTATAGCTACAATAACCTCAAGATAATTATCTCTAGATTTCTGATCATGAGAAATGAAATTGATTGTAAAGGATGCAAAATCAAGTGTTGTACTCAAAAATTGATCACAGTAATACCTTAGATTATCCTTCTTTACTTGGTATTGGCCATAAATTTACCTTACAATCAACTCAACATCTCATTATGATTTTAAAAGTCTCACTCTTTTATATTTTTCTTTTTCTTGTCTTAACAACATTGATTCATACTCTACTATGTTGTTACTATTTTCAAACATAGGTTTTTAAGAATAAGTATATATCTTACCATCAAGTGATATTAATACAACCCTAACAGATAAACCAAGAGAAAAACAACTTCCATAAAATTATAATGTCCATATTTTATCTTCTTCTTGTGTCTCAATTTCTTGTACGTCCTTACCCAATTCAAGGTAATAGACTCCATGATATAGTTCTTTAAAAAGAATCTATGATCTTGGATCATCTAATTTGGAAACTGTATAATTGGATTTCTTCTTAGTCTCAAATTGTTTATTTACACCTTTGATTAGAATATGATAACATGATCAATTCATCTTGACTTCTCCCCCCAGTTCTTTGTAAAATTTTATACTCAACAATATTTCATAGAAAATAGGAATATATGTAACTAGAATTGTCATTTTAAGTCTTTTATTTGGAAAGACTGCTAGAATAACTTGATCATATTTGATCTATCTAATCAAGGGAACTTGTCTTTCCATTAAGTAACATCTCCCTATTGACTTATTTAGATTAATTCCAAAAGGATTAGCTACTTTAGCTAGCATGACATTATCAAAAGCTCTAGAATCTAGAATATAATTACTTAACTTGAACCCATTGATTAAGACAAATACATAGAATGGCTCTAGTCTTTCAAATATGGAAGCAAATGTGGGAGAGGTAGTTATAGAATTATTTTTAAAAGAGACCTATTTGGTATTAGGATATATACCTTTTCAATAATTAATTGTATTGTTTGATCCTTTACTTTAAACATACTTAACTAGTCTATTCAGTTGATCTGGATAGGACATTAGGTGTTTAGATTCTTACATTTGAATCTTAGTTTTATTGATGTGGTTAATAATGACAAAAGAAGGGATGGATATATAAAAAATAGGATTAGCTTTATAATTCTGAGTGACTTGATTATGAGGTTGAGAAGAAGATGTTGCATATTTATCTTCTAGAGCAAGGGCAGAGGGTAAAGGACTACCTATTTTAAGGATGCTAACATTAGGCTTGGAGTCTTCTTTCTCTTTTTCTTTTTCCTTGGAAGTTTTTTCATCATCTTGATAAATTTGTGATCTTTTAAATACTACAAAAGAGTGATTATGATCATCTTCAAGCATTTATTCATAATCAAATTTTGATTCATATTCAAGGAAGCCTATATTGGAGTCACTAGTAGGATCTACAAAATCATCCTCATCAACAATTCTTTGATCGAAATCAATAACCATATGATCTTTTTCAATCATTTCAATTTGATTTTTTAGAGCATCCTTAATTTTGAGTCTTTGTGGAGGTCTAGTAATATGATTATGGTTCTGATAACTAAAATTGCATTTAGGTGTGTTTATGATAGGAGTAGAATGAGCACCTTGAGCAATTTACCTTTTAACTTGTAGCAAGTCATTAGCTAAATTTTTCAATAAGGGATCAGTAATATTTTTTAATGTATTCAAATTAGAAACATCAACCTTGGAAGTTATTTTCTTAGTATTTCCATCCATGATAAGGTCATCTTCAAGCTCTATATCAATGTTATGAGTTGTTGATAAATTAGTAGGATGTGCTTTATGTAGTTGATAGCTAACCTCTAAAAACTAATAATTGATGAAAACATGCTTCTAATTATCACCAATGGGTTGAGAATCCTAAGGTATTTATTAGAATAGTTTGTTAAATTTAGAAATGAAATATTCCATGTATTCATGTGGTTCTTTTTTAAGTTGAGTCAATTAGGTGAGAAATATGTGTGAGTCTTCAATAACTTTAAACCTCTTTTCAAATTAGTCACGCATAGTGGCCCAATTAGTTATGATTTAATGAGCCAAATGGTAGAACCATTATTTAACTAAGTCATGTGAGGTTTCAATGAAGAGTCTGACTGACACATCTTCATGCTCAATGCCAATCACTCCACAAGCTACAAAAAAAGTAGCTAAGTGTTCATTTAGACTCTATTTTCCATCCCCTATGAACTTAGGAAAGTTATTTATTGACCCCTAAGGTAAGTAATTAAGAAGAGGCATTAAATTCAATGGGATAATATCTTCCCCCCAAGGGATAGGAATTTTTTGTGTCATTCTTATAGGAATAAATAATTAAGGATTAACAGGTTGGATTATTCTTAAAGAATTATGTTGCAACTAATTCACTAGAGTTTGTATTCATCTAACAGGTAAAAGAATTGATATTTTTGTTTTTGTTTAGGGAGAAAATTTGAAATTAAACTATTCTTTTAATTGAAAGAAGTCATCATTTTGGCCTTGAGCTCATCTTTCCATAGTGAAAGGTCAATTTGCCAGATTGAAGTGCTTATGTTTCTCTAAGGATTTATTTAAGTTACATCAAGTTTATAAATAAAGACTTGGTAAGAGATTAATTGACATGTAAAAACTTAATAAAATAATGCATTCCTTATAGACAATTAAATATATCTTTACAAAACATGGATAATTGACCACTAGTCTACATCTTTATTTTATATGCAACTTTTTACACAACAGTGCTTCACAAGGTGAACAAGTTTTTTTCCCTAGCATAGTCACCATAAATTGTTGGCTAGATATTTTTTAGGATATAAAAAGATACATAGGAAGTCATGAGATTAAATCCCCTTCAATTAATGGTAAATCTATCATATGCTTATGTTTATCTATTCTAACTATTCATAGTTTTAGATTTTTGTAACTTATATAAATTATGCATAGTATATACACAATTTATCTCATTTTTGGGTAATACTTTAATCACAAAGTTCATGAACCATAATAGAGTGATTTTGTAGCAAGTAAGTAGCTCATTTATAGATTATGAAAAGAAGTTATTAGAAAATTGAAAATAAAAAAACTACAATATGTGAGAAAGAAGGAAATTGTACTTTATAATAACTAGTTTTGTAGATCTTATTATATTCGTACAAATAGATAAACATAAAAGATATGATAATTATTTCAAAAAATGATTAATAAACATGTGATATCATATCTAAATTAAATTATAACACAAATTTTACCATTTTAATATTTACAAAATGCAATGAAAGATCTCCTTAGACACAAAGTTCCTTAGAAACCAACTTTCTTCTTATTCACTTTGATCCAAGTTCATATAAAAACATACAAAATTTTTAACACAATGTTTCATATTACTTAGTCTATTTTGCATACTAGTTATAATTACTTATCAAAATTACCATCCTTTGTATTAGAGTCCTCTTCCATATTTATACATGTTTATATATCAAATACATTTAGGAGACAACTCCTTGAATTCCCCATATGTTGAGTTAAATTTTCAAAACAATTAGAAGATGTCTTCCTTGAATTTATCATGCATGGCATGAAATTGTTGATGACATGTAACTCTTCTTGGTTTCACTATTTGGATTAAATACAACTTGTTTTCATGTTGTGCTCAGCTCACTTAATTAATTTTTTCTTAAAAAATGACTTCAAGTAATGACATTTAGCCAAGTTACTTGAGTCTTTCATTCTATAGGTAACTTACTTTTATAACTAATTTATATAAGTGACATTACTTATAAAGTAACTAATTAAAACAAAATTACTTCAAATGCATTTCTCAAAACTATTTGAAGAACATAGAAGAAGTTGAGAAAAGAAATAAAAGTAATCAGTCTAATTCATGAACCTTTGTTCTCCACTTTTCCCTATAGTTGATGTGTTTTGACATCATAAACTAAATGGATGTATCATCTGTCTTGGAAACTAATTACCTTTCTATTTTAAATCTCAATATATCATTATCCAAATTATTATAATAACCTTTCACCCTCTCAATATTGTGTTCCATTCTCTTGACTTGATAATGACTTTTCATTAACTCCTTTATTGATTTTCCTATGAATGGAATCATGGCCTTTTCAATTACTTGGTTGAATTTATGATGTAATTGTTCATATGTGCTTGGTGTTTCTTATGATTAAATAATTTTGAGATATAATATACATTCCTCCATATCTATTTTCACATTATGGGCATCTTCTTCTAGATTCTTCATTTCTTCAAGCATTACTCAAAAAATTTGTATGTAAAAAGATATGATGTGTTATTTTTACTTTATTTTTATTATTGATCCCTCTGAAACAATATTTTCTTTAATAAAAATCCTCTCACTTAAATTATTTATTCACTAAAGGCTATCCTATTATAATTTAGACATTCCATTTTATCTTTCAATGTCCTTCATCATTGTTTATAGCTATGCTAATTTCTTCTTAATATCAGTTATATTGCATAAAACCTCTTAAAACCATTTCTATGCAACTTGTATCATTTTATTCATCCATTCATCAGCTAAATTGGCCTTATCAATATTTTATTCTACCAAAGGTATTATTTTATGATTAATCATATTTTCTAAAAGTAATGACTACTAGGAATCAGATCTTGCCACTTTGGCAATTATTTCATATAGCTTAGAAATTTTCTACTTTTGTTTGGCTTTATTAGCCTTTTCTTCATCAAGCTTCTGAAAAAGGATATTGATAAGAGTCTATTTGTATTATTTTAATCCATCTATATTGACTTCCCCTAAGGATACCTTTTTAATTTCCATGTCTTCTTTAGTGATTTCACCTTTATGCTTACCTTATGGAGGAATTGATATTTATACAAACTTTAGACCTGAAGGCTTAATTATCAGTTTTGAAGTCACTCTAACACTCTTGGGATTTTTACCTTTACAATCAAGACTTTTTTAAAGTTTCAAGTCTATCTATTCTAAATTTATTTATTCTTTTAACTCAGGATTTGTTTGTAATGCCAACCATGAAGACAAATCCATACTAGTGGATGTAGCTAAATGTATCACCATTTTCTATTGATTATCTCCCACCTCTATCTCTTGTGTAGGAACTTCTTAGATATACATAATATATTATAAATGATCAATATTATAATATATTTATTCATATTTCTCTTTCTTTTCTTGCATGTCAAAATTTCCCCATTCTTTTTCTTCTCTAATGGCTTTATTCTTGGGTTCACCTATTATATCTTGTTGTGATATCTCCTAAGAAATTTATCGAGTAGTTATCTGATCTAAATATTTTTGGGTAGGGACAAGAGGAATGGTGAGATGATCATATAAAGGAGGTGTATGTGGAGCAATAGGTGGAGAAGATGGGGGAAGAGGAGGAAGAATATCAACCTCTTTTTAGGAGGTTTGATGCTAGGAGACTTTAGAGGTGGCATGAGTGTGGTTGCGTCTACCTCTTTCACTAATGTTTGTTCATTCTTTACCAATAATGAAGATGAATATGTGGTAGTATCAGTATAAATAATAGTGATAGGAGTAGTGTCTATGAAAGAATCTAGAGGATATCAGAAGCAACTAAATGAATTGGCACCTTTTCTTTTACTAGAGAATATGTTTCATCATCATTCTTCTTTAATTTCAATTTATTTATTTGTTATTTACTACCTTCTAATTGCATTATTTCCTTTTATGATTTACTTCGCTAATTTTTATCATTATTAACTCCTTCATGCAATAGTCCTTACTAGGAATCCATGTTGAAGTCATATCAAGAACTAATGAATTTTTATTAGCAATAGTCTTTACTTGATTATTTTTGTAGTCAATTTATGGGAGTGGATCATTATATCCTCCCATTGCATTATAAGAGTCATGAATTAATTTTCCATCATCTTCCATGTATTCAATAATTATAGACAAATCAAAAAAGAAAAATTGTTGAACAATCATCCTATTATTATCTCTTTTTCTTTCTTCAAATTCATCTCTAAAATAAATATATAAGTCCTCAAATGTAGGGATATGCATATATTTAAGAGAAAATATGCTCTTTGTTATGCCCTTATAATCAAAATTTACTCTAGCCTCAAAATCTAACTGATTATAGTTATGATACATATGTGTTTATACATTTTTGGATTTATAAATGCTTGCACAATTATATTAGCCAATAACAATAGGAAAATAAATTGAAGAATGGTGTAATTTTGACTGAAGATCATGTAATTCCGCCATATGTCTACATAATTCCATTAGAATCCATTTATCATTAGGGTACCTTGCCAATTTTACTAGTGTCCCTATGAAACCCACCAACTTTGATGTATGTGAAATTCAAGAATAGAATAAAAATACATCCAAAATGAGAAATTACCTCCCAATATACATCAGATATTCTATTGGAATTTAAATAAAAATTCAATTTGTAATTTACTTCATATAAATTCAATTGAGGTTATTATTCATATATAGGATTTGTTTCCATCAAAGCTTTTGTAGTTAGCATAGAAAAGACTCTATTAGATGTTGTAGAGTATACTAAATATGAAGTCATTTTGAAATCAAAAGTTTGCAATATATTATTCAATTGATGATCAATGTTGTCACTTATCATTCTTGACCATTCAATCTTCATAGAAATCCTATTGACATCAATATCCCTTATGTAAGCATACACCTAGGTGGAAAATTTATTGGCAATTTTCTCTCCATTGATTAGACATAATAATTGAATGATGTCATCAAATTTTTGGACCAAGTCAAACCTCACTATTTTCCTTTGAAACCTTGAGGGATATTTTGATTTCTTTAGATAAGTTATATTTATTATCTTGATAAAATATTTTTTTTACTCTCCCAGAGTTTTTTAGCTTTTTCCATTGATAAGTTTGTCACTTTAGGTCTTGATAGGATCTTCAAATAATAGTCAAAATTTTGAACATCTAAATTTATCACCATATTTATTTTAGTATATTTTACTATTCTAGTGAGAGAATCATAATACTTATCACATTTTAGAACAAATTTAGGTAGTTGTGCAGAGCTTGGGAGAGCTACAACTTGCAGGATTCCACTCTTTGTCATTGCTATCATGAGTGGTTTTTTGACTATGGATTTAGACCTTTTTATTAAATTATTTATGAAAACATGTCCCATGTTAGTGTCATTGATTTCTAACAATTTGGATGAAATGCAAGACTCAATAGGATATCCCTTATATATATACTTCATCCCTAATTATTTTGACTTCCCAAATCTCTTTGATTTAGTATTTATTTTCTTACTTGGCCCTAGAACTTCTTCAAGTACAAGCTTAGGAACTTATTCAATTAGAGTTACTTCTTCTTCTACTCCTAACATTTGTTGTGACTAACACTAGAAAGATTTGGTAAATGCTCTTGAAAAAATGTTGAACAACTAAGTTAAGTTTTTATCTTATGTAACAATCCTACAAAATTTTTAGGTATTAAGGACTTCAAGTAGTAGTAAACCTTAAAAAATCAGAAACTCATTTTAAATAACAAGGTGTTACAATACTAGGAAGGTTTGGGTATTTCTCAAGTCTTCAAGGTTGAAAACTCTGAGTTAGTGACAAGTATTCACAACTTTTATTAAGTAATAAATTTTTTGAAATCCATGTAATTGATACCCATGGAAACTCTGTGTAACATAAGACTAGTTGTTTGGGTTTAGGATTACAAGTAACAAGTCATGAAGAGTTCGAGTAGATAATCTAGGTCATTTTCTAGGTATTTGAAAAAATATTTTATATTTTGGGATTTTGTTTGATATTTTCATATGTAAAGTGTTTCTATACAATCTATAGGGTTTCAACAACAACATGCATGCAAAAAATGACATTTACAATTTCTAACAAAATAAGAAAAGATAGAAAAACATTCAAATTGATGCATGAAACTTTTCCAAAGAAAAATGAGATATACAAACAAAATGATATCATTAAATTGATGGTAAAACAATCTAAATGCATCAAATTAAAATGGGTTGTGAATGTTCTGCACAAAAATCATTCCAAAAGCTCAAACAATGTCTCTCAAGATTTGCAAGGCCAACAACTAGGCTAGAAAGTTCAAAATCCAAGTGGGAAATGAGTTGGAATTTTTAATATTTATAGTAACATATGCACTAATGACAACTAAGTGACATTTGTTAGGGTATACACATAATTTTTTTGACAACTGTCAAGTTTCATCAATTATTTTGCTTGATTTGGTCTATGAAGTCAAGTAACTATGTAACCCTGATTTGGTATAAGCTTATGAAGACTTTGGGCTTATGAAATTTCATTGATTTTACTTATGACTTATGTAAGTGAAGTAACTTCAAAACCTTGAGTTGATATAATTAGTGTTTTTATAGTTCATGAATCTAATTTACTCAGCTTTTATGATTCTGAGAAGTAAAGTCATTTTGCAAATTTGATTAAAACTGGATGATGTAACTTGGGTTTGTGAAGACAACTTACTTCACCTTTGTCAAGTAAGTAAAGTAACCTAGAGAACCTGAGTTGTCCTAGAGATAAGACCAAACACTTAGTTTTTTGAATTTCTTGGAAAGATGGACAAATGGGTTTTATGATAATGACCCAGGCAAACAGTTTTAACTTTCTAGAGCAACTTTGGTAATGAAATAAATTATAGTGAAAACTAAAAAAGTCTAAGTCTTATTTAGGGGACTTTGCTTTGACAAGGACAACTAACTCTAATAATAAAAAAGAGAAAAAATTTAATAGGGGTAACCCAAAATTTCATGTGTGAAATTTTGGGAACACCAATAGTGTGGTTGAGTTTCATGGTTGATAATACCTCCCTTTTTAGGAATGTCATGTATGTGTGGACAAATGTATGAAATTTCCATTATGGTATTTAAAATAATCAGATTATTTATTAAACCACACACCTTGGCTCTAACCCTTTTAAACTATTGTGTCCCTATTTGATTATGTAATTATGGGTTTATATCCTACTAGTTATTATACTCTATTCTGATGGGCCATATAGTTGGAAAGCCGATTCATGAACAATTTGGGGAAAGGTATTTGAGGTTCTATTAAAAATCTATATCAGATTATCCATTACCATTATAAGTTTCTAATATAACTGAATTGACATGAGGAATAATTATGCTTAAGTGATATTTCTCGTTGATTACATATATATATATATATATGTTATCCCTTATTTTTAAAATTAAATTGACCTATGATTTTAAATAATAGTAGAATTATTTTAGGTGGCTATTATGTTTTCCTTGATTATGGGAAATGTTGATTTGGGGTTTGACTGTTTAACAACACCTGAGTTCATTATGAGATGTATGATTTTGGGTTTCCATTGAAATATTTAATATTGAATTGAAATCATCATGGGTCTCTTAAAATTAAAAAGGGTGAGTTTTATTCTTGTTAATGTGTTTCTTAAATCAAATTTAGTTGAAGGTTTCCTTCAATTTAGTTGAGTGTACATATTAAATCTTACCATTTTGCAAATTGGGTACTCATGTTCCTTGTATGAAGTTTTTTTCCATCACAAAATGTTTTATGTGGTTTTGATAGAAGATTTTTGGGTATTATTTGGTGGTACATCTTTGTAGTGGTCTCTTTTTAAATTCTTGTATGTTTGCTTACTGTTGGTTCTTCAAAGTACATGTCAATCCTTATTGAAATTATTATCTTTAATGAAGGTTTTCATTTTTAAATTAAGCCATTTAAAAGATTATTTCACCATATAACCATGTTGACATAATTTTAATATTTATAAATCATATGAGGTCATGAGACCTCATGATGATCTCTTCAATCCCCCTTATCGATCATTAATGTATGTTGGATTTAATTATTACTTTTCAAGATTATTAGCCTTTTTGGAATTCAAACGAATGCATGGATTGGGTGGTTTTATGTTTTTGTTTTTTTATTTTGGATTTATTATGAGTTATGATTGATTATGGTTTAGATTGATTGATGATATCCTTAAATTATTGCCTCAGGATTGTGTATGGTTGAGTTACCTATTTATCATACTTGGCTGATTTTAATTATTGGTTCCTGACATGGTTGTGAATAACTATTAAGTTATTTGTAAGGATTCATTTTCTACTTCATGACTACATGGAGTGTATCCTTGATGGTAATTATGCCATTGTGTTGGCATCATGTCATTGTGTTGTGATGTCCCTTGGTTCAGAATCCAACCTATTCAGAACTCCATCCTTGATCTTATTTTCTAAAACCACCATCTAACTAATGGTTGGGGTGGTAAGGGACAGTGATGGTTGGGCTCATAGGGTTGGTTGGGAGGGCTTATCCTAGTTTTTTATATTTCTCCATACTTGGACGACTTTTTAGATATTTATTGTGTACTTGGAAATGTTATTCACATTATTATCTCTTATTAGATTAGATGTCTATTAATTTCATGTAGCATGACTAGTGGTTTTAGTTGTAATTACATTCATTAGATTTTAGATAAGTTATATTTCGATTTTGGCATGCTAACCTTGTATATGGTTAGGGATCCTTGGAAACTAAGAGGTTCTAGCTTATGTTGTTGATCATGATGTACTATGTTGGAGCTCAAACATAGTCCTAGATTCCATCTTTAGATTTTAGATGCACTTGGGTCTTATCTTAGATCGTTAACCAAATATTCCTTACTAAGGCTATAATGTTACACCATGTTTTTATTATTTTTTATACCTTATTATGTTATTTCAAGCTAATCTTTCATGTAATTATAACTAGAAATTGGTTTGACATGATAGTACATAAGTGGTACATTGTACCATCTTATAGAACCTCAATATGTTCATCCAATATAAATTGACATGGTAAATTATGTTAGTGATTTTTTTAGGTAAAGAGTTACTTACATTATGTTTAGTCATACTTGAGTTAGATTTGGATTGATAGTTGGTTACCAACTGCTAATGCCATTTCAGTGGATTACCAATTCTAATGCTATATTAGTGAATTGTCTTCTTATTTACACTATGGAATATATGGTATATGATGTTGTGAATTATTTCATATGGAATTGATTTCTTATGCCATCTTATCCAAATTCCATATATACTCCCTTATTTTGAACCACCAGGAAGATAGTGGTATACATATTTTTAGGCAATGGATTTTATGTATTTTTTTGGTTGGGTGTCTTGACATACTTACACATAATGGCTAGGATCACTGGTAAGTTAGAATCTTAATTTATATTGTAACTTATGAGAGGTATCAAATTATTTATTTTATATACATGCACATATGTTCATTCCATTTTCATACACATTGGAATTACTCATGATCTAACCTAATAATATCCAACTATTTGTAGTTGGTTTCAATTTGTACATGGGGTGTAGAGATTACTTGGGTGTTTAAACTTGTATGTGGTAATATGAGATGTTGTACATTCTATATTTTAATAAATTTATAGTTATCATAGAAAATTAAATTTTCATATCCCTCGCCATGTGAAGTAAGTGAAATGTTATTTGATACTTTTTCTTGTTTATATGATTATATAAATGATGTGATTGCATGTATAGGTTAGATACCATTATATTGAGTTATGTTTGCACATTATCTTAGGCCCATGATGGATGTAATATTTTCATTATATAGACATGGAAGTTGGTGTTAATTTGGCATATGTAGTTACCTTGAATGAAAACATTGATGCGTATGTGTTTATTAAAATTAAATTCTTGATGGAATCTATTGTATGTGTGAACAACCCATTCTGGTGCATATATGAACCCTACTATCCCACCATTTTAGGTATGATTGTAAAATGGATGTATGCATATTTATTTCATGTTTGTTCTTATGGATAATATAATTATCTAAATATGTAGGTTAATGTGGTAAAATTTAATCATATATAATGTAATTTTTAGTATATATAAAGCTACAAAATGCTAATGAAAACATTTAAGTAAAATGGATTAACATGACACGCTTACATAAAGGTAAGGGTTGACCAAATATAACCAATTTTTTAGGATATATACATTTGGCTATAATGTGAATTAATTATTTTTATCTACCTTTAGTTGGTATCAAATTAGTTGTTGCCAATATGGAATTGAATATAATGATCCAAGGATGGGCTACCAACATACCTTTACCTAATAGTTGAGGTAGGAAGGAATGTTGGTACCTTTTTCCACCCTATTATATTGTGGAAAGAATTTATATATTTTTTGATAATATTTTCTCATGCAATTGATATTTTTTTTGTGCTCAAGTGACTTAGCTTAGTTTGTAGGTACTCAAGTTGATAGCGTGTTGCTACATGTGTTTGGTAGGCTAGATATTATGACTAATTTTTAATTAGGATGATGGTTTATTTGGTCCCCATATATTTAGACTTTTTTTGATCCATTTATGTTAGATAAGGTTAGTGTTAACCTTTTTGGTTTTGTGTATGTGAGTACATTATGCTAGTGCCACTTGTTTTATCAAGCAAGGTTTAGGTTTGTTATGCATCCATAGCATCTCTAATATGAAAATTCAAAAATGATTTTTTTGGTTGTTTCATCATACAACATGGTAGGTTTATATGGCATCAATTTCCCATCCAGAATATCATGGAGTGATCCCCTTGTAAGGGATCCCCAGCTAGCCTCCTCCTCATCTATAAGATATGAAAAAAATTAAACTAGATAAATATTAGATAATTGATTTATCTCAAAATCTATCAATCAAATATTATACAACTAGTATTCTATTTTAAAATCTTAAAAAAAATTCAACCATTTATTACCTATCTCAGTGTCACTAATCACCATCTCCCTGTCTACTTAACCATTAAACATAATCTCTCCATTAGCTCATCCCTTAAGTACATCTTCTATGGGATACCTCCAAATAAAACCAAAAATTGGATTCACCACCCATTACATTCTAAAGCCTCACCTTAGTGGTGCCTCTATAGACTAGATCTACCCTAGGCCAACTGACAGGTCATCTTGGATGACCACCCTTTATGATATCTCCTACAATGGGCATCTCTATCAATCATATGACCAAGGTGGTCATCAATCCTCATACTATGGTGTTGAATTTGGTATCTATGACACTCTTACATCCATACCCATACCCTCTCTAGATACCAAATATCATACTCAACCTATCCATGTTATCTCATAGCATAGTCTAATCTTAAGTCTTATGACTGGTTCTCTTCCTCATCTCCCCTTCATATCTTTGTTACATTCCAAGCCCAAAATGTGGGCACCACTATAGGATCCACTAGGTGATGGAGTCCAAACCATCCTATAAATAATACCAATAGATGTGGCTCTATCCATTAGGTGTAGTGGCCCATGATCTATACTTATGCTAACTCTAGTGCCACTATCCTCTAACTCCACCAAACTATCATAGTGTGTATATAAGGATGCCACATAATCTCTCCTCATGTGACCATCTATAGCATTACAACATGGGGCATGGCCCATGCCACCTAATCTTATCTCCATATTATCACTTAAGGTAATTGATCATCAACCACATGGGGAAACCCAACTAGTTAGTACATTGATAACCTCTCATATATCTAGGCACATAGTAGTACCACTAGTCCCATGGTATTCTACCCTTTAGACAACATCCCATACATATCATACATGAACTTAACTTAGATGATATAACCCAAGTCATAGAGTTCCCCCTCTCCAATATCAACTGACACAAGGCTATAACATATAGCAATACCTTGGCATCTACTTGTGGTACAACATTTATAATATCAAAAAACCTATCATAACCTTATAGATATCTCAAATTTGGGAAATATATACATCAACTAGACTCACCCTTAGTCCTAGGTAAATCCTATATGAGCATGTTGCCCATTGAGCTAATGCTCACCTCTCTTATTAATCATTTGGTATCCATATGATCACTGACATCCCCTATAGGAAGTCCAAGTAATGCATGGATATCCTCCAATGTGATACCAACCTTAATGGTATCCCTATCCACCACCAATCTAAATATGTTGGTCAAGCATTCCCAGACTCCCAAGAACATGACCACTAGATCAATACTCAATGAAACTCATCACATCTTCATTATTCCTCCCAAGCCTAACACAACCAATATAGCTCTATCTACATCTACCAATCACTCCAATAAATCTAGTAGTCATGATGCATCCAAAAATTATGAAAATATCTTGTGCACCTACAAAAATCAAATAATAAAAGATTAATTAGACCTCCATGTCACTCATAATCAAAATACATTCTTTTAAATTTTACAAAAAATCTCTAATTTTTTTCTCAATTTATTCATTTCCTATCAATTTGACCTATTCATAGCCTAATTGACCATTTTAGTACTCAATTAGGCATATTGGGCCTTAAAAGTACTATATCAACTAATTTATTTCATTTTAGTACTATATCGAGCATTTAGAAACATACTAAGCCAACCCTATAGTACTAATTTAACCATTTGGACCTAAATAACTAAGTTGGCCCTTTCATTTTCCTCCATAGTACTAAATTTAGACCTTTAACTTAACCAACTAAGTCAGCCAAGGGGTGTTATGTTGACCCTCTTCTCCAAAAATCTATGTCATCCCATACTTACAAGGTTGACCCTATCAAAACCTATTTTTCAACTTACTAGGTTAACTGGGTTGACCTAGTTCTTTCAAACTATTGACCCTTTGACCCACTTGTAATAAATGTCTTTGGCATTTATTAATCTAATTCCTTTCAACCTAGTTCCCCATTTAACCTCTAGTTTTCTTAACAACTTTTTGGGGTTCATTCTAGTTTTTATATTTTGTCTAGATTACAAATTTCTCTAAAACACTCAATTTCAATTCAAATACTCAAAAAAAAATTTTAATTGCCAACCTATGTTATGATTGTTGCGATTGCTATGCACCTTCCTGATCTTAGTTGTCATATCTTCACCATCTTGGATCTTTCATATTTCTCTAGGTCTCTTAGAGATATATTTTTCTCTAAGAATATCCAAACAATAACAAATAAATTCTTTTTCACCCTATTTAAAGTTATTATTCACGGTTATTTAGCCTTCAAATATTTATCATCAAATTCCTTATTTTAATCATATCTTGTTTTTACTAACTCATTTATGAACCATAAAAAATTATAGAATACTAATGTCTCAGAGAATATTTTCCACTATTATATGCCTATACTACAAAATTTCAATTTTTCACTCTTTTTTGCACTAATCTCTATAGGCTCGCCTAATGTTCCTCACATTGGATTCTTTCACATTTATTGCATCTCCTTATTTTTATACAACACTAAGGTAAGTAAAGGTATGTGTTTCTCTATTTTTTGATTTCATTTATCTTATTTTCTCCCTATTGAATTTTATTTAGCATCAACATTATGTGTCCTTAAGTTATATTCTTGAAGTACTGTCTTGTGTTACACTTACATGACATGTGATGAGATTTGAGTGTGGCATATGTATACACATAATATTATCAAAATTTTATCAATTAATGATGATCTTTATCTTGAAAAAACCCATCGAGTCTTAATATCTCTATGTTCATGCCCTAAGGGGTGAATTGATAAAGGGGTGGGCATACCATTGGTGCTTCAAAGAATTATTGTCACTTTTTGCCACTTATTATCTACACACTTGTGTCCTAAAAACCATACCCCTAATCTTGTTATTCTCTCTTGTACACTCTAATATTTTTCCACCTTTAGTATCCCTTTTCATAACCCAAAACCCCTTTTGATAGTTTACATGACTAGGTCAACTAGGTCAAACTTGTACTCTTATTTGTAAAACTCACGTAGGGTCTAGGTTGGTTATTGGCTGACCTAGCCTGTGACTTAGTGATTTTTTATGAATAATGATACTAGGTCAACCTTGTTAGTTGAGAATTTTGAAAAGGCTTAGGGTTAAATCCACCTATATATAAACAATCATTTTTCCATTATTTATAGAAGAGAAGAAGTAAGATTTATTGTGCATCTACTTATCCACCTTTATAATTGAGGAGCAATGTTAGGGTTTCATACTTTCTTTGGAGATATTTATCTTATCTTATAGAGAAGTCTTTTGGATGTATTGATAGGTTGTGTATCCTAGAGCTTATTTATCCTTATCATCCTTACATACCACACCAACCTCTTGTAAATCACCTTGGTTGAGAGAAAGATTGAGGTTCGGTTGGTTCATCTTCAAAGTTAAGTATTACAAATGTTATTCCTCCTTTGTAAGAGTAGATAGATATAAATTTGCACTTCTCTTCCCTATTTTAGGATTTCATAAACATTAATGCGAGTATATGTCTTTTATGCATGTTTAATTTAGTTGTTTATTACCCCCACTTTGTGACATAAGCTTTAGTGAACACTAGATTAGATTTATTTGCTTTACTTATTAGTATAGTGAATATGAAAATATAGGACCTAGTTAGGGTTATTATGTAGTTTTTCTTGACTGGAGCCTTTGGAACCCTCCCTAGTGATATTATTTGTGATAATAGATTCCCTAACTGGGTTTAGTAAATCCTTATTAATCATTTTCTTGATTATCTAATGTATCCCCAATTGAAAGTGTAAGTAGGATCTATCTTCTTTGAGCTAGGATTGATTTGTGAATCTGATGCATTATGATTGCATATAGTTACTAACTTTTCATTATACCATACAAAATATTTTTTACTCTATTATTATAATGACTTTGGATACCTAATATTGATTTAGTACATTCTATAGTGCATGGGTGTGTTAAACACATTCATGCCAACATGGTAATTATAGTTTTTGGTATTTAATATGAACATCCACTTGAACAAGAGAAGTTTGTACCTAGAAAATTAACTATAAAACCTACTAAGGTTAATACTTAATGAAATGGTAATAAATAGGAAATCCACTATCTTAGGCAACCAATAATTGAGAGACTATTGCATTAGAGAAACATAGTGGATTCCATATAATCCTCATCTACTACACATCATATTAAGATCTCTAGAGCACCTAAACATGATTATATTACTACTATTTCAGAAAAACCAAAAATCACTCAATTACGGTTTCCATGAAGCCTCATTCCTTCTATTTTTTCTTCATGGCCACATATTCCAAATATACATATGTAGAGTATTATATATACTACAATTTCATATATTACACCTATACTTGTTCCTCGCCAATACCACTACCTTATTACACCATGTTCCCAGTGGGGAGATACCTATGACTATCCATTAGATGAGATCATAGGATAGTTATTTGCTTAAAAATATTCAAAAAATAAGAATAAAATATAAATAAATAAAAATCCAAAAGTATTTTCATCATTTACATGTTGTATTGGCTCCTTGGCATCTATGTTATTGGTTCCATGTTAGTATATGGCATATAAATAATTTATATATACAAGTGTTTCAAACATTATTTGAGAGTTATATGGGTATAGACATATACATGATCTATTCATTTACTGATGTTCGACCTTACTTATAATCATGTCATATAGACATTGGGGGCATATGTTTATTTAATCTTGATACACATATATTATATGGTTCTCTCATTACTTTCAATTATAATGTTTGAGATTACCTACTTACACATGCCTTATTCATGCTTATATATTTCAAATTATAATTTATATTCTATGTAATTGAATTTTTTTACTAACATGTATATCTAGGGGCTATTATGCTATGTTTATGGTGGTTTCTTACATTTTTCCTATATGCCCTTCCTTGAGTGTATTTTCTTGCTTGTTAAGTATTTGAATATGTTCCATTGTTTATGCCCTTCATGAATTTATTTTATTTATTTGAAATTTTAATATTTCATTACTTGTTATATGGATATTTTAATATGCCATTACATGTGTTATTTCTCACAAAACATACCCCATTTTCAAACTAAAAATAGGGACATTCTTTCTACTTTGGAGTCTTGTCTTCTATCTTTCAGGGGTAATTTTAGTCTATCTATTTTGCTTGCCATTTTAGGGTGTAGGTTACTTGATGTGGATTTTAAAATCCTATGTATTTCATGATTCTAACTAAGTCTGGGTAAATTTATATTGAGATTTTACTAGAACTTAGCTCAAAAAAAAATCACATCTAGAGCCTATTGATATAAATACTTCAATTTTACTAAGTCATGAATCTTAACCATGCTAATTCACATTTTAGATTGCATTACATTTAATTTAATTAGCCAAGTGTTTACATTGTTTAAATTTTAACTTGGTCATTTTTCAATTTAATGGGTGAATCAAAATTTAAGATTGGAGATGATGAGCTTATTTTTATGCTAAGTTTTCATACTTTCATGGGTTCTTTTAACTTTCATACTTACTCATTTTTTGGATTTTGACTTATCCATTTGTTTTCAGAAACTTAGTCAATTTAATTTAAAATTACTAATTATGCCCTTTCATCTTTTTTCATAGGTCCCTAGATAATTTATTGTGCCACATGATAATATTTCATATCTCTAAATGGCCTCACCAATTCAAAAAGGATTTTCAACATGGTCAATTCTCCATATTTCTCCTAGAGCCACTTATCATATTTTACTTATTTAGGACTTAGTTGATTCTTCAAAAAGTTCCCAAAGCCATGTGGCATATTTTTGTTGCTTTTTGAGACTTAAGCATTTTCAAACTCACCCAGAAGTATTCAAATATCTAGATCATTGAGATTCTACCAAGTGGCATGATCTTAATGACCCACTATCTAAAGTGACTCCATACATATAAAAATAATCTAGTCTAGCATATGAGTGGTATTTTACCAATAGGCATGACTATAGTGACCCACTACCTCTAGAAAATTTATACACATCAAAATCCTTGAGGTGTGTGAATGAGTGGGATGATTCCAAGTGGTATGATCATAATGAATCATTACCCTAGGTGAATTCATACATAACTAAATCATTTACGCAAGTGGATGAGTAGGATACTACTATGTGGTATGATCTTGGTGACCCACTATCTTAGGTAGTCCATATAGTGATCAAACACATCACAACCCTCACTAAATAGGATGATAACACATGTTAAAATCCCACTTCATCATGGAAAAAATATAACTAGTGTATATAAATCCAAATCTAACTAATGGATGAGCATGGAAAATCCATGTGGCATGACCTACTGATAGTAGTTACACTAGTAATGATGTTAGCAAAACACTGTCTTAAATTTGATGACCTATCTAGCTATCAAAATTGTTAAAGACTAAAAATCATTTTTATTAAGTATGAGAGTATAATCTAAGAATAATTAGTTCTCACCAACATAATATATAGATGAATTAAATGAAAAATTCAATGTGAGAATGTATAGGGGCATTAAGCATAGTGTGGAAGACATATCTAGATCATAGAAAGGAAATAATAGATGTGAAAACCATCTTGAGAGAGCATGGAGATATATTGTAACTATAAGGAATGTCATAGTAAGAAAATATATCAAAAAATTTAGATGTATTTAATTATAGGATAGATCTAAATAGCAAAGTAGTTTGAGAGGAGTGGAATAAATCAAAAAATCATTAGCATGGTGTGCACATTGGGATCAATCAAAGAACATAATATAAATATAGCCTTCAAGAGGCATGACACATAACTCCATAGAACACATTTGAATGGTAATCCTAAAGGAATCTCAATGATATTTTACTACCATAGTTCAATCGAATTTATGCAAGAATATTGTCAAGATGGCATGTCTATCAGAATCTCAACTACCATCTCCAATCATATTGATGATTACATGTAACCATCCCATTAGTGAGATGAATTTGAAACTCCATGGATTGAATTATCTATACAATATTAGTGATTATGTTTTATTAATGGCTAGTACTTTTTAGGATTAGATAAATCTATGCCAGTTTGGTTCCTTTTTGTATTAACATTAAATTAGCAGACTAATCATTTTCCTTTTTTGAATCATTATATTTTATATATTAGCTTAATCTAAAATATTTGTCATTTGATAGACTTGGTATGTGCATATATATAATGACCCTATTTTCCTCATTGACATTACTACTTTGTTCCATAAACTCTTTCACCATCCTTAGTTGGAGCTATGTTAGTACTATTTCAATTAAGGATTGGTTTATCTATAGAATTTTTTATTTGGAATGAATAAACTAGTCTATTAAAAAGTGTGCTCACTTATCTTCTCTCTATCCTTATCTCTTTTACTTTTCTTATCAGCTTTGTTAGATTAGTTTTAGAGTTGTAATATAATTCTAATGTTTTATCTTGATTCCATGCTCCTTTGCTTATATATGATTTCACATTGTTGAATATTATATGATATAAATATGTTTAAATGAGATCTATTCACATAAGAAACTCATTCTTATGGTTCTATAGGCATTCAAATCTAATTTTTATTTTTATTAATTTGTCTAAAATACTCACACATGATCTTTGTATGGAATGGTCATAATGAGCCAACTGAGTTACCCTATGGACCAAGACCTAATAACCAATACCTTGGAGAAGGCATTTTTATTCCAATAAATCTCTCCTTTTAGAAGAGGTAGGGATTAAAAACCCATGCCTATTTTTGGTCATGTTAAAACACCTCTCAACTTATTTGGCACTATAAAGAGTGAATGAATGATGTATTTTAGACTTTTCTTGTGTTTATAAGGAGTTGCCTATTTATTTTCCACATTATTAGAATAGAAAAAATTATTATCTAAGCCTTCTAGTGGCCTTAACTTGGCTAGGAGTACGTATTTGTATAATGAATGTTCTACGACCTTCCCATGACTTGCCTAAGAACCTACACAAATTATATGCAAAGTATATCCATGGTAGGGTCAAGATTACTGAGGAACATGTTTGGTATTTTAAATAAGCCCTTATCAAAAGATAGATTCAGCTTGAGGATGTGGCTTGTCACCTATTCCCCTTCTTTCTAGATCAAACAACCTATTCTCGGTACCTTGGTCTACCAAAAGTGTGCTTCATGATATGGGCCATATTTTAAAATATTTTCCTTAACCATTTTAGTGTGCCCATTGATCCTGCTATCTTTTACTATTAGTTTTTTTATAACCCATATATAACCCAATAAATTAATTATTGTATTCAACCATCTATTTAATTAGCTATACACAAAGCTAAAACACCCTTTCCTATAACCAAAAGTAGTTTCCATAGAGGTGTACCTTAGAACTATGTATCCTTTAACTATTATGTTTGTTAGGATGAGCCCATCTACTCAAACATCATTATAACTGGTCTACCAAAAGGTTAAGAATGTAGAACCATAATCAATGACTTAGGGATTTCATGCCTACCCTTCCTATTCTTTGGAAAAATGAGGCATTTATTCCAAAAATACTTTGAGTTTCCTACATACAAGTCAGCCTATGGATCAATATGTAACTCACAATGAGGAATTTATCTAAGCTTGTAAATAATTGAATTTCCATGTGACAAATGAGAGCCATGCTTATTCTTTTATGTGTGTAACCTAGTGAGTTCTATTTAGAATTAATAGGTTGCTTCATATCATTTTAGTGATTCAGTATATTTGGGTGATATTACTATTCACTAACCATTTGTTATAGGAGATAATCCAAAGGAAATACATAATCCAATTTATGAAGTTTCATACCCTAATGCACATTTGGAGTCTATGAACCTGGTTGCATTTATAATGGTAAGTTGATCATGCACACTAAGACTATCCCATTTAATAAGCATGATACATTCTATGAAGGTTAAAATATTGATTATGATGACTTCAAAGATGAGGAAGTAACAACTATTGAAATAAAATTAGTAGTTTAAAAAAAGTATGAAGTGTTACCAACACAAAATGAAAAATTTGACATCTCTTATAATCAACCATAATAAAAATTAGAGGAGTTAGAGCTACTAGATAAGGAATATGAATGTTATGCATATTAAGAATTATTAACCTCTACTTCTACTTCTAAATTTGGTAAACTATTACAATATGATAAATATCTCAAGTGCAATAATATAACACACATACGATCATTTAGTATGGATGAAGAAGAAAACAATGATGAAATAGGTTGTCTATGTGAAGAAAATGAGCTAAAAGAGTTAAAAATGGATGATCTCTCACATAATGATAGTCTAACCTTAAATAAAAATGGTATGAAGCTAAATGGTGTATCCATGTTTATCCTCTCACAAGTAGAGGTAGTCAAAGGGGAAGAATAATAACATTGTGTCCTGAATGATGAAGTCATGCTAATAGAGATGCAATATTAAAATGATTTGGTGCAACCCATCTCTCTACCTACTTTATACATTGATGAAAAGTATAGGATGTATTTAAAATGGGAATAAACACTTCCATACATCTTTTCAAACAAATAAATCTATCAATATGTTTCCATATAATCAATCTCATTCCAAGAGTAGCTCACAATTGATTCAACTTTTAGTTGCAATGAAGGTGACACCCCTACTAGGTTGGATGCTTAGTTATCTATAATATGTAATAATACCCATTCCCTTCCAAAATTATAATGTTTGGGCTGAGGTATTCTCTTTCACTTATGTAAAATTATTTAAGCAAGTTAAACATATGTTTAATTTTGAGTTTCATGACCATAAATTTATTTAATTTGCATGAAAATAATTTTGATAAATATCTATTGATAGTGTCCATGAGTGTAGAGGGAAACATAGGCATAAATATGTGTTCCCTCATCCTTTTATACATATACTTTCTTGAAGTAATATTTATAAATAATTTCTCTTTTCCCTTATTTATTGGTTTTTGCCTTTTTCCTTCTCATCCCTTGTTGCTAGTCTAGTTTCCATTTCTTTTTTTTTGTTTGTTCCTTCTCCTTTTTTCCTTTAGTTTCACCCATCAATAAAATAAATAAATAAAATTAATATTATGTAGGTGACATGAATGGAAATAAAGATATTAATTGAGCTTTGGTTGAATATATTATGTGAGTTATTGTAATTACATGGTTCGTTTCCATAATTTCAAAGTTCAATGATTATTAGCAGAGCTTGTGAATTTATAAAATATATTTTATTATTTGAAGCCATATTATGCACTTAATGAATTATCTAAAAAAAAATTAAAACATTATTTTAATTATGATTCGTCTAGAGTTATTCATGAACTTGATGATTTCTTTATACCCATGGCTTGGTATCCAATCCTCTAAGGAGTAAATGAAAAATTTCCATTCAAAATAAAAGAAGTATGAATTAAATTGCAAAATCTAAAAATTATCCTTGAAAGGGTTATCTTGGAAGCCTACACCACAAGATTTATATCCTATTTGGTAGTATAACAAGTCCTTCAAAAGGGATCAGAGGCATCTATGTTGAGGATATTGATGCTTGGATGGTAGCAGAGAAATTCCCACACCACTTTCCCCATAAGCTAAATTGTAAAATCTTCTTTCCCTCATCAATTTTGACTTGGGATAAATCTAAATTACTATGTGTGAATACAAATAAAATGAATTAATCACTTGATCACAGACACAGATGGTATTTGATAGGTTATTAACTTAGTATGTCACAAGTCATAATAGACTTTAGTGCTTTTGTATGATGAATTTGTTATAGGTAATTTATTATAGATAAAGCTTATATTCTTGTGGATCAAATATTCTAGATTATAGAGATACTTAAGAGTATCTCCTAGTAGGATTCAAAATTTGTTGTTGCTCACACACCACACCCCATTTTCAAATTGAAAACATGGACCCTATTTATACTATGTATTTTGGTCTTATATCTTATAGGGGAGTTTTATTATACCTATTTTGATTGCCATTTTAGGGATTAGGTTACATGATGTTGAGTTTTAAATCCTATGTATTTCATGATTCTAACCAAGATTGTGTAAAGTTATATTGAGATTTTTATAGAACATGGCTTAGAAAATAACTCACATATAGGAGATCTTGATATAAATACTTGAATTTTCCTAAGTTTTATAAATCTTAACCATGTTAATTCATGCTTTAGATTGCTTCAAATTTCATTTAAATTGTCTATGTGTTTACATTGTTTTGATTTTAACTTGATCAATTTTTAATAAAATGGGTGAATCAACTTTAAGATTAGTGAGAATGATATTATTTTTATTATAAGTTTTTTTGATTTCATGAATTCATTCAGATTTAATTCTTAGTCATTTTTCAACTTTTACCTTAGCCATTTGTTTTAAAAAACTTAATCATTTTAATTCAAAATTGTTGACTGTGTTATTTTATATTTTCCCATAGGTGTCTGGATTATTTCTTGTTCCACATGGTAATTTATCACAACTCTTATTGGGCATGCCTATTAAAAAAATAATTTTTGACACTTATTCAATTCTCCAAATTTATCTTAGAGTGACGTGTCAAATTTACGCTTCATCAAGACTTAACCAATTCTTTAAAAACTTTTGAGATCCACATAACATCTTTTTACCACTATGTGAGACTTAATAATTTTAAAATTCATCTAGAAGTGTTCAAATCTCTAGATATCTAAGATTTTACCAAGTGGCATGATATGAATGACTTGCTACCCTGAGTAACTCTATATACAATAAAATCCTCTAATTAAGCAAATGAGAAGGATGTTACTAAGTGGTATGATCTTGATGACTTGATACCTCAAGTAACTTTGCACATGGATAAATATTTTTTTTGGGTGGATGAGAAAGATGCTACCAAGTGGCATGATCCTAGTGACTTACTACCCAAGGTGACTCCGTACATAGTGAAATCCTCTAGGTAAGCAGATGAACATGATGTTACCAAGTGACATGATATCAATAACCCAATACCTTAGGTGGTCCATGAAGATCAAACAATAACATATCTCTAGGTGAATGTGATGATACCACATGGAAATATATCACTTCACTACATCTAAAATATAATCAGTGCATATTAAGCCCAAGTTGAGTAGTGGAAGATCATAGAGAATCAATGTGACATGACCCTATGGACAAAGGGCATGTTAGGAATTATGTAAAAAAAAATACTTGTTTAAATTTGATGGCCCATATGATCATCAAAATCATTAAAGGCCAAAAAGCATTATTCATAATTCCAAGAGTACATGCTAAGAACAATTAGTTTATCACAAACATAATAGATGGATGAATTGAATGTAGACTTCAATATGAAAATAGATAGGGGAATTAATCATGGTGTAGTAGACATTTCTATATCATGTAAATAACATAATATATACAAACATCATCTTGAGAGAGCATGGGGATTTGATACAACTATAAGGCATGGCCTAGCTAGAAAATGTGTCAAAAAATTTAGATGCATTAATTACAATATGGATCCAAATAGTAAAGTATATGAGAGGAGTGCCAAAAATAAAAAAATTAGTAGCATGACATATACATCAAGATCAAGTAAAGATCATAATAAAAGTTTAGAATTCAATAGGTATGACACATAACTACATGGAATGTGTTTAAATGGAAATCCTAAAGCAATCCTAATGATGCTATACTATCAAAGTTCAATTCATTTTATATAATAACATGGTCAAGTTTCCATCTTTATAACAATCTCAATTACCAAATCCAATCATTTTGATGATTACTTGTAACCACCCCAGTAGTGGGATGAATTTTAAACTTGATGGATTAAATTTTATATGTAAGATTAATGACTACATTTTAGTAGGGGCTGGTATTTTTTAGGATTAAATAAAGTTATGATTAGATGGCTCCTTTTAGTCTTAGCATTATAGTAATGGAACACTTATTTTCATTTGATGTATCATTTTATTTTCTATATTAACTTGATGAGTTCAGGTTGTATGGGGTTGATTATATAATCCAACCAAGTATTAATGAATCCCAAATGATCCTTTATGGAAATATCCTAATAATATATCTTTGTAATTTGATAGACTTGGTCTATGCATATACATAGTGACCCTATTTTCCTCATTGAAACTTGTACTTCATTCCACAAACTCTTACATCATCCTTAATTAGAGTTGTGCTAGGTTTGGCTCAGCTAAGAACTAGTTTATCTAGGGACTTGTCTCTTCAAGAGGAACATACAAGTCCATTATAAAGTGATATCTCTTATTTTCTCCTTGACTTTCTCTTTTTTATTATCTTTGTTAGTTTAGTTTATGAGTTTAATCTGAATCTAGTGTTTTTTCTTGATTCCATGCTTCTTTATTTATATATGCTTTCACATTTTTTAATCTTCTATGATATAAACATGTTCAAATCAGGTACATTCACATAGTTAAATAATTATTTTGTTTGTTTAGTCATTAAATCCATAGTTTAAATGTATATTTATTTATTTTAAATACTCAAAAATTCCCCTCATATGGAATGATGATAACAAGATGACTGAGTTACCTTGTGTACCAAGACCTAGTAACCAATACCTTAGGGAAGGTTTTTTTATTGTAATAAATCCCTTATTTTAGGAGAGGTAGGTATTAAAAACTCATTCTTATTATTGGTTGTGTCAAAACACCTTTCAATGTCTTTCTTTGTGGACATTTGACTAAGTCATGTCCCTTTAATTATGTGACATTCGAAGTGCCCCTTAGTTGAGATATCCTTAGACCATTTTATTTTGACTCACCTTTGAGTTCTATTTTATGTGTATTTAATTTCTTTTTGATCTTATATTGTTACTATTTATACATTTCCATGATTTATAGCATACATCTTAGGGAATGATACGATCACATTCTTTTTCATTCAATGATATATCTACCTAGACATGTTTCTCCTATTTGTTACATGGTTTATACATAAATTGTATGGTTATATTATCCTTTTGAAGTAAGGTAAATAATAATTTATAATTCCTGTCATCTCAAAATGGGGGGTGGTATATTAGTGGGAGCATGTCAAAGAGACATAGTTTCTACATTTCTCATAGTTTACCTAATTTAGATATATAGTGGGGGCATGTTATAGAAACATGTTTTCCACATTTATCACATTTCATATATGTAGATATACAATGGGAACATGTTATGAAAACATGCCCTCCACACTTATACCAACTCTCAATTTTATATTTTACTAAGGGCATTTTGTAAACATGTTATCCACACTTACATAGTTGTTAATTGGCCAAATTACATAATTATATGATTCATATACACATTCATGGTAAAATTCTATACATTGGTACCATTGTTATACCCATGTTTCAACATGAGACATATATACTGTGTATACACTATGAAAATATCACCTAAATTTTAAAATCACAAATCATTTTTAGTTTTCAAAATACCTCTATGGACTTTAGCTCACTAGGTTGGACTATTATGAACTATTACTGAGCCAATCTACTATAGTAACTGGTTTACTTTTTATATGTTTAAGGTGATTGAGTCACTTAATATTGCCAAGTTTATAGGTTTTATTTGATTACATCATACAAGATCACCATATTTATATTGTGTGTTGACATGGACCAACTCACACTCACTAGCTTATAAGTATTATTGGGTTTCAATGTTGAGTTAAACTAACTATCAGGTGAAAAATCACCTTTTCTCAAGGATGGGATCAATTTTATCCTTTAATCTCTATATATATGCACTTATATATTTACATTTGTCCTAATCATTTTTTGAATAGCTCATAATGATATATCTTTTCAAATCAAGTTTCTAAAAGCCAAGGCAATTACATCTATACACATGTGTACTCCTAGACCTTCTCTTTCTATTGTAAGTATTTAAATGTTGTTATTTTCAAATTATATGCACCATTTATATACTATAACATGATCTTAGTTGAATTCTAATCACTATCAAAACATTTAATTTAGGGTTACACAAAGGTAAGGTGTGTTATACACACCTATGTGTTCATTTTTTTCCCCTTAAAATAGCAATTTAATTACTAGATCAAGGAGGGGGGCAATGCATACACTAAATATAATTTACATATCACCTTAGTCTTGTACACTTTAAAAATACATATCATGGATGTACCTTCAAATTCTAAACCTTCTCACTACCGAAATGCTTGAATACACTACCTTTATGTGCCAAATTACTTATCTCTTAGCTTAAATAGTATTATTATAATGATGTAAGCCTTCTATCATACTTAGAGTTTTTTTAATAATTCTTATCTTTTGTCTCTATAATTTTGGGACATGTGCTTGTTTTCTATCTTCCTACACATTTGCATCCTAGTTAGAAGCCTAAATAAATTCTAATGTACTATTACGATGCAAGTGTATAATGCAAAAAGTCTACCTATGGTCAACCTAAGTGATTTAATGTAGATATTTATAAATGGGATAGATATATATACAATATCAAACCTCATCCACTCATCATCTATCATAAACCTAACAACTCACAAGATAACTTACCAAAAGCATTAAATCAAGAATTATAGTGAGAAAAGCTTCCGTATTTCCCCCTATTTCCATATTAGTCTAAGGGGAAACATATTTACAAGTCTAAAGTACTGAAATAATAATCCATGAAACATATTTAAAAGTCTAACATACCGAAAGAATAATCCATTATCCATACTTTCCATGTTACAATCTAGGTCATTATTGTACTTGTTTGTCATAGATTGCATACTCATGCAAATAGAAGCTAAGATGTAGGGAAAACTACATGACTTTGAGGCTCTCCTCAGAGTATTGTCTATGTAGTCATCACCCAATAATAAAGGGGCTTTTGAGGTTAAATCAACACCATGAGACCACTAACCCATTTTTTTCATTGCCATTATGAAGATGAAAAACTAGGGTTTTACTATTTGACAAGGAACAACAACCCATGATCTCCATTCGAGAACACTAAAATAAAAGTACATATAACCTAGAATATTCTAGGCTATTACATGAAAATGTAGTAGATATTCCATACTAGACACCTAAATCTAAGTTATACATAAGCATTTATACAATCGTCTAAGGTCGATGCAAATATTTGAGGCTACAAAGGTCAAATTAAAATAATTTGATGACTGATCTAGGGCACTAATCCAATGTATTTATAACATATTCCATATCATATCTACATGCACGTAGTTGAATGGCTAAGAATTATTGTGTTTATTTTATTGGCATATCAATCAATAGTTTTACATACTATTTTTAGCATATATTAGTATTTAAATTTAGAATATTATTTATCCAATTTTGTAAATTTTTTACCAATTTATAGATCTATTTATCATCCTTATGCTTATCCATTTCTATAATCTCAACCCTATACTATATTTACCCATCTCACTTTAGTGTCAAATATTTATGTCAAGTGAATAAGGATGAGAAAATACGTTGTTGGTATTTAGACATCAAGGGAAGGTATTGATTTTATTATTTATTAAAGTGATAACCACTTGTTTAAAAGTGTTACTTAATCTTTCATGAGAGGTAGACAATGGTTTATTTATGTTTATTGTTTAAATAGAACATTTACTAGTTTAAATGGTTCATGATATATTATACTAGTGAAAGGAAGTCATGATATATTATGGTTGAGGAAAGATTCAATTACTTATTCATAGTATTGTACAATAATTTTCCTTATTAGTGGTAGGATGAGGATGCTATACCTGAGAGGTGGATATATTTTATGAAAAGAAATGAATATAAATACTAATATGTATATTTTATTTATTATTTTTTTAATAGGGATGCTAGAAATCAAAATAATGAAATACGAGACTCATATATTCTTATACCTACTATACTTGATACAATCATAAAATGCAAATTAACTAAGGCTAAGTATCTTTAGTTCATTCTATTGTGAATATGAATCTTAAGAGCATCTAGATCAGATTTTATAAGGGTGAAGGTACACCCATATACACCTTAGGAACTGTTAGGGTGTGTAGCTAAAAGCTTCACCTTGTTGCAAACAAAAGGAGGAGGTTTCTGAGCGTATGCAGTTGGCGGCGTTGGTTGGCCACAACCGACGTCAGTCAAGGGAAGCGTAGAGGAAACCAACATACATAAGGGTCAGAAGAGGATCAGCGGGGAAGCAAGATCAAGGTGACAGTAATACATCAGGAGCAGGATCATGGTGAGATCTACTTGGAGTACCAGTTCGTACTCAGTTGTACTGGATGTACAATGAGGTGAACAACAACTTGTTTTAGTTGTTAGTTGTGACCTATGAGAGAAGATTACTCAGGTGGGAAGATTACTTGGAGCCCTTGAGGAGGAAGCCTCATAGAGGTGGAAGAAGAGTGTGATCTCCTTATTGTAATTTCCTTTGTAATGAGTTGAATACAATTATGTGTTGCCTCTCATATTTTGTGTGTTTTCTCATTGATAGTTATTTGTTCTTCTGGTTATTTCCACATGTTTAAGTTGCTTATACAATGGTAATCATGTGTGCTCTTAATTCTGACAAGTTGTGTCAAAGCTTTAGGGAACTTAGGTCCTATCAAATGGTATCAGAGCGAGGTTGGATGTTCTCAGAGAGAGTTTGACTAACAAATGGCCCAGATCTGTTAAGTGTTGTTGATTACAGGTCACTCACAGGGGTTTCTGATTGAGTGGGAGTATAGCAATAGTAGAAGAAGGTAAGCTGAGAATGAAGAAATTCAGGTATAGGATTAACACCACAAGGAGTGTGGTGGGTTGTCTTCAAGTCAGAGCTTGAAGAGGAATACAAGCCAGGATGCATATTAGATAGAGTACTGGTATGGGTACAGGTGCAACTATTTATCTCCAAGTGGGAGATTATTAGGGTGTGGAGCTAAAAGCTTCACCTTAATGCAAATGAGAGGTTTTTGAGCATGACAATCACTGGCATTGATAGGCCAAAAATGACGTCAGTCAAGGGAAGCACATAAGGAAACCGGCATCGACAGGAGATCGGCTAGCATCGGTCACCTCCATGAAGGTAAGGACCAACGTCAATTGCCTGTGGTAGTCAAAACTGATGTTGACGAATAGTCAGTTAAGTGAATGCGTAGTTTGCATGATAAAGACCAGTTCGAGTCTTTGAGCCACTTGTCTAATTATTGTATGCATGAGATCTATATAATAGACTCATGGGCTGTATTGTTAAGTGCTGAACTTGTAGAACCCAAGTGTAGAACTTGGAGAGTTCTTCCCATGGTGGAATCAAGTAGGATTCCTCATGTATGTAAGATCAGGTTTGATATGCAGGGTGTTGTAGGGTCATGGTGTAGATCTACATGTGATAAGTAAGATTAGGTTGGTCTGTAGGGATGTGTGTATGCGAGGGTCAGAAGAGGATCAGTGGGGGAGCAAGATCAAGGTGACAGCAATACATCAGGAGTAGGATCATGGTGAGATCTACTTGGAGTATCGATTTGTACTCAGTTGTACTAGATGTACAATGAGGTGAACAACAACTTGTTTTAGTTGTTATTTGTGACCTATGAGAGAAGATTACTCAGGTGGGAAGATTACTTGGAGCCCTTGAGGAGGAAGCCTCACAGAGGTGGAAGAAGAGTGTGATCTCTTTATTTTAATTTCCTTTGTAATGAATTGAATACAATTATGTGTTGCCTCTCATATTATGTGTGTTTTCTCATTTATAGTTATTTGTTCTTCTGGTTATTTTTGCATGTTTAAGTTGCTTATACAATGGTAATCATGTGTGCTCTTAATTCTAACAAGTTGTGTCAGAGATTTGGGGAACTTAGGTCCTATCAGGAACCATATTCACTATGAAATAAAATTACTTATAGATTCCTCTTAAGGTGAGCTAACCATAAATATATAGTAATAATATATTATATCTTTATATTTTATTGTTAAATTTTCTAGTCATGAACAAAATAGAGAAACTATTTTGTGATGTTTAGTATTAGAGTGTGTTCTCTCACTTTATTTTGATTTATATTTTTATTAAAAAATGAGTTGTTACATTAGTAACAAAACATGATTTAATAGCTATATAACCTTGGGTAAGAACATTTAAAACCTATACACTACCTAAACTCTTAATCTATGACTCCTTAGGATGGTTTAAACAAGATCTAGTGAAGGTGTTAGTGCCAATAATAACCTGCGTAATAACAACCTAGGAATAGGTATAAGTATAAACTAAGGTAGATACTATGGTGCTCATAATCTGAATAGAACTATAATTGACCCACGTCCTTTTAACATGTTTATAAAAACAATGATGTTCATATTGTTAAATAAGTTGGAGATAACCCAACTAAAAATTATGAATAATTTGTTAATGGAATTTTGTCATATTTAAATACCATTCAGGTAAAGATTAAAACCCAATAATGTAGACTAAATAAACTTGAGGGTGTTCCTCATGAAGACTTGGCTAGGCTAGAACATGGTCAAGGGGAGGAGCAACTACTCCAAGAGCTACCCTTGGAAGTGGTTGAGCTAAGAATAAATAAGTTTTAAAATCTTCCTCGACCTACCTTTTCAAATGAATAATATAGGTAGGAAATTGATGCATGGATTGTGAATTTTCTAAATATTTTAGTTTTCACAAGATGATCTCGAATGTAAAATCTAGGGTGGTAGCATATCATTTGGTTGGTGTTTCTACCTTATAGTGGAATCATTGATGTGTTTTGGAGGGATATCCACCAATGAACCTTACTTGGGAAATTTTTGAAAGGCATTTCTAAAAAATGTACTTGAGTACTAATTTCAAGGAATAAAAGATAGTAGACTTTGATTTTGTAAAACAATATAATATTTTTTATTTGATAGGGTGAAAATCATGTTTTATAGAAACATGAAACCACAAGTTTAACCAACAAATATAGATAAACAAAAAGGAGCCAAATAGAACTAGGCCACATTGGCTGACCTACCACCAAGATTTAGAAAACTTTCAAAAATAAAAGGACCTAAAAACATCAAGGCTCAAGGAAAGGACACATACTAAATTTTTGTAAAGGGTACATTAGAGCCATTTTTTTTCTCAACAATCATTGTATATTATTATTTATACTAATTTTTTACTTTTTAATACTAGACTTACATCTAAATCGAATGTTTGGGCCTTCCACCATATTTATTTTCTACACCATAATCCCTTTGACCTTCTCAATTTTTTATTTCTCTTTATTCTTGACAATAACAAAGAACTTCTCAGGGTGATAGTAATGATTTATCATTTTACTAACCTAAAAGTGGAATTTTTTTTCCTAGGAGTGCTACTCGAGACTACATGTTCTTATTTTGGACATAGACTTGTCTTAGATCCTATTATCATACTTTTATAGCCTTTGTGTAGGACACATGCATCCCTAGTTATCTCAAATGTAGTCATAGCCCCTCATTTCCCAATCTAGGCCCTTTGTGCCTAGTGTTCCACTAGTTAGACATTAGTGCCACATTAAGGACACCAGATTCACATATTACTAGTGTCCCTAAAATGATGCCTATGTCCTTTACCCTATCTTTCCTAAAAAAATATATTTTCAAAGGTAAAACCCTCTTAAGGTTGGCCTAAACATATTTTACTATCTATAAAATCAATAGAACACTATAGATACATTAATTTTATCCATTTATCTAGTAGATGGAAATTAGATTCAAAATACCTATTCTAACACAAAATAAGTTAAGGAAAATTGAGGTTATCAATCTCTATTCTGCCCTACTTCTACATAGTACCATTTACAATAGTCATAAGCTCATATTTTATAGATTTCCAATCTCAAGCACACTCAAAGCACTTAAGGCCACTATCATACTATAATCACTTGCATTTTTATGAATACTTAGGTGTGGAGAACTACATCAAGAACGATCCCTCCTCATAGTATTAATATGTAGGAAACTCTCTTCATAGTGGGGTGTTGAGGATGTCTAGCCTATCCTATTAACAAACACACTTTTCAAAAAATACCCTAATTTCAAGGAGGATTAGGTTTTGCATCATAAATTTGTCATTATATATAAAATACAAATTTATAGACTTTGTGTGCATAAGAACAAAACCCAAAAACATAGACATAGGTACACCCATAAGTTTGGGATAGTCTTACACAAAGGATACTAACACTAATATTAGGAAACTAGAGCCACATGGTAACTCTATCCAAATGTGGCACTACTATCTAGAAAGTGTTATGATATAAGGATCTAGTTGAAAACACTCATAACTTCTTCCATATCATTTTTTATCACTCAGATCATTTGTATTAGGTATTTTCTAGATAAGTCTTTATTTGTGCATATTTATTACTATTTTTAAAATGTCAAATATAGTCAAATATGTAAGAAATTATTGGTTATTTTGTGCATATTATTTCCCTAATTTAGACTACTCGTCCCTTTAATCAACCATATGATTTACATAAGTAAAACACTAAAAGGTTAAAACATTTGGTAAACTTGAATTACTTCAAACATTGTATAAACCCTAAGCCTAGATAACCTTAGGGTTTACATTTCAAGCATTTATATTTTAGATGCATATATATTTTTATTTTATTTGACCAAATCATGATAAGAATGACTAAAGTGGTGTATCACTTTCTATTGCAAAGCTTAATACTTTCATTTACATGTTTTTTCCCCTTCTTCAAAATGAATTAAAAAAATACATAGATACATCTATACATGATGATTCATATCAATTAAAGTGCTTATCATGTTTTGTTATTTATTTATCATGATATCTTTTTCTTATGTAAAATTCAATTAAGATGCTGATCTTTAATCACATAGAGAACACTATACATCAGATAATAACTACACTACCTAAAATCAACAATTCTCCTTTAGATGTATTTTTATCTTTGGTTTATTTTGATTCCTTCCCTATCACTAATAAACATAAGTAAAAATAAATGGTCTTGATTATTCCTCCTCCTTATCAATCACAGACATCTAGCCATCCCACCTCTATTATTAGCTTTATGTTCTTAGTAGACCCTATAGTCTAGGTTATGATGTCCTCATGTGGTCATGAAGCTTGACAAGTTCAAAACACACATGGATATAGATTTGCTTATCAAATTAGTGCTTATTCAGATACAATTACCATTTTATAGCTCTTATATCATTTTGAAACATATAAAGACATTTTTTATGTTGCACTTTATGACACTAAGGTACCTTAAACATTCAAGCCTGCTTATGTTGTGTTCATAATTAACACTATGAAATGGATAAAAGAGAATATTTATTTTGATAGGTAATATATCCCACCTTAGACATCATATATGTATACCTACCTCTCTACATTTCCTTATGAATTAATGAGGTAGGTGTCAAATAGGTTTTAGTTGATAATGGTTCAGGATTGAACACTTGTGATATCTCTTTTCTGACATATTAATATACATGCTAAAGAGATGGATCCTTATGATATGAAAATGTGAGGGTTTAAAAAATATTCCACATAAATTTTTGGTCCAGATCACATTAAAACTCACATTGGGGCCTAAAACACTACCTACCACATGTCAAATTATGCATAATGACTTTAATTATAATATCTTGCTTGCAAGACTATAGATTCATGATATATATACATTTCCATCCATTTTACATGCATGTTTAAAATTTATCTATAGAGGTCATATACTTACATGACCTATGGATAAAGAACCATTCACGTACTATCGAGATATAGAGCCTTCACATAATTATATTCCTCACATGGATTTTAATAAAACACCACTCCGATCTATAATTTGAAGCATGCATACAACTCCCCTACTTACTTATAGAACACAATATAATAAGTTTACTTCACCATTTACATTAAGATATTTATAGAAGATGGGTTACACAAGATAAGTCCTTGGTAAATATGAGAATGGAATCCTTAATCCTAATGAGTCATATGATCAATAGGGTAGACAAGGACTTGTATATAAATATAACACATCTAATTCCAAGTCCTCTCACCATGATTAAAAACATATATTGTTTTGTCTACCTATTCCATGGGATAATCATATGATAACCATGTTTTTACACTTTTAGCTATTTACCCTGATCTTATTGATGATACAATTTCTCTAGATGTACATATTTTTTATGAGTTCACTAATGATGTCTCTCTTAGAATTTCTAGGTATATATGAGGATATCCCTTCCTTATATCATAAGAATAGCTTTCCTCATTCCAAAAGTTCCCATGCACACTTTGGTGATCATTCAAATGAATCAAATGATATATTACCTGACATAGATGATACTATCCCTATAACACCATACACTATGGATCGATCTACATTACTTGATGAAAAAATAGTTAAATTAAATTATGGCACACAAATTGATCCTCATATCATACTATTGGCTACTACCTTGTATAAATCATAGGATATGAATATTTGTAATATTTTGAAAGATTTTCCTAAATTATTTTCCTGGGTTTATTCTAATATGCCTAACATTGATCCCTTAATCACACTACATACAATTAAATAATATCCAGACACCAATCTAATTAAAAAATATATTTGAAAAATGTATCCTAAAGTTATTATTTTAGTTAAACATGAGACTGAACAGTTATTATATGTTAGTTTTATTTGACCACTTACTCATCGACAATGGGTTGCTAATATTCTTCATGTTATAAAGCCTAACTACCAAATCTGATTTTGTTACAATTCCAAAGACCTAAATAAAGCATTTCTTAAGGATGACTTTCCTTTACCCAATGTTGATATAATAGTCAACTCCATAGTAGGCTAGGAGATCCTTTCCTTTATGGATGGTTTTACTATGTACAATCAAATTAATAACATTGAAAAAGACCAATAAAAGACATTTTACCACACCATGGTGTAATTTATGATATATTTTCATGATATTTGGATTTAAAAATGTAGGTGAAACATACCAAAGGACAATGACACATATATTTCATGATCACATTCATAATATAGTCAAAGATTACGTTGATGATTTATTTTCAAAATCAAAAAAGTGAAAACATCATGTAATAGATTTGTGGTAAATTTTTGAGAGATTCAAAAAATACATGTGACTCAATCCCAAGAAATGTGTCTTTCAATTTTCAATAGGGATAAATTTTGGGTTCATAATATCCCAACATGACATAGAGGTTGGCGCCATGAAATTCAAATCAATCAGGGATATGCCTCTTTTGACCAATTTAAAAAAAGTTCATTCCCTCCAAGGAAAAATTTATGAAATTCATCACTTCATGGCACAACTCATGGATAAGACCTAATCATTCACTAAACTAATTTAAAAGAATGTAAAATTTGAATGGGACATCATATGTCAATAAATATTTGGTAAACTTAAATAATATGTACTAAACCCACCTGTCTTGGTTCTACCAATACCTAACAAACCACTTCTACTTTACCCCTTAGTGATAGACCATGAACTTGGTGCACTCTTAGTACAACACAATGATCAAAATAAAGAGAGGGTCATGTAATACATCATTAATACACTATTTTACTATGAATTAAATTTTCCAGCAATTGAAAAACTTTTATTATCACCTATATTTTCTATTCAAAAGCTTTGATACTTTATTATTAATAATGAGATAGTGATCATTACAAAAAATTTATCCTTTATATTTCTTCATGTAAAAACCATATCTCTTAAGTTGTATTATATAATGGGTTATGTTACGCATAGAGTTTGACCTCAAGATCATTTTATAAAAAATGTTAAAAGGCTAGATAATTATAGATCAATTATAAGTAGCCCCATTACTAGATATAAATCCTATCAAAGATGATTTTAGAAATGACATCACAACATATAATACCACTTTATATACATGGATAATATTTTTGATGGTTATAGATTTCCATCTAGTGCCAAAGCTATAATTATTTTCATCAATCCACTTGGATGCATAGTACTTCTCACTTATTGATTCAATTTTTTGTGTACCAACAACATCTTAAAATTTGAATCTCTTATATTAGGCCTTCAAGCAACTCAAGCTCTCTAGATTAAATAAATAAAATTTTAAGGGGAATCATAATTAATTATCAATCAAGTTACAGATATCTATAAATAAAAATAAAAATTCCTAATTCCTTATAAAAATATTGTTCAATATCTACAAGTTTGATAATTCCTCTATCAGGAACATACCATGCAAAGATAATTGTCATGCCAATGCAATGGCCATTTTTGCATCATTGATCCCCATTGACATAGATGAATAACAATATATTTTCACTATAATATGATTACAATATTTGCTAGTGTCCCATGTGAACCTTATCTCTCTAATAGTTCTAGCTACCACTCATAATACAAGACCATCTAAATGATTCTATGAAATATACAACTTTTTGAATAGATATATTACACTCGATACTTTCAAAATAAATGAAAATCATAAATTAAAATGAAACTACCTTTGATATTTCATCATCAGACGAAAATTATTTAAGATATATATTTAAGGAGACTTACTATGATGGTTAATAGCTAAGATAAATTGGCCATTTGGTAGGTACATGATAACAAATGTGGTGGTTATTTCAGTTATAAATCAATGTCAAACAAGTTACTCAGACAAGGTTACTATTGGCCAACCATGGAGCAAGAATGCTAATAATATGCCAAGTTATACAAAAATGTTGAACACCGTGGTAGCCTACACCATGTACCTTTACAATAGATTCAACCTATTGTATCCCCTTAGCTATTCATGATATGAGGATTTGATCTGATTGGTAAGATGAACCCAAAAATTTTAGGACATCACAATTTCATTAGCACAACTAAATAATATTTTTAAAAATGGGTAGAAGCCATCCAATTACAATCCATAAAGGGAGAGGATATATATCATTTTCTAAGGACCAATATTATTTCCTGCTTTGGCCTCCTAGTGGCCATAATCACAAATAATGGAACCTCTTTCAAAAATAAAATAGTGATCTTTTTTTATTCCAAATACAAAATCTGACACACATTCTCTACTCCATATTACCCATGGGGTAATGATTAAGTAGAAGAAAAAAAACAAGATAGTCAATAGTATTTACATCAAAATAAGTACCAAATTTGGTGATGACTAGCACAATTAACTCATATATGCATTATGGGTTTACCACAAAAGCATACACACACTAATAAGAGCTACTCCTCATTCAGTAATATATGAAACATAAGTAGTTATCCCATTGGAGTTATAAATCCCCTCCTTATGGGTATCTTTAAAAGGGTCCATCATAGATGATCAATACAAAAAAAGATATCACCATGAATTAAAGAAATTAGATAACACACACATTAAATCCATAGATAATATCAAAGCCTAACATAGATTAATCTAGAGAATGTAAAATAACCACATATATAACATGGAATTTGAAGTCAATTATTTGGTTTTAAAATTAAATCTTAGAAACATCAACACCGAGGAAGAGAACAAAGTAAATTTAAACCAAATTGGCTTGGGTCATCCATCATCATAATAAAACTTAGCCCAAAATTATGCAATCTATCTTAACTTGGTGGAAAGGAAATCAAAAATCCATTGAACATCATGCATCGAAGGATATTTTACATATAAACAATGCATAATTTATTTTCATTTGCTTCTACATAACTTATATCTAGAAAATAAAAAAATAATATAATATAACACAAAAACATTCAAATAATTACTCATAAAATAAAAAATTTATAGATTTTATGCATTTATATGTTTAGATTTCCTATATTTTCTAGACACTACATATGTTAGCTATCTTAGTATAGTTGGTTTTATCATACTACATTTTTCACTTGTTCTTGTCGAGTGCTTATAGATTTATTACAAGACTAAGGTCCACTACACTAATCTAGACTTGCTATTATCTATCCACTAAGGGCATATACACTAATTTATGGTTATTCACTTGGCACATTCACCTACTTATGGGAATATTGTACATAGTTTTGATCATCACGTTCTATCCTTACATAGTTTACATTTGAGTTTTAACATTATCATATCTTGATATTGATCATTTCTACTCATACTCAGAATTTTTTTGCTGGCTATCAATATTTTAGACTCAACATATAACTTTTACATATATTTTTCCTACATCCATACATGCTTTCATTTATAAATTTCATATCTTATACTTGATTGTATTTATATGCTTCTTATATTTGGAGGCATTTGAATATGCCATTATTATTTGGCTCTATGCCACTTCCATTCACAATATGTATGCCTTGGACATGTGCCTATGTCCATTGTGTGTGATTTAATGATTGTGTATTTAGACATTTAAACATGTCCTTCTATGTGGATTTAATATAACCCATTTTTTACTTGTGTATGTGTACATTTGAACACATCCATGTATGTCTTATTTTCTCATATTTAGTGACTTATGCCCATGTCCCTTGTATTGTGACCCCTTGGCCTTTTTTATGTGCCTCATGTTTTTTTGTATGATTCATTAACCTAACACTTCTCTTGTATTTTTACACACACCAATATTCAATTCCATGAAATACCTCATGCATCTACCCTTCCTAGTTAGGTGTCATGATGGACATCATGCCCCATCCCACTAGGCTGTTACTTAGTTATACTTAAATTTGTTTTTATATACATTGATTACATCTATATTGACACATTTGTATAATTATATTCATTATATATAACTTACATTACATACTTATTCTCATATTATTAGATTATCATATTATGTTTTCATATTGTATTAGATCATCATGCATTTATCATATATTCTTCAGCTAATATACAATTTTCAGAGATTTTTATTTTAAGGATAATTCTTATGCAAGTTCAAAAAATACCCTCAAAATAGGGGGAGTTCATAGGGGTTTGTCACAAAGATCAATCTCCTATATTTCACTCATGGTAAATTTTTCAACATAGACTCAGATTCTAAAAATCAAACACAGGTAAACACAATGAGAAAATAGTGACCCAAAAAATAGTATAGTGACACAAAATTTAGACCATAAGGACATTGACACCCCACTAGGGACACTTAAACCACATGGAAATACTATCCAATATATGGCACTATTGTCTAATAGCTTAAATTATAGAACAACTTAGATTAGCCAAAATAATATAGTATGCATAGTACATATTTAGATAGATTCAGTAACAAGTTTATCAATTATACTTAGTTTTTACTCAAATTCACATTAACTCAACTCAAATTCATATCAATTTATCAAATTGGGGTCCTCATGCATGTAAATATCATTCATGTATTTATTTCATATATCTTGATACAATTATTATAGATCAGTCCAAAATCAATATACTAAAATATCAAATTAGGGGCATGTGCATGATACATTGTTCCATATGTTGAATTACACACCAATTGATCAGATGGAATGATAATTTCATGTCATTATCTATGTTGTATAAAATTTATATCATATTCTATCACAAGTTTCATTCCTTACTCCATCTATAGTGGTTGGCATTCTTGAGTGGCCTAAAACCACCTAATGTACCCAAGTGGCTACAAAGCCAACATACATAGTTAGGTATACTTAGTTAGACATTTATAATACTTTTCACAATTTAGTTTTAGATGAATCTACTACACATGGGTGGGAAATGATGGATTCATAACCTAATCAATTTCTTGAGCCACCCACATGAGAGGGTTGGACACACTATCTATTTAATGCAAGTTATTCACAGATCATGATCTACCAAGCAAGGATGGGAAATGATGGAATCAAAATTAGATTTAATTATTGAGCCACCCACACATGAGGATTGGGAAAGATATTAGTTTATTCCAATTTATTCAATGATTGATCACTATATACATGCACACATAGAGGTTGTCACTAGGTTTATGCATGAGTTCACATGCCTAATGAGGTTTATTCATTTCTTTCAAGTTTCCCATCTCTTTACTTAGTTTTACATAGTTTTACCTAGCTACTTCTTTACTCAGCATAGTATTTTACTTTTGATATGTCTTATGTAAGGACTAAATTATGCATGTTTCATAGGTAGGTCAGATTATTGATCATGCTTCACATACAAAGACCTAGATTCACATACTTAGTTTCAATTTCATGGGCTTCACTTCCTAGGTAAGTCTAGGTACGCTTCTTTTTCATTTATACTAGTCATTTCACTTTTTTGTATTTCTATCATAAAGGGGGTGAAAATGTAATCACATAAAAGTGGTATTTGAGTGATAAGAGTGTTACTTGAGACTGCTTATTCCTAGACCTATCCTACAGCCTATTATCACACTTTTATAGCTTTTGTGTGGGCCACAAGCATCCTTAGTTAGCTCAAATATAGTCCTTGATCCTCATTTCCCAACCCTATCCCTTTGTGCCCTATGTTATTCTATCTATACATTATTTCCACATTAAGGAAACTAGAACCAGATGGTGCTAGCGTCCCCAAAATGGAACATATTTCCTTTACCCTAGCTTTCCTAAAGGAATATATTTTTGAATATAAAACCATCCTAAGGTCAGACTAAACATATTTTATTATCCACATAAATAATATAACACTATAAATACATGAATTTTATCCCCTTATACATTATATGTAAATGAGATGTAAAATACCTATTCAAACATGAAACAATTTGAGCAAAATCATGGTTATCAATCCCTATTATGCCCTACTTATGCATACTACCATATATAACATCCATCATATTTTCCATATTTCCATTCTCAAGTACACTCAAGGCAATTATCATACTATCATACCTTGAATTTTTATAGCAATTAGGTGGGGATAAATACAATGGGCTTGATCCCTCCTCAGAGTATTAGTATGTAGGCAACTCTCTTCATAATAGGGCATTGAGGATGTCCATGTCAGGCACCTAGAACAACAAACATGCTCCGATACCAACTGTCAGGATCCTCTACTACCCACTAAGGGCACACTTGATTACCTTTGTATTAGCAACTAAACATGAAATTTAACTAGAATGAATAAGTAACTAGAAATATGAAACAACACAAGATATGAGAGACAATACCCAATTGTATTAATATTCATCCAAAAGGAAATACAATAAAGAAGATGCCACACTTCTTCTTCCCACACCTCTAGAGCTCACACACATCTAGGGTTCACCTGTAATTCTCCCCAAATAGTTCACTCTCTCATCACGGTCACAATAATCACCTCAAACATAGAGTTGTTGTTCACCTCCACCAGTCAGTAACAACGCTACCAGTACACCAAGTACACAACTATACTCCAAGTAGATCTCCCTTTCCTTGCTGCCACCTATAAATCAACAGAACTTACTTACCATGTAGATATCTCTACACCCTAAAGAACCCTTGTTCTTGCCTCACCAAGTCATCATGATTCTTCAACCAGTACCCAGGTGGATCTCCTAGTAGAACTTGCACAACCTACAAATCTCCTTGATCATACACACTAAGCACCCCTTTGGAACTAGGAGAAACACACCTTGCTCTCTTCCCTCTAAAGGAGCTAATATTTTCTCTCTTACTCTCTCTCACACTTTTACAATATAGCCCATGAGTCTATTATATAGATCTCATGCATACAATAATTAGACTTTCTTAATTACAATAATTAGACTCGCAACTCTAAGACCAAAAATAGTCTTTACATGCAAACTCCCTGTCCAAAAATAGCCCAGTCCAGAACCCGCATGCAAATTGCATGCACACAAGTTATTGACGTCGGTTATTTCTTGACCGATGTTGGCCAACTTATAACCTACGTCGATTGGTTTTGCAATGTAATATCACCGATGTCAGTTGATCAGACCGCCGTTAATTTCCCTACAACTAGTTATGTAACTCAGCAACCTTCATAACCTCAGCAACCTCCTTCCCTATTTGAATCAGTGAAGCTTTTAGCTCCACAACCTAACAATCTCCCACTTAGAGATAAATAGATGCACTGTACCTGTACCTGTACACTATCTAACTTGTTTCCTAGCTTGTATCCCTCTTCAATCTCAATCCTGAAGACCAACCACCACACAACCTGTGGTGCACCTCCTATCATCCAAGTAACCTACCACATCCGAACCTACAACTCCATGTAGTGAAGACCTTAAGCCTGCATAACATGAATTCCTACTGCTAGTCCCTCTTAGATACCTGAGAATCCACCTTCCTCGAATTGGCTCAAAACTCTCTGACAACTCCCACTGCTTAAGAAAACTCAGGTCTACACTAGACCTTATGTGATTTCGAACACTGTTATAAGCTCAGCTTGAACTATCTAGCCATAGGTGTGCTTACCGATTCTACATCCTGCATCTTGAACCTTGCCAACACCTTCTTCACATCAGCTCTCACTGGAGACAAAATCTCCATGTCTCTTATGCTAAAGAATTTTGCTGCTCCCAAATTCTTTATGACATACCTCTGAACTAAGTTTACCTTTAGCTCAAAAACTCCCTACATGTGTAACCCTGCAACAAGAAACCACACCACATACAGTAATAGGATAATGTTGTGACCATTATCCAACCCACTAAAGAAAACACAATGGTTATAATGACCTTGACCAAAGCTATGCTTAGTCATACACCTGTCAAACCTGTACCACTATCCTGCAGCTCCCTCAAGACCATATACCTTGGCCTTCCATCTCACGTGTCCATCCACTCTCTTTTCTAACCTTGGAATCCATCCATCTATCAGTGTTGGCAACTCTACCAAATCTCTTGATTGGTTCTCTTTTGAAGAATTCATGCCATGCTCCCACTATTTCCTAGATTCTACCTGCATTGCCTCTTCACATCTTCTTGGTTCTTGACCATCAGTAAGTAACAAGTAATATAAAGAAGGTGAATAATGAATATGAGGCTCACTTACACTTTCAATCCTCCACATGGGCATTTGAGACTCCTTGATAGCTTACTATCTGCCCAACATCCATTCTAGTGACTGATCTTGGCCATCTCCCAATCTATACTCGACCAACATCAGTTCCCTATGATTGACCCATACTACCAATGTCAATTCTCCCTGACTGATGCTAGTGTCCCTATTGCTGACGTCTATCACTATTTGACCGACGTTGGTCTTAACCTACCCGACACCACTAACTCTACTGATCTGCACATGACTGATGTCGGTGCCTATTTGTTCGATGTCAGTTCCTCTTGACCAATGCTGGTACTTGTGTTCACCTATGAGTGATGAATTTATACCCGCAAGTTCACCTTGGATCAAAACCCTGTTCAAAATAACACAACCTTGATCAAAATAATTTAGTCCCCTCAGTTGATCCCTGTCTGTCATCTCCTCCACGAACACCAAGGCTTTCCAATTCTTAAGTTTGTCAAAGATATCTGTCTTCCACTTTAGAACATGCATTCCCTTCTTACATATGTGACCAAGCCTACAAAGCCACATCTCTACAATAGAAGGTGAATCAGTAATATAAGTAGATAGATAAAGGATACCTACTTTCTAACCACCATCTAATTCAAGTGCATCCACTATGAAAGTTACTATGCATCTCTCATCACCCAACTTTCCTAAAGAAATTAGACTCAACTCCAAGATTAGAACCTGCATGACCTTTTTCAACACCTATGTGTTACCTATCTACAATTTCAGCTTCACTTCCCCTTTGCCAACAATCTGACAAGGCTCACCAACCCCTAAATAAATCTCTCCAAAGTCTCCAAAGACATACCCATGAAAAGATGCTCTATTTTAGGCTGCATGGAAAGAGGCAATAGAATCTATAGACCAAGATTCTACATTATCTAGAGCAACCTATGCAATAACACTTGTAACATCTACTTCTACACGTTGATCTTCTATCGACCAACAATCTTCCTTTACCGGCTCTTTCTTTCCATCAATCTGATCATTCATGCTATTTAGTTTCTCCATTCATAGCTTACTTTCTTCTACCATTGCTATACTCCCACTCAATCAGAAACCCCTGTGAGTAACCTATAATCAACAAACACTAACCTGATCTGAACCACTTATTAGTCAACCCAACTAAAAGCTCTGATACCACTTGTTAGGCACCTAGAATAATAAACATGCTCTGATACCAACTATCAAGATCCTCTACTGCCCACTAAGGGCACACTTGATTACCTTTGTATTAGCAACTAAACACAAAATTTAACCAGAATGAATAAGTAACTAGAAATATGAAACACCACAGGATATGAGAGACAATACCCAATTGTATTAATATTCATCTAGAAGGAAATACAATAAAGAAGACGCCACACTTCTTCTTCCCACACCTCTAGAGCTCACACACATCTAGGGTTCACCTGTAACTCTCCTCCATTAGTTCACTCTCTCATCACAGTCACAACAATCAACTCAAACATAAGTTGTTGTTTACCTCCACCAGTCAATTACAATGCTACCAGTACACCAAGTACACAACCGTACTCCAAGTAGATCTCCTTTTCCTTGCTACCACCTGCAAATCAATAGACCTTACTTACCATGTAGATATCTCTACACCCTGAAGAACCCTTGTCCTTGCCTCACCAAATCCTCATGATTCTTCAACTAGTACCCCGGTGGATCTCCTAATAGAACTTGCACAACCTGCAACTCTCCATGATCATACACACTGAGCACCCCTTTGGAACTAGGAGGAACACACCTTGCTCTCTTCCCTCTGAAGGAGCTGATATTTGCTCTCTTACTCTCTAGTACACTTTTACAATACAGCCCATGAGTGTATTATATAGATCTCATGCATATAATAATTAGACTTTCTTAATTACAATAATTAGAATCGCAACTCTAAGACCAAAAATAGTCTTTACATGGAAACTCCCTTTCCAAAAATAGACTAGTCTAGAACCCACATGCAAACTGCATGCACACACAGGTTGCCGACATCGGTTCCTTCTTGACCAATGTCAGCCAACTTATAACCAACGTCAGTTGCTTCTACACTGTAATATGACTGATGTCAGTTGATCAGACTGCCATCAGTTTCCCTGCAACTAGTTCTGCAACTCAGCAACCTCCACAACCTTAGCAACCTCCTTCCCTGTTTGCATCAGTGAAGCTTTTCACTCCACAACCTAACAATCTCCCACTTGGAGATAAAAAACTACATTGTACCTATACCTATACATCGTCTAATTTGTTTCTTAGCTTGTATCCCTCTTCAAGCTCAATCTTGAAGACCAACCACCACACAACCTATGGTGCACCTCCTATCATCCAAGTAACCTGCCACATCCGAACCTACAACTCCATGTAGTGAATACCTTCACCTTGCATAACATGAATCCCTACTACTGGTCCCTCTCAAATACTTGAGAATCCACCTTTCCCAAATTGGCTCCAAACTCTCTGACAACTCCCACTGCTTAGGAAAACTCAGGTCTACACTAGACCTTATGTGATTTCAAACATTGTTCTAAGCTTAGCTTGAACTATCTAGCCATAGGTGTGCTCACCGATTCTGCATCCTGCATCTTGAACCTCACCAACACCTTCTTCACATCAGCTCCCACTAGAGACAAAATCTCCATGTCTCTTATGCTAAAGAATTTCACTGCTCCCAAATTCTTCATGACATACCTCTAAACTAACTTTACCTTTAGCTTAGAAACTCCCTGCATGTGTAACCTTGCAACAAGCAACCACACCACATATAGTAACAGGATAATGTTGTGACCATTATCCGACCCAGTAAATAAAACACAATGGTTACAATGACCTTGACCAAAGCTATGCTTAGTCATACACCTGTCAAACATGTACCACTATCCTGTAGCTCCCTCAAGACCATATACCTCGGCCTTCCATCTCACGTGTCCATCCACTCTCTTCTCTAACCTGGGAATCCATCCATCTGTCAGTGTTGGTAACTCTACCAAATATCCTAATTGGTTCTCTTTTAAAGAATTCATACCATGCTCCCACTGTTTCCTAGATTCTACCTACATTGCCTCTTCACATCTTCCTGGTTCTTGACCATCAGTAAGCAACAAGTAATATAAATAAGGTGAATAATGAATATGAGGCTCACTTACACTTTCAGTCCTCCACATGGGCGTTTAAGACTCCTTGATAGCTTAATATCCACCCAACATCTGTTTTAGTGACCAATCTCAGCGATCTCCCAATCTACACCTGACCGATGTCGGTTCCCTATGACTGACCCATACTATCGATGTTAGTTCTCCCTGACTGATGTCGGTGTCCCTACTGCTAACATTAGTCACTGTTTGATCAACGTCAGTCTTAACCTTCCTGACACCACTGACTCTACTGATCTGCATATGATCGATGTTGGTGCCTATCTGTTTGACATCGATTCCTCCTGATCGTTGTTGGTACCTGTGTTCACCTATGAGTGATGACTTTTTACTCGCGAGCTCACCTTAGATCAAAACCTTGTTCAAATTAACATAGCCCTGCTTAGAATAATTTAGTCCCCTCAGCTGATCTCTGTCTATCATCTCCTCCATGAACACCAAGGCTTTCCATTTCTTATGTTTGTCAAAGATATATGTCTTCCACTTTAGAACATGCATTCCCTTCTTACATATGTGACCAAGCCTACAAAGCCACATCTCTACAATAGAAGGTGAATCCGTAATATAAGTAGATAGATAAAGGATACCTACTTTCTAACCACCGTCTAATTCAAGTGCATCCACTATGAAGGTTACTATGCATCTCTCATCACCCAACTTTCCTAAAGAAATTAGACTCATCTCCAAGATTGGAACCTGCATGACCTTTTTCAACAACTATGTGTTACCTATCTACAATTTTAGCTTCACTTCCCCTTTGCCAACAATCTGACAAGGCTCACCAACCCCTAAATAAATCTCTCCAAAGTCACCAAAGACATACCCATGAAAAGATGCTCTATTTTAGGCTGCATGGAAAGAGGCAACAAAATCTATAGACCAAGATTCTACTTTATCCAGAGCAACATGTGCAACAACACCTGTAACATCTACTTCTACACGCTGATCTTCTACCAACCAACAATCTTCTTCTACCTACTCTTTCTTTTCATCAATCTAACCATTCGTGCTATTTAGTTTCTCCATTTTTAGCTTACTTTCTTCTACCATTGCTATACTCCCACTCAATTAGAAACCACTGTGAGTAACCTGTAATCAACAAACACTAACCAAATCTGAACCACCTGTTAGTCAACCCAACCAAAAGCTCTGATACCACTTGTCAGGCACCTAGAACAACAAACATGCTTTGATACCAACTGTCAGGATCCTCTACTACCCACTAAGGGCACACTTTATTACCTTTGTATTAGCAATTAAACATAGAATTTAACCATAATGAATAAGTAACTAGAAATATAAAATAACACAAGATATGAGAGACAATACCCAATTGTATTAATATTCATCTAGAAGGAAATACAATAAAGAAGATGCCACACTTCTTCTTCCCACACCTCTAGAGCTCACACACATCTAGGGTTCACCTATAGTTCTCCTCCAACAGTTCACTCTCTCATCATGGTCACAATAATCAACTCAAACACAAAGTTGTTGTTCACCTCCACCAGTCAGTAACAATGCTACCAGTACACCAAGTGCATAACCGTACTCCAAATAGATCTCCCTTTCCTTAGTGCCACCTGTAAATCAATCGACCTTACTTACCATGCAGATATCTCTACACCCTAAAGAACCCTTGTCCTTGCCTCACCAAGTCCTCATGATTCTTTAACCAGTACCTTGGTGGATCTCTTAGTAGAACTTGCATAACCTGCAACTCTCCCTGATCATACACATTGAGCACCCCTTTAGAAGTAAGAGGAACACACCTTGCTCTCTTCCCTCTGAAGGAGCTAATATTTGCTCTCTTACTCTCTAACACACTTTTACAATACAACCTATGAGTCTATTATATAGATTTCATGCATACAATAATTAGACTTTCTTAATTACAATAATTAGACTCACAACTCTAAGACCAAAAATAGTCTTTACATGCAAACTCCCTATCTAAAAATAGACCAGTCTGGAACCCACATGCAAACTGCATGCACACACAGGTTGTCGATGTCAGTTCCTTCCTGACTGATGTCAGCCAACTTATAACCGATGTCAGTTGCTTCTGCATTGTAATATGACCGATGTCAGCTGATCAAACTACCATCGGTTTCCCTACAACTAGTTCTACAACTCAGCAACCTCAACAACCTCAGCAACCTCCTTCCTTGTTTGCATCAGTGAAGCTTTTAGCTCCACAACCTAACAATCCAAATTATCCTACTAACAAACCTTTTTTTATATAATACCATAATTTCAAGGAGGATTATGGTTTGCATCACAAATCAATCATTATAGGCATAATATAGAGTTATAGACTTTGTGTGTTTAGGATTAGAACCTATAAACATAGATAAGAGTGTATCCAGAAGTCAGAGATAGTCTTGCATAGAGGATACTAGCACTAATATCAAGACACTATATCCACATGGCACCTCTATCTAAATGTGGTGTTGTTGTATAGGAATGGTTCTGATATATGGATCCAGTTGATGACACTCAAACCTACTTCCATCTCAATTTTTAGAACTCAAATCATCTATATCAAGTTTTTTTAAGATAAGTCTTTATTTACACATATTTATTACTATTTCTATAAATTAAAATCTAATCAAATATGTAAAAAATTAGTGGTTATTTCATGAATATTATTTCCTTGAATTAGATTGCTTATCTTGTTAATCAAACATAGGTTTTACATAAGTAAAACCCTAAAAGGTTAAAACACATTTCCTCTTCTATTGTGGGTGTCCTTCAACCTAGGCCTACTACCATCTATCTTCTTCAAATTTCCTAAAACCTCCCTCAACTTGTCTACCTCAAACTTTAGGGTACTCCATGGTTCCATCAATGGGACCAATTTTTGTCCCATACTCTATATATTTTCATGGATGTCCAACAACTTGTACCTAATACCTTTAGGTAAGTCTGCCATTTATCTATCTTCATCTCCCCTTAAAAATTACACTACCTTCATCTCATAAATTTCAAAATTATGGCTTTTAATACCATGGGGAATATCCAAGTTTTATCTGAAATTATTCTCCACTTTTTTCTCTTGATATATAGAGTCATGGGTCTTTATTTTTCCCTTATTATCAGTTTCTTAGAGGAGAGGATGGGAAACTGGGTGGGGAGAAGGAGATGGTTTTTCCTCCTAGTCTTTAGTGAATTTATCTAGGGCATCCCTTAAACTTTTTTACTTATTGATTTCACTTGGGTTGATCTCAATACTCCTCACCAATTTCCTTTTCTTTGTGAGGAATAATGTTAACCCCTGGTGAAGCAGGTTAGAGGATGGATTTTCTTTGAAGGTTAAAAGATAATTAAATGGGACATGAGAAGGTAGTAAGGGGGGATGATTCAATGAACCCTAATTGGTTTAGAATGAGGAAGGGATGAGAAAATATTTGAGTGAACTTTCTTATAGAGTTTAATATCTCATTACCTAGAGACAAATATCTAGCCAATGCTTTGCAAGGTTAGCTCTAAAGTAACCCTTCTTATCAATTTATAAAGTTGAGTCTATTTAAAATAAAGTATACATTAACTCCTATTTTATCCTCTTACCCTTTTAGGATTTATTTCCCTCATATGGCATGCTTGTGACTTCTTTGACTAGATCCTTAGTGATGTCAACTTTGATGCCCTAAGCATGAGTTGCCTCTATTTATACCCCATAACAAAATCATTGGCCATCATTTCATCATGGCCTTAAATGCAAAGAATCAATTTAGTAATCCCCCATTTTCTAATATTCTTCCATATCTCATTATTAATTTGGAATTTAACACATGATATGGGCTCACACCTATCCTTGTTGCCCCAGTGTCTATGCTCTTCTTCCTGCTTAGGTAGTGAAAATGTAATGTTGAATGGTCATTCAAGATGCTTCAATTTTTTTATCTAACTTCTATAACCATGATTTTTTTTGGGATGATGTATACCATCCCTAAATTTTAAATGAGTTTCATAATCATGACATTTATTTTTAATCAAGCTTGGCTTAGGTGTGATCTATGATTACACGTGTACCTTTGACCCTTGGCTGAGCAGGCGAGTTTTACAAATCATGAATGATTAAGGGATAAATATAGTGGGTATGAAACAATTTAATATTGTTATGATTGAATATGAAAATAAGTTTCTAACTATATTAGGCCATGTAAAATACATGCATCTCAAAGAAAATAAAGTTATAAAATTTAAACTAGGAATGCAAGAGGTATTTATGCATGTCATCAATATGACCAATATAAATACCTTGGTGTTTGTCATTGAGTTTTATCATAGGATATAAGAGAAAGATAAGTATCTATATAAGGAAAAATAAGATTTTAAAATCAATAGATAATAGTCTAATGGAAAAAGATATCTCCCTCACCCAATAATTTTAAAAAACATATCAAAATAATAACACCATGAATAGTAGTGGATTTAATAAGTTACAGGAAAAAAATTAGCTTTAATTCACAAAATTAAGCAAGATTAGGGTCTAATAGTAGAAATAAGACCCAAAATAACCAACGTGAACCAGCCATAGAGTCAATACTATTATTGTATCATCATAAATAACTATTAAGTTCTAGGAATGTGATGATAACCAATACCATAAGGACTTGTTATAGCCCAAATTTTCATCTTTGGAAGATTTTTCAAGCCTTCCAAATTTGGGGTAACATAGAAAAAATCCTAGGATATGGGTGACATTTAGTTGGATTGAAACTCTAAGTTATATGACTAGCTCCCCTTGATGTATTACTTACGCTCATTTACTAATCTATAAACTTGTTAGGAAAAGGAAGAGAAAACTACTCTAATGGAGGTGATGCACCAAATATAATACTACTACCAACCATTTTTATGTGCACATCAACCATGAGACTTAGACACACACTACTCCTAATCTACCTTTGTATATTAGCATTTCATTGTTGAGGTTGTAAAATATGCTTGGGATAGGAGGACTAGTCAAGAGGTCATAAAATGACACTAATGAGTAGATAACTCACTTAGAATTTACACCTCACTTATACACTTCGTAAGACCTCTAAATAATATTTCAAACTGAATATGATTCTTATAAAAGGACAATATACCAAGGAAGCTATGTTAATGACTTGACAAGATAAACTAGTCATGCACACACATTGAAACTAGTCAAATAAGGAAGTAAAACTAGTAGTTTCACATTGATCAAAGGCTTGAAAATGGGCATGGACTTGCCATGCCTAGGTGGAGGATACATAATAAGCCAAACAAGGATTAACATATAAAAAAATGAAAGAGAAGAAGAGAGAAGGGCATAGGAGAGAGAGGTGACAAGTGTTAATAAAGAGTTACAATAAAGAGGGGGTTATGAAATAGTCTCATAAGATATCCATGGACATGTGTTTTCCTTCTTTAATTATGCTTTCTTCTTCCAAATGCTGTGGAGTTTCTTCTAGTTCTTGACACCTTAGCTTCCTCTTCAAAATTTCCCTTCTCTTGGCTTGGAAATGGAAAAATTCCAAACTTTATCACTAAATAATATTTAAATATCCCTTTCTCTACTCTTTAACACATTGCATCAATTTAGAATCTATCCAAACTAACATCTCAATGATGATTACACCTCTTAGGTGTATTGAAACCCAATTTGTCCTATTATGCAAATCATGCCTAAATTGTTCAAAACTTGAGTTCATATTAATAATTTCACTCTCTATATGGAAGTCCTCTACATATCTTATAATACCTAAATCAACTCATTTAAAAGCCTTAATAACTCATTAAGACCTCATTTTGCACATTGAGATCTCACTAACCTTTAAATCCTTATAGCCCTAAAAACACACAAAGCTCCTCATGTAAAATAATTTATGATTTTATTTAAAAAATATTAACATATTCAAGTTTAAAATATGGACATACATCTTCATTCCGAATTTCATGACCTACATCTGAGTAGAAGTATACTTATTAGCCTATTTTCTCTCCTTAATTAGGCCTCAAATAGGTCTCCAGACCTAGAAACTGAGTTTTGGATAAAATTGACTCCCACACATGTGAAACTTAGTAATATTTTTTTATTAAATTTACCTATACCCTAGATATGATCCATGCCAAATTCCAACTTTTGAGACCCTGTACATATGTATAAACTATGAAATTGCCAAAACCTTAGTTTAGGTTCTTGAACAAGCTTGAGAGGTAGTTAGAGTGTTTTTCCAAGAATTTTATAGGTTTTAGTGATTTAAAATGATCTTTTAAGACTTAAAACACCTTAATAAAACTCAATCCATTGAATATAGGTCTCTTGAAGTACTCTATAGGCCTGCATAGTGTCTTCTTGGCTAGTAAATAGTACATTTCTCATCTTTTGACCCCTCTTGACGACTTTTAAAAATCATATACCACTTTAGGAGGATTTAAAAGTTTTTTTAATGATCATGGAACCTATTCCCATGCTTGATAGGACTTGATACTTTATTTAAAGACCATTTCATGATATACACACTCAAAAACAAGCCTATAGCTAAGATTCTTAGGCTAATTATGTACACTTGTACCTTCCCACATTCCAACCAATATCATGTTCAAGGAATTAGAGGCATTTATAGTTAACCTATTTCATTACCAGGTCAAACCAATCAATTTGAAATCATTTTAAGGTCTATTTCTACCATCGGTTCACTATGAGGGGTTTAGGAGGGTTTAAGGTGCCTTATCATCTTAATGATGATTCATAAATTACAAGCCTTGGATTAAATAATTAACGAAAAAAATTATATTTAATATACCCCTATATCTATCCATAAAATATTTTTCCACCATGCGTCTTCTCCTCAGAACTTTGAGTAAAAGTTTGTGCCTCTCGGGTGACTGAGTATGGATTTTCTGAGGTCAAGAGAGAGATGAGTGTGAAAAAAGGAGTAACAGTACTTAGTGTTGGTTTTGGATATCCAAATAAGGTATATTTAAACTTTATTTAAATATACCAATGATCTTTCCTATTATTTATCTCCACAAACCTATTTTGACTATCCTTAGTTCATAGTTAGGGTTCTCAAGGTAACCACTGCAAGTCACCCTAGCATCTTATGTTAGCTCTTCCATTTAATTTTTTAAGGGTTAAAAACCTAAAATTATGTTTAATTTAAGTTATTAAAACCTTATTATGTTCTATAGTTCTTCATATCACCATCAATCAATCAAAATTTCATCATAATACTACACACAGGTATGTGTGTACATGTTCATGCTTATTAGGCCTTAAAAGGAATACTATCATCAGTCATCCTTTGTTATTGAGGTTTTAAAGACAATGATTATATTTCAATTAGTTAAAAAAATTAACTTACTCATTCAAACTCAACCCTCATTCCACTATTGCATCTTCTCTTGCTCAATGAGTTGAATCACTTAGGCTAGCCTATAGGTGATAGTGAACTATGGCTATAAGGTTGAGGTGAGTTCTCTCTATTCACTCCCTAATTTATTAAATATCTTCCTATTACTAAATGTTTCCATAAATTCACACTAATCATCAAAACCACATTTTCCAATGGTTTTTATTTTATATTCGGCATTCAATCTTGTAAACTAACTTGAAACCCCAAGCAGGCCTATGTGTTACCATTATGCCTATAGGTGTAGGATTGAATGACTATGATATGAGATGGGGATTTGTTATAAAATTATTATAATTATTTAAAATAAATTATTATTCTTAATGGATTCCATGTATCATGTTTATCCATTTTCATTAGATACCAAATCCTTCAATTTTTGATTATCAATAGCCTATAGGTCTACATGAGACCTAAGAATCTCAGGATTGCCTTTTGAATATATAACTTTAATTAATAAATTTTTAAACTTAGATACGCTTAAAAAATATTATAAATTCCTATTTTTTATCTCCCTTCTCCATAGACACTTTTGGTGTTCAATCATAAAAGTATCTCACTCATTAAGACTACATAGGGTTATAGGAATGTTTTGGCTTATTGATTATTAGGGTTAAAGAATGATTTAAATGACATATTTTCCATCCAATATGACCTTTATACATATTAAAAAGTTTCTATAAACAATATCGTTACTTCATGAATCCATTTTAACATCATTCCAAATAATATTTTATTGCATTTATAGTGAAAAAGAGACCTACAGGTCTGCAAACTTATAGGTTTACTTTTGTCACTTTAGGATATTTTGTCATGAATTTGTAGATGAAGTTAGAAATTAATAAAAACCTCAAAATTTTCCATGACTTGTATTATTATTCCATAACCATTAGACAACATTGATGTTTTAGCATTCAAATCTTTCAATCCATTTTTGTGCTTGGAATCGTATACATAGTTCAAAAACCAAGGCCATTGCATGCTACTTGGAGATAGTAGTATTAGAGTGAGTCAATGGAGTTAATAATTGAATTTTACTTGAATTTAATATATTGATACATTAAAATAAACATTTATCCTTATTCCAACTATTGAAAACACTGAAATAAATAAGATACTATGACAACCAACTTGTAAATTATGTAAAAGAAGAGTTTTCTTATCCTTTTGAGCTCACATGTGCCAATTTGGACTTTTATAAACATGTGAGATTATTTTAAATGCCCTATACATCTTATTAAAGTTATCTTATTCATCCAACCAATCTAAAACTCTCATTTCAAGGAGATAAATTAGCATGTTGGGTTTGTAGACCACCCTAGAGTCTTAGCCATTGTTCATAAATATCAATCACAAAATATAACCATTATATCTATGTATTTGAATCTCGTTATGACCCCCTCCTTTGGAAAAAATATTAGGTCTCAATTCCCATTATTTTTATGAAATCATCATGCAAAAACTACCTTTGTGAGCTTGCCAAGGGGCAATGGATGTTTTAAAGCAAATTTTTCATTCTTGAGACCTATACCTAAAAAAATGTGTATTTGAATTTTTTAATATTAAAAAACACCTATAAAAAAATTTGACCTACAAATGGAGTATTCTTGGTCTGTATAAATGCTTAAATTTACCCTTTTGAAGGTTAAACCTACAAAACTAAAGTGGTCTAACATCTATGACACACATGGAAGTTAGAAAACTCCTTCAAGAACTTTTAAAATTGTGGTTTTATATAAATTTAAATTTTACATACGTGGGAATTAGTTATATGCATTTTGCTTTGCATAAAACATTACTTTAAACTTAGAAAACTACCCTAATCTTTCTAAATAAGAGTGATATATTTATAAAAGGTGATGAAGGAATGATATTAATTTGAGGGACACCCAATAACCAATGACACATTTTACCAACCCTATTTACACCATGACATGTATGGACGGACACAAGACCAAAATAAACCATTACCTTAAATTTATCAAATTAACCTTAAATTCTAATAAAAAGACCTTAAAAAGACTCTAATAAGACCTCATAATTCATGAAATAGTTATGAACAAGGTTTATAAGACATTTTAAGCAATATTTTAATTATATGGGTTATCCTTTTGACCTTGTGGGTCAAAATGGTCAACAAATTAGGAATTCACAGGAGTAACATGCCTACAATACTAATTATACTAATAACCTTGTCCTTCCATTAGGTAATGAAGTCACTTCAACTCATACTTAGACCTTATTAGACCTTGACCAAGATAAGAAAAAATGAATTGACCTCCAAAAACACACAAAATAAGAACAACACACAAGTATAGGAAATAAGATAACACACATGTGCTAACTAAGCACTTAGGGAAAGCAAGACACAACATAAGTAGCTAATATATACAATTGACCTAAACATATCCCCTTCCTCTTGGATCAAAGGGGAAGTTTGTAATATCTTTTGCTCCATGAGGTGAAACATGGCATCAGGAAAGCTACCTCTTGGACCTTGTTCTCATTGGCTCCACCATCTTTTTAATTAACAATCTTCTTGGTATGATTTTAGGTGAAGTAACAACAATAAACCAATCACCTATTAAGATAACATCATCTTGTGATTTAATATCCTTATCATAATTTTTATTTATGTTTGAACTTACCTTAAACATCTTGGATTATAGGAGATACATCACCCTTATCTTCTTGGGACTCTATGAAATGAGGCATTTGATCTTGAATGGTCTCTTAAGGATCCCCACATTATATCTTAATCAAGAGAGTAGCCTCAAAAACATCCTCTATCTATCCAATATGAGGTGTAGGCCCTTGAAGAGACTCAAATTCAGTGAAAATATTTAGGTACTACTTCCACGTGTCTTCATCTTTGACATCCCTCTTTAAGAAGTACAACTTGAAGCACATCCTCAACATGTTTTGATGCCATTGGATCTCCATTTGGTTGCATGTTATCAAGATCATCTTCAAATAAATTAGTCTCTTAGAGTGATAATATTTGAGATATGTCTTTGTCTTGATCATTTATAAATATTGATTTATCCCCTTCTTCACCGAGATGGGTGCCAATGGAGATCTCTTCCTCATACATACTTGAATCATCTTTATCACACTCTTATTTAAAGTCAATTACATATGCAATTTTATCATATGTCCTCCATATAATATTCTCATATTCAATAATGGATATGGTGGGAGGTAAATGAATATGCTCATGAGTTTGAGAGGGATTATTAGGCATGGTAGGTTATTCATGAACATTATTTGTGACCAAGGGAACACTCTTAAAACTTGAGGTCTTAGGAATGGAAGATTATTAAAAGAATTATTGAAGAGAGAGTAAATTTATTTGTGTTATGAGAGTCTCATTTTTCTCAATAGCCACTTTATTCTCTTTTTAAATGTCTTCTTGAGATTTAATTTCTAAATCTAGACTTGATTCAATCTCTATAAATTTCAATTCTAACTCTTGGATTTACTTGTCTATATTCTCTTAGAATAGATCTTATTGAAGATGGTTAATGAATTCATGAAGATAAGGACCATGAGAAATATGATATGAGATGAAATGGATGGGAGGGGATTCCATAGGTTCAAATTCTTCCTTGAATTTAACTCCATAATCTATGCTTGTCTTACTTTTCTTAACCCATGATTTCACCACTTGATTCTAACTTATAATATTAAAGCACTTCTTAAGAAATTTTTGAGGAAGAAGATTAGATTTTTGTGTCAATATAGATTGCTTAGCTTCCCTCCAATTAGAAATAAATCCTTCAAACTCTGATTTTTTCTTGATTCTCAATAATAGGGTACTCAACAACCACAACTTTCTTCTTTGGAATGTTCTTTTTTATTTATTTCCATGATGGGAAGGCTTGATGGGTATGTGAAGTACATGAAACACTTTGAAGATCACTCAAAATTGTCTTTCATGAAAGGATGGGTAGCACATAATATGGCAGAGGTGGTATATATGAAAAAACATGGGTCTAATGACATTGAACCTATTATCCTTTGTGAACTCTTAGCTTATCCTCTATAACTTGAATCAGGCCAAATGTATCCATCATATCACTTGAGAGGCTTTTATTTTTCTCTCTCTCAATAGGTGTCTATTATCTTTTAATTAGTTGTAATGAGTCTCTCACATTATGAATGAGATGACTAGGGACATTTTGACCATACTACTTTTGTGTGTTAAATCCTATCATAAAACATTCATATCTTAAGAGAATTTAATTTAAACTTGAGATAGACTAATTTTAAATGTGGATATATTGACTAGAGGTAGCGTGGTCTTAAGCAGACTGGTCATAAGACTAATATGGCTCATGATAAGGTTGATAAGGATCATGGTGAAGCCGATATAGATCATTATAGGAATAATAAGGCTCATCATATGGCTGATATGTAATACCATAGGCCTGAGATGCCTCATCACTTTGAATGGAATTTAAATATACTTAAAAATTAACCATAAAAACCTCGTCAAGATAGTGAATTGATCTCAGAGTCACCATTGATGCTTTTGAATGCTTCCAAAGGTTGATATGTAAAAGGAAAACACCAAAAATCTTCAAGCACATTGGACCTTTGTCTCACTAGGTGTGTTAGAATTTTTATTGCCCAAATTTTCACCCTTGGAAGATTGTTCAAGCCTTCTAAATTTTGAGTAACATGGAGACAATCCTAGGTTTTGGGTGACCTTTAATTGGATTAAATCTCTAGGTTATATGGATATCTCCCCTTGATGTATCACTTAGGCTCATTCACTTATCTATAAAAAATTTAGGAAAAGGGAGAGAAACCTACTCTAATAGAGGTGATGTAGAAAATATAATTGACCACTACCAATTAGTTGTATGTACACATCAAACATGAGACTAACTTCGACACACACTAATCCTAATTTGCCTCTCTACATCAACACTTCATTATGGAAGTTGTGAAATATTAGTGGGATAAGATAAATAATTAAGAGGTCATAAAATTACACTAATGAGTAGATAAGTCACTCAATATTTACACTTCACAAGACCTAAAAAGAAGCTTTCAAACTAAAAATTGATGTTAGAAAATAATAACATGCTAAAGAAGCTTACTTAATCATTCAACAAGATCAAATAGTCATGCACATACATTAAAACTAGTCAAGTGAAAAATTAATACCATTATTTTCTCATTGATTGAAGAATTTCAAATGGGTAGGGCTTCACCATACCTAGGTGGAGGATACATAATAATCCAAATAAGGTTGAATATATATAAAAGTGAGAGAGAAGAAGAGAACAAGGTGTAGGAAAGAGAGGTGACAAGTATCAATCAAGAGTTAAAATAAAGAGAGGGGTTATGAAATAATATCATCAGATCTTTAGGGATAGTGTTTCCTTCTTTGATGATGCTTTATTCTTCAAAATGGCATGGAGTTTCTTCTAGTTTCTTGAAACCTTGGCTTCCTCTTCAAAACTACCCTTCTCTTGGCTTGGAAATAGAAATATTTGACACTTGATCACCAAATAATCTTAAAATACCTATTTCTATTCTCTTTAAAACATTGCATCAGTTTTAAATCTATCTAAACTAACATCTCAATGATGATTACACCTCTTAGGTATCTTGAAGCCTTATTTGTTCTATTACACCAATCTTGACCAAATGGCTCAAAAATTGAGTTCATATTAATTAGTGAACTCTCTCTCCATCAAAGGAATATAAATATCTTATCAAACATAAATCAAATCCTATAAAATCCTCAATCACTCACCATGACATCGTTTTGCATATTGAGCTCTCACTAGCCTTCAAATCCTTATAGCCCTAAAAACACATAAAGCTCCTTGTGTAGAAGAATGTATGAATGATATTATAAAAATAGAAATTAATTTGAGTACCCAATGTGTAATTACATATTCATAACAAATTTCATGAATTTAATAAGTATAATTACACTTATTATCCTATTTTCTCTATCTTATTAGGCCTCAATTAGGCCTATAGGTCTAGAAACTAAGTATTGGATAAAATTGACTCCCACACATGTGAAACTTAGTCAAAAAAAATTTATCCCACACATGTGAAACTTAGTAAAAATGTTTGATTCACTTTACCCATCCCATTAACATCATCCATGCCAAATTTTAGCTTATGAGACCCTATATGGATGTATGAACCATGAAATGGCCAAAACCCTAGTCTAAGTGCTTAAATGGGATTGAGAGGTAGTTGGAGTGTTTTGATAAGATTTTTTTAGCTTTTGGTTATTTAAAATGATATTTTGAGACATAAAACACCTTAATATGACTTAATCCACTAAAGAGAGGTCTTTTTAAGTACTATATAGGCTTACATATAGTTCTTCTTAGCTGGCAAATAGTACATTTCTCACCTTTTGACCACTATTGATGACTTGAAATTATAATATACCAACTTGGAAGGATTTTAAAGTTGTGTAAATGATAATGGAAACTATTCTCATTCTTTATAGCATTGATACATGGTTTATAGACCATTTCATACTCTAGACACTCATAAACAAGCCTATAATCAAGCCTTTTAGGCTGATTTCATACACATGTACCTTCCCACATTCCAAGAAATACCATGTGAAGGTTATAATGAGACATTTATAGATAACCAAGTTAATTACCAAGTCAAACTAATCCATTTAAAATAAATTTAAGGTCTATTTCTACTATCAGGTCACTACGAGGGGTTTAGGAGGGCTTAAGGTGCCTTATCATCTTAACAATGATTCATAAAGTATAGGCCATATATGAAATGATTAACACATAAAATTTATAGTTAATATAACCATATATCTCTCCATAATAACTCCTACCACCATTAAACTTCTCCTAGTAGCTCTGAGTAAAAGTTTGTGCCTCTCGAGTGGCTGAGTATGTATTGTGTGAGGTCAAGAGAGAGATGAGTTTACAAAAAGGAGTAACAGTGCCTGATATTGGTTTTTATACCTTAGTGAGGTTTTTTTAAACTATTTTTACCTATACCAATTATATTTCCTATTATTTACATCCATAAACCTATTATGACTATCCTTATCTCATACCTAGGGTTCTCAAGATAACCACTACAAGTAACCCTAAAAGCCTGTGTTAGTTCTTCTATTTCATTGTTGAAGAATTAAAAACCTCATGTAATGTTTAATTAAAAATTATAAATAAATTATTAATGTTTATATTTCTTCATATCACCATCAATCAATCAAACATTCATCACAAAACTACACACAATCTTATGTATACACACTCAATCTTACCAGGCCTAGAAAGGAATATTATCATCAATCATTATTTAAACTTAAGGTTTTAAATACCATGATTAGATTTTAAGTGGTTCCAAAAAATCCCTTACTCATTAAAACTCAAATCTCATTCCTTTATCACATCTTCTCTTTCTCAGTGAGTTGAATCACTCAAGCTAGCATGTAGGTGATAGTGAACTATGACTATAAGGTTGAGGTGAATTCTCTCTGTTTACTCCTTGATTTCCTCAATATCATCATATTAATGAAATTTTATATTCATTAAAACTAAAAATCAAAACATCATTCTCTAATTTTTCATATTGAATATTCTTCCTTCAATCTTGAAAACCAACTTGAAACCCCAAGTAGGCATGTGTGTTACGATTATGCTTGTAGGTGCAGGGTTGAATGACTATGAGATGAGATGGGGTTTTGTTATATAATTATTTTAATTATTTCAAATATCTTATTAGTATTTTTATATTACATGTATAATTTATATACATTTTCATTAGATGCTAAATCCTTCAATTTTTTATTACCAATAATCTATAGGTCTACATGAGACCTGAGACTGTCATGACCGCCTTTTGAAAATATACATTTACTTAATGAATTTGGAAAATTATAAACATATAAAAATTACTATAAATTAATTTTTTATTTCCCTTTTCCATGTACCATTTTTACCTTGAACCATAAAGGCATCTCTCTCATTAAGCCTACACCAGTTTGTAGGTATGTTTTGGCTTGTTGATTATTAGGGCTAAAGAATGAGTTCAATGGTATAACTGCTCTCAAATATGACATATATACATATTAAATGTGTATATAAACAATATATATACTTTATTAATCCCTTTTAACAACATTTCAAGCAATATTTTATTGCATTGAAAGTGAAAAAGAGACTTAGAGGTTTACAGACCTATATGTCTACGTTTTTCAATTTAGGCTCATTTGTCATGAATTTTTAGATCATGTTAGAAATGAATAAAAAACTAAAAATTATCCATGAATTGTATTATGATGTTATAACCCTCATAAAATATTGATAATGAAACATTCAGATCTTTTAGTTAACTTTTGTGCTTGGGATCATATAGATAGTCTAAAAACCAAGGCCATTGCATGCTACTTAGAGAGAGTAGTATTGGAGCGAAGTAATGGAGTCACCAATAGACTTTTAATATAATTTAAGAGATTCATACATTAAATGAAACCTTAATCCATATAAAAACTATTGAAAACCTTGAAACAAATAGGACACCATGACAACCAACTTACAAACTATGTAAAAGAAGAGTTTTCTTGTCATCTTTAGCTCACACATGCGAAGTTAGAATTGGAGAAACATGTAAGATGATTTTATACACCCTATATGTATTATTGAATTTTTATTATGCATAAAACTAGTCTAAAACATTCATTTCAAGGAGAAAAATGAGTCTGTGGGGTTTATAGGCAACTTTAGACCACCCTAGAGTCTTAACGATTGTTCATAAAGGTCAAGACACAAATTTGACCACCATAGTCATGTATTTACATCTCATTTGGATCCCCTCCTATGTAAAAATTTTAGGTCTCAAATCCCACTATACTATATGGAATTAGCATGTGAAAAATTCCTTTGTGAGCTTAGCAAGGGGGTGATGGAGTGTCTAAAGCAAGTTTTACATTTTTGAGACCTGTACCTAAAAACCAAACATGTATTTAACCTTTAAAAGATGGAAAAAAACATATAAAACACTTTAACCTAAAAATGGAGTATTTTTGGTTTGTATAATTAATTAAAACTATTGATCTTTGATTTTATTGATTAACAATTGACATTGATGTTGTCATTGATGTCAAATGTTATTCATGAGGTGACTTGAGAAGGCTTATACATAAGATGACCAGTATTTTACATATAGGATCATGTTGGAATAGTAATATGGGTATATATATGCTTAAAAGGATGTTTGATGACACTTTAGAATGTTTATGAAGCATTAGAATGATTATGAAATATTTAAGGTAAGTCTACAGGGGTAAAATCTTCAAGACTAACATGTATCTAAACCAATTGTAGACTCTATTTCATTTAATGAGGGGTCATGAGATCTTGTCAAGACCTATGAATAATTAAAATTATTTTTTGACCATGGCATGAGGTTTTTTGGCATAATATTGAGTTTTAGAGTGCATCTACAGTGGTAAGAAGGTCAGTTTCAAGGCCTAGAGTGACTTGCAGGTCAAGACCTAATGAGTAAAAAGAGTGAGAATGACCTAATAAAGAGTCATGTTCAGTTTCCAAGGAAATTATTCTCATGTGAGAATTTTAATAGGTGTGATATGTTGTCTCAATCATGTGCATGAAATTTTAGGTCAATGTTTGAAATAAAAAAACATGAAAAAGTGGATTTAATGTCTCTCGAGTGATAGAATGAGGTGTTGTAGACCCGAGGACTTTCTTATGATCATTGGTATGTTAAACATTTTAATGAGATCCTAATAATTTCATGGAATTTTTGTAATGATATTAGCTCAAATTTACAAGCATTAGTTTTTGTATTAAGGGCTCAAGCTTTATGAATGATCATTAAGAGTGTAAGGTGGTCCTAGCCCTCTCTAAAACCCTAAAAATGACCCATTATGTAAGATATTTATATGATTAACTTATAATTAGTTTTATGACCTATTTTTATTATTTTATAATTTATAGGACTCTCCCAAGTAACTCCAAGTGGCATTGGTCTATTAGATGAGTCAGTTGACCCTACAAGGAAATCCATATTTCTCAAAAATTTACTATAATAGGCATAGTTGACTAAACCAATGTTGATAAGTGGATGGAGGTTGTATATTGAGACTTATATATTATGACCATGATTTTTTATTATCAGGTTATATACCTTATATATACTAAACTAATCATGGCAGTTAACTAAAAGGGCCTACTGAGGAACAAAGTGAGAAAAACCAAGCAGAAGTGAGAATGATATTAGAGATGGATCCAAATGCATGGGGTTATTTTAAAAGACTTTTAACACATAAATCATTGAAAAAATTATTTAATATGTTTTTTATGGCATAAATCTGCTCTCAAACTGACTTATCTAACATAGTGAGGTTTGTATAAAGTGAAACCATGAGATTGATCTCTAAGACCAATATTTCTATTTGAGATTATAATATATTTATTTTAGGTTGATTTAAATATGTTGAAGGATAATATAAAACCATTTTAATTTCATGATATTAATTTTATAGGTGTTCTAAGTCATTATTCATGATTGGATTTTGAAGCATTTAGGCAGTTCTGAGTGGTCATGTTGCAGAAGTGAGTTTGAGGTTTTAAGATCTATGTTAAAGTTTATATTTAATTTTTTGTTAACCATGAGGTTATGAATATTATATGTATAGGCTTTTTTCATTTTTTTTAAAAATTTTGTTTGATCTTCAATTTTTATTGATAGAATTTCTAAGTATACGTAGGGATAATATGAACTATGCTAATGATGTGGTCCAAGTAGTGAATTTGACTAAAAGGTGGAATGAACGAATAATAGATGTTAGAATGGGTATATTTTAGGTGTTTTTTAATTGTCTCATATGTTTTTAGATGTTTATAATTTTCAATAGGGTTAAGTGTAATGTGTTGGTTAAGAATGCCTAAATGTAGCAGATCTCTTTTAGGCCTAATAGTGGTTATTTCATGTATAAAACATGTTATTTGAACCATTTTAAGGGTGATACATGTTTGGATAGGGTTTTGACCAAGAAAGGTATGTGAAATAAAGATTCAATTATAATAATAAGACCTAATATGCCTAATTATCTAGGTTTTGAGAATACAGTTATCTGAAGTGAATAAAGTAGAGTTTTGACAAGCTAAGGGTCTTGTATACCATCATGAGGATATAAATAAACCATAATTAAGATAAAATAGGGTTAATAAAAATTATTATCAAGGTAATATGACCTAATTAATCCATATAAGGGCTAATTTAATAAATAAGGTAAATAATAATTTTACATGTGTGAGAGGCAGTTTTAAGTGTGATAGAGAAACAAAAGATCATCATTAGTTATGAGAGGGAAATAAGAGCAAGGTGGATAGTTTCAAAGTGTTTATTATGTGGGTGATTTATTATCAATGGGGTTGTATCCTTCTATCAAGTTGGTGCTTGGTAAAGCCAAGTTGGTGTTTGATAAACTTAGGGGTTAGTGTTCCTTGTTGGGTTGGTGATCAACTAAATTTGATTCATGGTCTTATAGGATAAGTTGTCCAAGATATGTTTTAGTGGGTTTTATTCCACATAATGGTTTCCCACATATATCTTGTGTTCTTATTTTATGTTCTTTCATCATGCTCATATAAATGAATTTAAATGCATTGTTTAATCACTATATCGGTTTGAATGGTTAATGGAAAATAAGTGTATGTGAATAAAAGTTTTATCATTGATTCACCCCATGTTAGTGGTTATGATTCCAATAATTGGTATCAAAGTCTTATCCTTTAAGGAATGTTTAACCACTTGAAAGGTGATCCAAAATATCACAAGAGTGTCTTGTGATCAGTAAGAAGAAGAGAACATATATGATGGAGAAGTTTACTATGATAGTGAACAAAGAGAAGATGAAGTAGACCTTGTAGTTGAGTTCATGAATACCCTTAGTGACTTAAAACACTAGAAAGAGATAATCAAGGATAATAGGAGTTAGCTAGAGGAGGTCAACATAATGTGTAAGTTAAAGTAAGTTGCATATGACCATTTGAATATAGAGATAGATTTATTGAAGGCTGAACATGAACAACTTAAAGATAAGTTGAGTGGATTTGATATAGAACATGAGAAGTTAGGACATGTCAAGAGTACCAACCTAAAAGTAATAATTATGCAATCCAATTCTATAAAAGATAAGTCACCATGGAATTAAGGTAAGTATAGAAATGTTACTTGTTACATTTGTCACAATATAGGGCACATTAATAAATTATGTTCTAATAGAGTTATATTCTCTACAAGATTAAACAAAACATATGAAGGTCTTATAATGAATAATAAGGCTCAAAAATTGGTATAGAATCAGAATAAATCTAGGATGGATCAAATTGATCTTAAGAAGCAAGATTGACTATTTTATAAAGAGGACTCTATGATAGCTCAAACTGCCTTTCACATTCAATATGAATGCATAAAATAGTATATAGATAGTGGGTGTTCAAACCATATGATATGATATAGAAACAAGTTCATCTCTTTGAATAATAATGTTATAGGAATAGTAATGTTGAGATACAACACAACTACAAATATATTTGGCAAGCATGTCTTGATTTTAGATAATGGGAAGACCAAGATACAAAATGTGTTGTATGTGGAAGGTCTAAAATATAAACTACTTAGTGTGAGTCAAATGTGCAATCAAGGACACGCACTAACCTTTCATGAAAAAGGGTGTGAGATAAGGAGATCCAAATTAGAAAGTCTAATTTTTAATGCCCAAATAATTAAGAATAACCTATATGTTTTGAATGAGATCAGGAAGGAAATATGTTTCATTAGTAAGATATATGAAAGTTGGATATGACACATAAGACTAGGTCACCTAAACTTTCATAACCTAGTTATAATTAGCAATAAGAAGTCTATAAAGAACATTCCTAGAATCATGAAACCTACAAAAATACTTTGCAAGGTATGTTAACATGGTAAGTGAACTAGAAGAAGGTTCAAGTCCAAGGAGTGATCTAATATAAGACCCTTGGAGATAATCCACACTAATCTCTATGGGCCTAAAATAATTTAAAGCATTAAAGGAGATAGATACTTCATGTTACTCATTGATGATTTCACAAGAATAATTTAGGTTGTATTCTTGAAAGAGAAATTAGAAGTTCTTGACAAGTTTAAATATTTTAAAGCTCTTGTTAAGAATGAGAAGAATGGAAAGCTAAAATTCCTAACTTCTGATAGGGGAGAATAGGTTTAGTCCGATGAGTTTGAAAAATTATTTGAGGTCCATGGAATAAGGAGATAATTATTAGTAGCAAGGACACCTCAGTAGAATGGGGTAGTGAAAAGGAAAAATCAGATAGTCCAAGATATGGCTAGACCCATTTTGAATGAATCCATACTATCTAACTAATATTGGGGAGAGGAAGTACACACTACTATATATATTTTGAATAGGGAATATATAATAACCAATGGAAATAAGACTCCTTATGAAATATGGAATGGTAGACCTACAAATATAGAATACTTTAGAGTGTTTAGGAGCAAATGTTCCATCAAAAGAGATGCTTAATACTTGGGTAAGTTTTAATTCAAATTTGATGAAGGCATATATATAGGATACTCAGCAATGATCTCATCTTATAGATGTTATAACAAGAGAATACAAAATATATTGGAAAAAACTAATATTATGACTGATGAGACAAAGAAATATCATTCATAGTCAAAGAACACTTTAGAGAATATCGATTTCAAGAATGAAGAGGAGACTATAGAGATTGATGATAAAGAAGAAGAATTTAAAGAGAAATATGACTCAAAAGGACCGTCAAGGGAGATTAAAAGAGACCAACCTGAATCTCAAATCATTGGCAACAAGAATGTAGGTAAGCAAACTAGGAGAATACTGGCAAGTAATCCAAATCAAGACAATGATTTATTACCCAAGATTGAACTTAAAAGTATTATATACTATAGCAAAGAAATATGTTGGATAGGTGTTATGAATGAGGAGATAGACCAAATAGAGAAGAATGAGACTTGGGAATTAGTTTGTAGGCCTAAAGACCAGAATGTCATTGGCACAAAATGGATGCTCAAAAACAAGATGAATAAATATGGAGAAGTCACTAAGAACAAGGCTAGATTGGTATGTAAGAGATATGCACAAGTTGAAGGGAAAGACTTTGAATAAAACTTTGTACCAGTAGTAAGATTGGAGGACATCAAGTTGTTTCTATCCTATGGAAGATATAAATGATTTAATGTATACTAGATGGATGTCAAATCTACCTTTTTAAATGGGAATTTAGAAGAAGTGTAAATGGAAAAACCTGAAGGGTTCTCACTTTTAGATGATAAAAGACTATGTTTGCAGATTGAAGAAATCCATATATGGTCTAAATAGAGATCCTATAGCTTGGTATGCTAGGTTGGACAAGAATCTACTAGATCAATGTTTCAAAATAGGAGTTGTATATAATAAATTATAAATTAAGATATAAAATGACCATCAACTAATTATAGTTGTCTATGTGGATGATATCATATTTTGTGGAAGTAATGAGAACATAGAAAAAGCCTTTGTAAAGGTAATGAATAAAAAGTGTGAGATGTCAATGATAGGAGAACTATCATTCTATCTTAGGTTTCAAGTCATTCAATCTAAGAAATTTATATTCATCTCACAAGCTAAGTACATAAGAGAGATGTTGAAAATTTTTGAGATGGAGTATTGCAAGGTAGTCAATACACCCATGATCATAGGGTGTAAGTTGAGCAAGGAAGATGATTATTTACAAGTCAATCAGACATCATACAAGTCAATTATTAGAATTTTTTTGTTTACCACTAGCTATAGACCTAAAATCATACAAGTAGTTGGTCTTGTGGGAAGGTTACAATCAGACCCAAAGGAAAACCATCTACAAGTAGTCAAAAGAATACTCAAGTATCTCAATGGGACTATGGAATATGGATTGTGGTATCCAATAATCAAGGACTTTAGTCTGATATCCTACATAATTCAAATTAGATAGGAAATATAGATTATAGGAAGAGTACCAGTGGAGCAGCCTTCTTCCTAGGTGGGTGCCTAATGTCATGGATAAGCAAAAAGAAACCATCATTAGCTTTGCCAAATTATGAGATTGAGTACATTACAACATCATCGTATTAAACTCATGGTCTTTGGATGAGATAGATTCTAAAATATCGCAAGGTGGAGTATCAAGGTCATATCCCTATCTATTTTGATAATACAAGTGATATAAGCATCTCAAAGAACCCTATCATGCATTCAAGGACCAAACACATTCCCATTAGGTATAATTTTCTTAGAGGTAAAGCAAGTGTGAAAAGTATCAAAATTTAGTATGTGTCTACATGGGATCAAATTTTAGACATCTTCACCAAACCACTTCTAAAATCAAAATTTAAACACTTATGACAGGAATTAGATGTAATTACTACCTCTAGTAATCATTGAAGAAGTCAAGTATTTAGAGGGAACTAATCATGCTCATTAGCTCAAAGAATACATGGGTTATTATGAGAAGGTATGAATGGATATAGAGGAGAATGTTTATCTTATGTCTGATAAGATCATTTTTCTATGTGTTGAATATCTTGTTTTTGAGGAGTGTGATCCAGGGAATTAAAAACATCACTTTGTCATTTATGTCAAAGGTGGAGAAAGACCATATGGGGAGATAATTATGATCAGTGTTCATTATGGTTTCCCATCAATGAAAAAGGGGGACATTTTTTATATTTTATTCTATTTACTAAAACTTGGCAGTCATGTTATCATTGATGTCAAAGGTTATTCATGATGTGACATGAGAAGGCTTATACATAAGATGACTATTTTTGTGCATAGAGGAGCATGGTGGACAAGTAATTTTGGTAAACATATGCTTAAGAGTATTTTTTAAGATAGTTTATCATGTTTATAAATCATTAGAGAAATCAGGAAATCTTCAAGGTAAGTCTACAAGGGTAGAACCTCCAAGACTATCATGTATCTAGACTAACTCTAGACTCTACCTGATCTAATGAGGGACCATGAGTTCTTTTAAAGACCTATGAAGAAATAAAGTTAGTGTTTGAGCATGGTATGAGGATTTTTGGAATTATATTGAGATTTAGAGTGCATCTACAATGGCAGGAAGGTTAGTTTCAAGGCCTATAGTGATTTGTAGGTTAAAGCCTAGTAAACAGAAAGAGTGACAATGGCCTAGTGACAAGTCATGTTAAGTTTCCAAGTAAAGTATGATAATTTGAGAATTTTTAAAGTTTTTATATGTTTTATTAATCATGTGAATGAAATTTTAGGTCAAATTTTTAAATAAAAATCATGAAAAGTGGATTTAAGGTCTCTTGAGTGTTAGAATGAGGTGTTACAGACCTGAGAAAGACTTTCTTGTGCTCATTGGCACATGAAAAATTTCCATGAGATTATAATATGTTCATGGAAGTTATGGAGGGATCCTATGTTAAATTAAATATCATTGGTTTTTGGATTAAGTGCCCAAGCTTTTTGAATGATCGTTAAGACTGTAAGGTGGTCTTAACCCTCGCTAAAATCATAACAATGACCTGATATGGAATATCTTGGTAGAAATGGCTTAGAATGAATTATATGACCTATTTTTATTATTATATCATGTATAATACTATCCCAATTACCTCTAAGTTTCATTTTTCTATTAGATGAGTGAATGGGACCCTATAAGAAAAGATATGTTTCTTAGAAATTTACTATAGTAGGTAGAGTTGACCGAGTCAAAGTTTTTAATTAGATGGAAGTTTTAAATTTATATTTAAATATTATTACCATTATAGTTTATAAATATTTTATATAACTCAGATATATTAAAATAATCATGGAATATGATATATCACTAGAGAGGCCTAGTGAGGAAGATAGTCAAAAAAACCAAGCAAAAGTGAGAATGAGATTAGGGATGTGTTGTCATTGATTAGGGATGGATCCAAATTCATGGGTTTATTTATAAATAACTATAAGACATATCACTAATGTACATAATTTTTTAATTTTTTTGTGTATATCAGAAAGCTACTATCAAATTAACTTGTCTAACATAGTGAGGTCTATGTACAATGAAACCATGAGATTGGTTTGTAAGACCAATATCATTATTTGAGATTATAATATATTATGTGTAAGTTGATAGGAGGATTATTAATTATAACATGACCCATTTTAATTTCATTATAGTAATTTTATAGGTGTATTAAGTCATTTTTCATGACTAGGTTTTAAAGCATTCAGGGAGTTTTGAGTGGTCATGTTGCAGAAGTGAGTTTGATGCTTTAAGATCTATTTTGAATTGTTTAATGAAGTTAGTGTTGACCATAAGATAATTAAGTTTATATGTATATTTTTTTTCCATAATTTTTCTTCAAATTTTTTTGAGCTTTAATTGTTATTTACAAACTTTCTAAGTTTACACAGGGCTAATATGAATTGTGCTAATGATGTGGTTGAAGTAGTGAATTGGACTAAAAGGTGGTATGGAACTAAATAGATTTTATCATAGGTATAATTGAGATGTGTGTGAAGTTTTTCATCCATGTGTATAATATTAATAACTTTAAAGAGGGCTAAGTGTAACATGTTGCTTAAGAAGGCCTAATTACATCAGGTCTCCTTTAGGCCTAACAGTGGTTTTTAGTCCTTGTGAGTGGTTACTAACCTTTGTAGTGGTCATTTAATGTATTAAACATGTTATTTGACACATTATAAGGGTTATATATTTGTGGAGATGGTTTTAGATGATAAAGTTATGTGTAATCAAGATTCAAGTATAAGAATAAGACCTAATAGGCCTAATTATCTAGGTTTTGAGAATACAAGTATCTGAAGTGAATGAGATAGATTTTTTAAAAGATAAAATAGGTAATATAGACCATTAAGATGATATATATAAACAATCATGAAGATAAAATAGAATTACTAAATATAATTATCAAGGTCATATGACCTAATCAAGCCATAAAAGGGCTAATTGAGTGAAGAAGGTAAAAAATAGTTCCACTTGTGTGAGAGGAAGTTTTGATTGTGATATATCAATAGAAGACCATAATAAATTATTAGAGGGTAACAAGAGAAATGTATGTAGGCTCAAAGTGTTGATTGGGTGGGTTCTTGATCAACAAGTGGGTTTTAACCTCCTAGTTAGTTGGTGCTTGATAAACTTCGGGGTTGGTGCTTAATAAAATTAGGGATTTGTTATATTTATTGGGTTGGTGCTCAAGTAAATTTGATTCATGGTCTTATAAAACAAGTTGTTAAAGATGTGTTATTCTCCATGAGGTTTTTCCATATACCTCTTGTGTTCATATGTTATGTTCTTGCATAATGATCATATGAATGGTAGTAAATGCATTGTTTAATCATTATATTGGTTTGAATGGTTAATGGATATAAGTGGATGGGGATAAAATTTTGATCACTGATTCACCCCTTCCCCCTCCTAGTGGTTGTGCTTCCAATAAAAACTACCCTTTTGGAGGTTAAACCTATAAAACTAACGTGGTTTGACATATATTACATACATGGTAGTATTAAAACTTCTTCAACAACCTATAAAACGGTGTTTGTATATAAGTTTCACTTTGACATACGTGTGAATTAGCTATATGTATTTTACTTTACATAAAACTTTACTTAAAACTTTATAAATTACCTTAATATTTTTGAACAAGTGTGGCAGGTTTATAAAATTTGATGAAGGATTGAGATGACTTTTAGGAACACTTAATAATCTTTTACACCTTTTTCCTAGTCCTATTTACACTATGACATGTATGGAATAACACAAGACCAAGATAAAACATTTCATTAATTATGTAAAATTAACCTTAACTTTTTGCTCACAATACTTTAAAAAGACTCTAATAAAACCTCATAAGTCATGAAATGGTTATTAAAAAGGTTGATACGACATGAAAATAAATATTTTTGTTGTAAGGGTTGACCTTTTAACCTTGAGGGTCAAAAATGGTGAACAGAACTAGCCCAAGCTTAAACTTGGACAATAAACTAATAATTAGGTGAATGTAGTTATTAATAATCAAAATGCTAACTTCCAAGCCACCCTTATTAAAACCATAAGTAGTATAATTAGTTTTAATGTATATATATTGATTGATTAAAGTGAAATAGATAGATTTTTTTATCTATTGTATCAATTAGATGTAAAATTAAACTCGTTAATATTACAAAAGGTTGAAAGGTCAAATTTGATATTGGCAAAAGAGTATCCATATTGGATTGCTTAGATAAATTTGAACTTGGTTTAGGTATCCTTAAAAATAAAATAAATATATACTTAACTCCATTGGTATCCTATGATCTTATTTTTTTACATGAAATGGTTGTAACAACATCAAAAATGATCAACAGGACTATCCCAAGATTAAACTTGCACAATTAACCAATAATCAGGTGAATGTAGTTAATAATTAAAATGATAACTTCCAAGCCACCCTAATTTAAATAATAAGTAGTATAATTGGTTTTAATGTATATATATTTATTGATTCAGGTGAAATAGATAGATTTTTTACTTTATTGTATCAATTAGATGTAAAATTAAACTTGTTAATATTATAGAAGATTGAAAGGTCAAATTTGATACTGGTAAAAGAATACCTATATAGGATTGCTTAGAGAAAGTTGAACTTGATTTAGGTATCTTTAGAACTAAAATAAATATATAATTAGCTCCATTGGTATCCTATGATATTATTTTTTGAATGAAATGGTAAGAAGGTACAATGCATAGATGATTTCAAAAAAATAATGGAAGTGCAAGGCATTCAAAATCCTAGAACATGTAAATTAATTAAAAAAATTTAGTTGAAAAAATATGTGCATAAGGGTTTCAAAATCTATGAAATATGTATTGATTAAAATATATAAATTTAAATTAAACTAAGAAATATTCATCTAATCTATCTCAAACTAAGCTAGAGTTACAAATAGAAGAAAAAACACAAAATTATACATTAGTTGAAAAAATATTTTTCCATTGTGATGTGATTTCTATTATCTCTCTTTGAATTATGGTTTCTCACACTTATAATGCAAGGTAAAATGGGTAGTGTTTTGGTGGAAAAATACTCTTTGATGAATTCGATTTTCTTTGGATTTGCTTTTGAATTTTATAGCACTTCATTAGCATAAGTTAGGATGATGAAAGCGATGAATTTCATGATTATTTATATACTTTTGTATGAAATATCAAATGATGGAGGATTATTTGGATATTTAAAATAATATGAATAATCTATAGTGGATAACGAGTCCTCATCCATGAGGATGATCACCATTTCAAATGGTTGAGAGAAATGTGGATATGGTTAGCTAAGTCACTAAGAATGGGTCAAATTATTTGACAAATTAAGGGATGACTCAAAGGAAGTTAAGAAATTTGTGGGATTTTTTGGGGTGAGTAAAAATGTGAGGGAGATTAAAGTGGAAGATGTTGGTTAAGGTGTAAATTTAGATTTAATAATTGAATTTGGATTTAAAGTGTGCACAATTGATTAAATTTTATTTATTTAGTTATTTAATAAAAGGGAAATGTCATGAATTATATTTTGAATGTTAAGAAGAATAATTAATAGGTTTTAGATGAACTTCAACACTAAATGTAATTTAGGTGTCTCAATTTTCCTCTCTTTGAAATGGTGTTATGAAGCAATAACTTTTAAAGAATATCAAAAGAAGTAGATTGTTGATGATTATGAAGAAAAAAGTTCCCCAAATGATTGAGAATGAATGTGATGATGCCCCCTTGAGGTTTTCTGTGACAAAATGGACAAAAACTTGAAATGATTGAAAAGAGGAAAATGATGAAGTGGTTTGGACCATCAATAAATCGAATTATTAGAATTGATGTCAAAATTGTAAGATTAAGGGCATGTAAATAGGTTACCACCAGTTTATGAAAATTAGAGTATTGATTGGGAAAATAATATTTTTACCATCTAGAGATTTCATGCTTAGTGGATACTTATGAAACAAGGGTCAACAAAGTGCATGTGGGAATGATATATCTTAGTGATTATAAGTTATGGATCTAAAAATGGTGAAATATAAGTTAAAATTTTATGAGTTATGGATCCTCCACAAGACACACCACACTATAATGAGCTAAGTTTGAGATCAAACACTTTATCAAAGGGGTAAGGAGAGACTTGACATAGTTTTGAAGATGGACGAATCAATTTATACAGATGTTTTTAGATATATCTTTTGTATAGACACAATCGATTTTGATATATAAATACATAATTTTTTTGAGAATTTATACTATTTGGGTGGACTATTTATGAACTTTATATGATTGTTATTTTCATTTATACATTGTTGATGGATATATGGATATTTATAGTACTTATTATACTTCCTCCATTTTGATTCACACTATAATATATTAATTCTTTTCAACATTTTACTATGGTAAATGAAATTGTTGATTTGATTATAGATTCATGGATAATGATTTTACATATATAATTTTTTTTTTTTTTAATTCCTTGCATTGGATTTAAAATAATAATGAGTATTGATAAAATTGATGTTTAATGTATAATAGAACACATTACCACCAATGATATTAAATAACCATGACGAATGTTGATGTTTTAGGCATATGGATAAGAAAAAAAAGAATAATTTTCATAGAGAAAAGTACATCATAATATAGATAACTCATAACCATACTATCATGCAATTAAAAAAATAATCTTGACATACATAGAATAAAATATAAAGCACACAAAGATATAAAAACATAATTATTCTATATTATTTGAATACACAAAATGACTATGGAAACAAAATTTATCACAGTACATAATTATGTAACACAATTACAAGGACTAAAAGAATAAGAGATAAATATGATAAGTAAAGTATAATAACCAATGATGGATAAAATAAGAAATGAAAAATAACCAAGTTAATTGTTAAGGATAGAAATAGATAAATAACCAATTGAATGGTTAATTAGGAAAAAAGAGAGATAACCAAATTAATAGTTAGGGATAATAAATGAACAAGATAACACTGAAACAAACAATAAATCAAGTAGGGAAAATCACAAACAAGTATCAATACCTGGAAAGATAAAATAAAAGACTTAGCATCCTAAGTAAGGGTTTAAGATAATTAGTAGCAATGAGGTAGTTTAATAACTAAACAATCTATGAGTAAGTATAATATTTAATGATTGGAAATAAAAATCTACTCTCGAGGAAATGGATGATGTGGAAGATGGTGGCTGAGTTGACCATATCAACCCCATGTCTCTAAGTGTTACCTACATAATTCACCCTAGACAAAGTCCATATGTGGATATCACATTAGATGTAGTTCTCCCAATACAAGAAGTGATGAGAAAGTGGGAGATTGATGAAGTGGCATCTGATGAAAAGATACATGATTGACCCACCTAAGAAATGTGAGTGAATGCAATTTGGAGGTTTAAATAGGATTGTATATATTTTCAACAAATGTTTACATATAGTTTTGTATGTTTTTAAGTATTTTTAGAAACTTTTGTGGGTAATATAGGTGATAAATTATTTATACAAAGATGTTAATATATAATATTTTCATCTATCATGAGCAAATATGTAGATTCACAAGTATAAGTATCAAACCTTAAGCTAGCATCCTATAGAATATGTGATGAATAGGTGAAAAAAAGCAACGTGTAAACATAAAATTAACTACTAACACATGATGTTCCCAAGTAACTAGGGTGAATATAGATAATGGATTACACATGGTACCATAAAATTGGTTTTCACCATGGTACTTTTCCAAAGTTCCAGTAAATTGGTTGTCACTTTTAGAGAATCTATGCTTTTTTTTTGCTTTTCTTATTTTTCTGGCTTTTGTTTATTTTTTTATTATTTGACATCTATGATATCAATAATAACATATATAAAAATTTATGCATAGAATATTTTAAGGTACATGATGTTTATAGGTTCATCAATCTCCTTTATATTTTCTATAGACAATCTGTAAGCTTTTGATCCATACTTAGCAATGATGACATAAGGGCCCAACTAATTAGGCTCAAAATTTCCTTTCTTTTCTATTTTAGCATTTGTATGACATTGATTTTCCTTAAGAACAAGATATCTAATTTCAAAATCCCTAGATTTCATCCACTTATTATAGATACAGTGAAGGTTATTGTGGTATACTTGCAAATTATTTAAAGCATTTGAGTCTTTTCTCGTTTACAAGGTTGAGTTCACCAAGGTGTGAAGTATAATATGATTATTCATTAATGATTTGTTTTAAGTATATACATAAAGATATAACCTTAACTTCTATTGGTAGAATAGACTAATTACCATATACAAGGGAAGGGGGGGGTTTCCCCCATGGGTGTATGGATGTTTGTGCAATATGCCTAATGGGGGGGATATAACTATATATGTCGGTCATGACCAAATTAATTGATAACTCATTTAAGGATGCATAAATGTTTTTATTAGTCTCCTCAACTTGGTCATTACCTTGTGGGTAATAAAGAATGGAACACTTATTATTGATATGGCAAGTTTGACAAAGATACTTAATATCCTTATTTTTGAATGATTTTTTATTATTATAAATGATAGTGGAAGGAATACCAAATTCATAGACAATGTGGTTTAATATGAATTTGGAAATTTTCTTTCTAGTTACATAAGGGGCATTACCTGAACACACTTTTTAAAGTACTATGTTACCATAATAATATACTTATGACCATCAAAATAACTAGGATTTATTTTTCCAATGAGGTCTAACCCCAATGTGGAGAATGGAAAAGGTGTGTTAATACATTATAGATCTTGTGATGGGTTATGTAGAAGGTCCCCATGCTTTCAATAACCTATGCATTTTTTAGCATAGGCACATGAATCGGATTCTATTATAGTCCAATAATAGCCTACCCATAAAATCCTCTTTTATAGGACCATGCCACTCAAATGTGCACCACAAATTTCCTCATGGACTTCCCTAATTTCCAAATTATATTCCTAAAAATTCAAATAATGTAAAAGAGTTCTATGATAGAGTATATGACATAAAGTGTTGCTAAGGATGGTGTAGTGAGAGGTACATTGGATAATGGACCTATGATAATTATGGGATAGGCTAGATGGTAAGGTATTATTATGAAGATAGGTATAGATTTCAAATTACTAGGGATAAGGGAGATCAACCACCTCACAAACCATTTTTTAATCAGTGTTTTTGTAGGCTGATATCATCAAGTTTTCAACCATGAACTTGTTGTGTTTTGTGATTAAATGAAGTAACAAACCAATGGTATCAATGGCATTTGTTTTCATGTTATTGATTTTAGGTATTTTTCATATTGGATGAATTCAAAATAAAATTTTAAAATATCCACCATCCACTTGTAAGGGATGAACTTATCATCACAATATTGGAATTCATTGGTTACTTGATAATGATAATCTTAAAATTTCCAAAAATAAGAAAATGTTGGATTCCCTATTGGATTGCCATTTTGAGACCTAATATAAGACCTTAATACTATATAATGTTAATTTTGCAAGGGAAATCAATATTAAAAGCCTTGGGAATACAATCTTCATCTAATGTTACCACCAAGATACCTACCCCTAATCTGTGTTTGGTAAAAGAATCATCAAAGAATAGTTGTCAAACTGGAGACTCATAAATGGACATTATTGCTCCATCCATAAATTATATAATAAGAGGTGCTTTATTATTGATAGGTGCTTCCACCAATGCATGTAGTAAGAATTTTAATTTAATTTCTTTTTTATTGTCATACTCTAGATCAAACTCACTAAGAAGCATAACCCACTTAAACATCCTAACAATTAGATTTGTTCTTGATAGAATATATTTAAGAGGGTCTATTTTAGCAATGATATTAGTTTAATTTTTGAGCATGTAATCTCATAGTTTTATGAGGTAAAAATAACTATTGGACATGCCTTTTTTATTTTAGAGTAATTGATTTCATAATATATCAAAGTTCTTCTTAAGTAATACACTACTCTTTCTTTCCTACTATCATCATGTTGTGTTGATAATTCCCCTAGTGAAAACTAAGTAGATGATAAAATGACATTAGTACTAGTGGATTGGAAATATATTGTTTAATATTATCAAATTCTTTTTCATAATTCTCATTTCAAATGAAAGGAATGTCTTTATTTAACAAAAATGTGAAAGGGTGAAAAATGTCTATAAGTTTGGATATAAAATATCTATTTGATTTAAATTTTCCTTAAAAACTTCTAAGTTGTTTATGATTCTTTGGTGGGGGAATATCTTTGATAGATGAAACTTTAGAAGGATCAACATCTATGTCACATTGTAGAAAAATGAAACCCAACAAGTTTCCTGATGTCATTCCAAACATACACTTATTAAGATTCAATCTCATTTTATACTCTCTCATGTGTCCAAAGATATGACAAATCACTTGGGGATGTTATTCTCTAGATTTAGACTTTATAAGAATATCATCAAGATAATCTTTCATAATATCATGAAGCATATCATGGAATATGATAGTCATTGCCACTAATATATAGCTCTGGTATTTTTAAAACTAAAAGGAATTACTTGGTATCAAATTGTTCCCCATGGTGTTGTGAATGTAGTTTTGTGTTGATATTAAGTATAAATTTTGATTTGATTATATCCTAAGAAACCATCCATCAAAGACAAACTCTCATGAATTGTATTTGAATCTATGATCATGTCTATAGTGGTAATGGAAAATCATCTTTTGAACATGCCTTATTAATGTCATAGAAATCTATGCAAACTATGATCCCTTTTAGTTTCTTTGATATTGGGATTATGTTGGATATTCAATCTGAATAGTCAATATGTTGTATGAAACTAATGACCATTTGCTTCTTCAATTCATATTTTACTAGTATTATAATCTTGTAATGTATCTTACAAAGTTTTATTTGATTGGTTTGGCATCTAGATGTATAATAAGGTGATGCACTACTAGTTCTAGATCAAGCCCTACCATATCCACATAAGACCATGAAAATACATTAGATAATTCATGAACCAAAAGTGTAAGTATTTATATCTCTTCCTAAGTAAGAGATATTGCAAGTTTGATAATTTTGGGATCCTCTTCTATGCCAATGTTCATAGGAATACTTTTCTCAATTGGGAGAGTTGATTCATCTTTATAATTTGGGGGTGGTGAAGGAAGATTGAAATCCTCCTCTTTGTCCATTTGATTATAAGTAGATGCTAAATTCATATTGTGATCTTTTTTTCCCCAAAGTATTTTGAATCATCTAATTGGATTGAAAACCCTTTCTTATGATCCCCTGAAGGAATATGGTCCCTTATTCTCAATAATTTATAAATAACCTCATCATTTTAGAAATGATCAAGTGGAGGTGTTACATGTTGGTCCCTTTTGGAATTCTCATGAAAAATGTTTGTTAGGTCAAGGTATTCAAATCAACTAAGAATGAAACCCATTTTATTATCTGAAGAAGCATCCCATAACTCACTAAAAGAGTCACTTTGGAAAAGTGTGAGATGTGCATTGAGCAGATTAAATCTTATTCCATGTTTAGCTCCATTTGCTTTTACTATTATAGGCTTAATGGATCTGTCTTCATATAGGATAAGGCCTTTACCCTTATAATTAATTATGTTATGCATGATGTAATTAGAAATGGAATATTTGTTATTGGTAAAGCAAGTATCTGGTTCATAAGAGTAAAGCCAAGAAGGAATGGAATATTCGATATGCTCATTCTAAAAGAAGCCACCTTCTATAAATCTTATCTTAACAAATTTCTTAACCACTATATTATCCTTTTAATGGTAGGGACTACCATAATTAAGTGGATTTATATGGATTGTATTCATATAGATGAAGTATTTGATTATGTACTCATTCATTCTTTTATAAATGAATTTAAAATGAGATGAGGTGGATGAGGATTATTTAAAAGTGGGTGGTTGGTTGAATTTTACTCAATATAAGGATCATTGGAAGCTTTCTATATAGATGGATGATTGGAAACTTGATCTGTAGATGGTTTATTATAATCTTGTTCTAAAAATGGTTGATTAGAATCTTGTTTATATGGTTGATTGGATGCTTCATTAATGGAATAATTTTCAATGTAAATGGTTGGTGTGTTAATCCAACCACCAAGAGGAGGTGTTTAAAATAAATTTTCTATATGGACATAGTTTTAAATAAAACTATAAAACTCATCAAGAGTAAATTTATCATTGGTAACTGGTAAATAATTAGATTTTTGGTATTTTCCTTCCAATAGCTTACAATATTGGAAGGGTTGAGGATCTCCTTAAATAATGACTTCCATACCTTCATGGGTAAATTTTAAACATTGGTGTAGGTTGAATGGGATGTAATTCATGGAATGTATCCATGGAAATCCAAGGATTATATTATATATTATAACAAGATCAAGTACATGAATGAGAGTTTATTTAATAGTAGACCCCATCATCAAAGAAAGATAGATTATTCCTATGGATTGCCACTAATTTTTGTCATGTGCCTTTATAGTGATAATATTTATTTATAATGTTGTTATTGGAAACACTCTCTTCACCTTGAGCCTGGATATGATAACCTCTATGTACAATGGAAGATGGTGATTTGATCCTAAAGGAGAGATATTAGAATGATCAAACATTACTTGATTATTAGTTGAAAAATAACCTATTAATGCTTAGAAGTTTGCAGGGTTAATGTTTTGAGGGATACTAGAATCTTAAAATAATTTGTACAAGATATTTTTATATACATGAGACATCTTGAGAAGGTCTCATATAAAAATATTTTCTAGTGTATTCTCATGATGGTTGTTAATTTTATACTTGCATTTAACATTAGAGGATGATGCACTTGGAATAGTGATACTTTTACACCTTGTAGTAATGGTTCACTCTTGTGATGGTAAAGTAATGACATCAACATGGTTTTTCATAAAATTAAAACTTTTTACTATAGAATTAAAAGGATGACTTACCTGATTGAAATTACTAGCTTTAGTATGTTCTTATTTTTGTTTACCTTTCCCTTGCTCATGTTGGGGAATGAATCTTGGTATATCCCTAATTTTTGGTTATTTGATGTTTTGGATGTGTGATTTTTAATCATTATGTCTCCTCTATCAATGAGGTCTTGAACATAGTTTTTGAGGTGCATACACTTATTAGTATAATGTCCTTTGATCCTATGGTATTCACAATATTCATTCTCTTTATCCTAGTTGGGTTTAGGAACATTCTCATTGAAGGGTTTGGTGTTAGGCCAAGTTATCATGTTAGCATGGGCCAAATTTTGGATTTTTTTTCATAAGTGTCACCTAATTAAGTGAATTTATGCTTAGGTCTTCTTTATCTAGGTTATCCACTGGGAATATTCATGTTATTGATAGGCTGGGTGTAAATTTATGTTTTATATAGAGGGTTTTGAATTTTTTTTACATCAATCACACCATCTCCAATAATTTTTTTGTTCTTTGAAAATATTTTTGATTTTTTAGTTGGTTTGGAGGAATAATTATCAAGTTTAAATATTTTGATCACACCTCTATTAATTAATGTTATCTCAACTTAAACTCCCTTTTCAATAATTTCATCAAAGGATATTAGGCAAAGGAGTTACAAGTGATGTACCAATTCTGAATTTAAATTATTTATGAATATGTCTACAATTCAATTTTAGGAAATGACCATGTGAAATAACCTTCTATTGCTCACCATTTTTGTAGGAACGAAGCAAAGGTTTTGCCATTAAATTATTTGGTATTATTTAAATCCAAAGTAGTCAAATATTTTGTAATGTTATAAGAAAATTGGAAAATAAATTTCTTAGATATGTCGTCAAATTTAAATTTAGATCCTTTTGGAAGGCTTGACCCTTGAGACTTCATGGGAATAATCACAACATATATTCATTATTATAATCAACATCTCTACATGTATTATAGAATATGGTTACATGTTCTTTGGGATGTCCTTTACCTTTATATTTATCAAATTTTGAGTGTTTGAAGTATTTTAGAAAAGGTGTTGTCATTACACTTAAAATGTAAATATATGAATAAATTTCCTTTAATTTGAACTAGTTTTTCTAGAGTAAGATCAATATTGTAAGCCTTGAACCTTATATTTTATATTTTTGAAATCCTATATAAGATGTGGATATAATTGGCTCATTTGACTTGGATTATAGAAGTTGGAGGGTTGAATAATGAATTAGTTTGTGTTAGTTTGGTTTTTTATAAATTGATTAGGTTTTTAGTTAAAATTATTTAGAGGTTGGTTTCTAAAATTGACTTTTTTTGAATTAATAAAAGGGTTGGAATTAGTTTTATAACCAAGGTACATTGTAATTGTATTTCATTAAAACCAAGGTTGGTTGGATTTGGATTAGTATTATAACCATAGCTTGTTTGATTTGAATTAGGGTTGAAACCAAGGTTTGGATTATTTTCAAAGTTTATGTTTAGATTTTGTTGACTTTGGTTTGTGTTAAAGTTTGAATTTGTTGGTGAAGGATTATTGTAGAAATTTTTAGAGTTTGGGTTAGTGTCATAACCAAAGTTAGATTGGTTAAATAAGTTATGATTGAATTGTTCTGGATTCATGTTATAATTTAGGCTGGATGGACTAGAGCCTAGGTTTAAATTATATTTATCTTAGTTTTGTTGAAGTGGCTTTTGGTTTTGGTTATATTTATTTTGGTTAAGGATATAGTTAGGATTTGTGTTTGAATTTTAGGTTAAATTTGGAATTAAAGTTGGTATTGTTTGAATTAGTTGGGTTTTAGTTTAAATATGTTCTAGGATTTGGGTTGGAGTTAAAATAAGGGTTTGGATTGGAGTTAATATTAGTTGAAGTTAAATTTGGATTGAAATTGACATGAGTTGGAGTTAAACTTGGATTGGGTATACCTAATCCAAGAGTATTGGGATGAGTAAATTGATTTAATAAACTAGGATTAGAAGGTTGGATTGGTGAGCTAGAATGAGGATTCAAGATTTCATTTTTATTTTGATTGGTAATGATGGGTGAGCCTTGGAGACTCTGATTACGGTCGATTTGTGAGTATAAATGAAGATTCGGTATCAAATTGATTTGACCATGACTTTAAAAACTTGGATGTACATTAAAATTGTGTGTAGTAAAATTTGGATTGGTTAAATAAATGCATATTAAATTTTGGATTGATTTGTTGTGCGATTGGTAAACTTGAATGAAGATTCAAGTTTTAATTGGCTGGGTTGACGATTGGTGATTTTAAAGGTATGTTGAAACTTAAATTAGTTGGACAAATATGTGAAAGAAAACTAGGATTCACATTCACATTAGGATTAGCAAAAGTATTGGTTGGTTGATGAGATTAAAAGTGTATAATCTCTTGGTTACCATGGGTTGCATGGATTTATGTAGAAAATCTATGAATTGTTTGGGATTGTTACTCATGTGGGATAAATTTCCATTTTTATTGATATACTTGTTGATTGGGTTGTGATGATGTTATAAGGGCATTCATGACCTCTAAATAACCTTGATAGGTAAGTTGATTATGAATGGAAGGTGAAGGCTCTTTGCTTGTAATTATGTATTTTAAATTTGATACATTAAATTTAGGTAAGAATTTTAATCCAAAACCCAAAGATTAAAACAAGACTTATTTATTATTTGACATGATATATTGATAAAAGAATGGTGGAGGTTGGATAACATTAGGGATACCCTTATCTTGGTAAGACTCTCATTCTTCTTCTTGTTCAATGATTTCATGTATTTCTACATGATGATATTGGATGATGAATTGAAAAAGGTCATTGTCAAATTTATCAACCCTTGAATTTGGGTTATTAATCATACCCATTTGTTTAGTGATAAGAGAAATTACTATGGATAAATAAAATGACTCAAATAAAATGGAAAGTTTAAACTAAGAACACTAAACAAGGTGATTGAAAAAATCTGATTTTAAACTAATTACTTTGAGTTTTGGGGAATGTTTGATTTTACGATGTTTTGATCACTTTAAAGATCAAAAGAACTTCATTTAAAAATAAGGATATTTTAGAATGTGGAAAACACAAGGAAACAACAAACAAAGTTCTACTTTAAACAATCAAGCAATTGAACAAAAGGTGAGAAACTAGGATAAAGGTCATGGATAACATTTGGGCCTTCCAATGTCACTTAATTTTCCATGCTCTCAGTCATGGGCTAATATTTCAAGGCACTAACCATAGAGAATCCTACCATTCCCATGGCCCATTGATTTTAGTTTCAAGGGTGTGTAGAAGGTAACTTCTTAGTGCTAACTATTAACCAATACTCCAAAGTCAAATGACAAAGATGTTTTCCTAAGTTTAAGGTTTGAAAAAAATTATCTAATGGGAGTCCTCCAATATAAATTTTGATACATTGATGCCAAATTCCATTAAATTAACAGATAAAGTAGATGCACACTATTGGATCTTGTACCAAAGTGCCCAACATAGCTATAAGGGTTTCAATGTTGACAATCAATAATATCATATTTTAAGAAAACTAATGAAACCCTGGGTATTGGTGCAATAAATCCCTTCACATCATGATGTGATTAAAACACATAATCACATAGGAAATTAAAATAGTTGGATTTTAATATACACCACACTAATACATGGGGTTTGGCCTACTACATGGTGGTGAAATAAAAGGTCAATAAAGCCCCTAGAAAAATAAATAAAAATTTAGTTCTTGTTTATGATTTCTATGTATCATCATAAATTTGATGTCAAGGAAAGAGCATACATGAACACAACCTGGGTAACACAAAAGTTATGAAATTGATTTTGATTCCTAATTATTATTAATAATGTGATGCTAAGGGAAGAGAATACACATTTTCACAACATAAACACAATTATAAAAGAAAATAATTAACTCTAATAAACCAAATGTGATCTAATTACTAAAAATGAAAAACTAAAATGAAATGCTAGTAGCAAAAATTTAAAAAAAAAATTAATTTTTGTTTTAGCCTTTTTATGAAATTTCTTTGATAAGTATCTTGAAAATAATTTTTTAGAGTGTCTATTTTGGCTTAAAGTCAAGGAAACATATAATAAACTAATTAAAAACCACAAAAAAGATAAAAATAATCCTTTGTTATGAATTCACAGTTACATAGTGAAGTAAAATGTGAAATTGTCACTAGCTAGACACAAAATAAATAGAACACAAGAAAAATACATAGAGTTAAATTCATAGTTTTAGAATAATTTTGTAGTTTAAGTATAATTTCATAATTGACTTGCATAAATTTACAACAAAAAATACACAAAAGGCATAGGAAATGATTTCATACTTTTAGGATGATTTCATAGTTGATGTTAACAATTTTGCAATTGATTTTAATGATTTCATAGTTAAGAATAATGATTTCATTGATGAACTCAATAAATTAACTATTTTTTACTTGAAATAGAGAGTTACAAAAAACCAAAAACATAGATAGAATTAGAAAATAAGAAGAAAGATACTGGGAAGAAGAAAATTAGTAAAATGACTATAAAAGTAGAATAAATGACAATTTCATAGTTTGGGGTTATAAATTCATAGTTAATGTATTTTAATTTGTAGTTACATAGTAGCCATGAACAAATGAACATAAAATGCCAAAAAATAACTTGCAACTTTAAATATCACTTCCAAGACCAAGATTATCCACATATGTAGAAGAATTACAACAAAAATCAATTGAAAAATTCTTTAAAAATGCAATTATGATGAATATGATATGAAAAATATGAAGGAATAGTCCCACTGGTCATGCTAAACTATATTGAAGAAAATTTAGAAATGCAAATTAAACTAATAAATATTAATATAAACTATCTCAAACTAAGCTAGAGCTACAAATAAAAGAAACAACACAAACTTATAGTTGAAAAAATATTCTTCCATTGAAATATGAATTTAATTCTCTCTTTGAATTGTGGTTTCTTACTCTTCCAATGCAAAGTAGAATGGGTAGTGTTTTGGTGCAAAAATGTTCCTTGATGGATTTTATTACAATACTTCATTAGCGTAAGTCAAGATGATGAAAGTGATGAATTTTATGCTTATTAATGGATTTTTGGAGGAAATATTTAATAATGGAGGGTTATTTATATATTTTAAATAATCCAAATAATTTATGTTGACTAATGATTCCTCATCCATGAGGATGATGACCATTTCAAATGGTTGAGAAAGACATTGAGATGGTTAGATAAGTCACCAAGAATGGGTCAAACTATTTGAAAATGCAAGTGATGACTCAAAGGAAGTTGAGAAAGTTTTGTGAGTGGTTGGGGTGAGTCAACATGTGAGGGAGGATAACGTGAAATATGTTGGATGAGGTGTAAAATCTAAATTTAATAATTAAATTTAGATTTAAAGTCTGCATAATTGATTAAAGTTTATTTAGTCAATTATTTAAGAAGAGGTAAATGTCATGAATTATATTTCAAATATTAAAAATAATAATTAATAGGTTTTAGGTTCATTTTGACACTAAATGTAATTTAGGTGTCTACATAATACAAATGAAATAATTGTCCAAGGACCAAGAACTATCCTACAAGGGTTTTCATTTTTTAAAAGAATTTATGAATGTATTTTCTAAAAACCCATTTGGTCTGACACCCAACCAATAGTTTGATTTTTCTATATACATTATGCATGAAGCTTCACATGCATCCAAAGATCCTTATAGGATGATCATGACATATTTGTAAGAATTAAAGGTTTAACTACAATAAATTTTATAAAATGGAAGTATTATAACAAGTGTATCTCCTTGGGGTTCTTTATCTACCTTTGAAAATAAGAAGTATGAAACTCTTAGGATGAGTATTGATTACCGCATGATTAATATGACAAAAATTAATAACCACTATCCTTCTCATTGGATTGATGAATTGTTTGATAAAATGAAAGGGGAAACAATATTATTTATTATTTACTTGAGATCAATCTACCATTAGCTAAGAATTAAGGAGGAAGAAGTTCATAAAACTACTTTATGAAATCAGTATGGTCATTATGATTTCATTGTTGTCTTTTATCTTGACCAATGCACTAAAAAAATATTTAAGTACACAAATAATGTTTTCAAGGATTATCTTGATAAATTTGTGTTGATTTTATTATATGATATTCTAATCTATTATATGAATTAAATTGAACATGAAAAAAACTTTAGGGAAGTCTTTCAAATACTAAGGCAACATGAGTTATATAGAAAACTCTCCAAGTGTGATTTTCATCAACTTGAATTACATTACTTAGAGAACATCATCTCTAAGGATTGTATTGATGTAGATATATAAAATATCAGTTCTATACAATATTGGCTTCACCTCACTATTATACATGAAGTATATTTTGTTTTATGGGCTTGGTTAGTTTCTACCATGGGTTCATTTAAAATCTTCTAGAATAAGTAATCCTATCACTTCCTTATAGTGCAAGGGTAATAAATTTGTTTGGACTTCTTAATTTGATGAGGATTTTTGAAATATCAAGGAGTTGTTAACTACAACACTTGTCATTCCTAATCCAAATGGTAATTTTGAGATATAGGTAGATGCTTCTTATGAAGGTTTCGATGGATTTTTTACCAAATATTTTGAGGTTGTGTCTTATGAGTCATATGAAATAAATTAGCATGAAGTTAACTATCCCATGCATGACATAAATATTGTTACCATAATACATACAATAAAATAGTGGAATAATTTCCTATTGTAGAAACATTTTAAGGTGAATTATGATCACTAAAACCTAGAACATTTATTTTCTCAAAATGATTTAAATGAACATCAATGCAGATGGATAAAATTTGTGACTAATTTGACATGGATACTTCTTTTTTTATATGTAATAAAAATCATGTTTTTGATGCACTCAATTGATGCATGTACCTTGTTGATTTATCTGTGTTGAAATCTAACTTTATAAATTCTATTTAAAAAGTAGTTTGTTGATGAATACTACCATGAGGTAAGAACAAGTTTGGAGGATGAGACTATTATAGATGTATATTTTGATTTTTATATTTAAAAATATGGATTAGAAGGCATAAAAACATAAAATATATATCCAATTATAGAGACATGTGAAATCAAGTTATACAAAAAGTGTATACAACACCTCACTATGCTCATCTTGGTGAAATAAAAGTGACACATGAATTGAAAAGGTATTATTGATGGCCTGGTATGAAGCACAATGTTCTAGATTATGTTGATAAATGCCTAAATTATCAGTGTGTCAAAGTTAAGAATTTACACCATGGAAAATTATTTTACCTTCATGATATATTTATGGGTAAGTGGGCTATAATATCACTTATTTTTTCTAGGCTACATACATCACACAACAAGCATGACACCATTTTGGTGGCAACTAATAAATTTACTGAAGTTAGTCATTTTATTGCTATAAATTTGACTAATGATGTTTTTGTGTTTGCAAAAATGTTTTTAAAATAATTTATTCAGTTGGATGGAATGCTAAAGTGATCATCTCTTATATATATAAAACTTTAACTTCAAGGTTCGAAAACACTTTGACTACAACATTTGGAAGATGTTTTAAATTTAGTTCTACATATCACCCAAAAGTAGATGGTCAAACTAAAATACTCAACCAAGTGGTATACAATGCTAAGGATTTATGTTAGGGATAAATAAGTTAAGTAGGAATATTATCTTCACTTAGTTGTGATTACATATAATTATTCTTACCATTATGTGATTAAAATGGTTCCTTTTAAAAAACATTATGGATGAAAATGTAGAACCCCACTTAGGTGGGGTAGATTAGAAAAGAGGTTTATTGTTGGTCCTAATATAATTTATAAATATGACAAATAAATGAATCTTATTTACCAAATCTAAAAGTGTCTTCTTATTAGAAAAAGAGTTATGGAGGTCAAAAAAGAACACCTCAAGAATTTAAATTGGGTGATAAGGTCCTCTTGAAATTTAGAATTTATAAAAGTTATGACAAGTTTTGAAAGAAGTATAAATTGGTTACATGCTTTATTAGACCATTATAAATTGTGGATAATATTAACCATGTTGCCTATCAACTAACCCTTCTTCCTTATATATCTAGGATTCATGATGTTTTCCATGTTAATTTATTTTAAAAGTACATATTTGATCCTTATTTTATATTGGAATGGAAAAGCCTTAAGGTTACAAAAGAGGAAAATTTGAAATTAGAATTTGTGTGGATCCTAGACTATCACAATGTTAGACTACAAAGTAGACATATTCAATAGGTGTTGTTCTAATGGGACCAACTCAGTGAAAGGAGTTCTGCATGGGAATATGAGAGTATTTTAAGGCATCAATACTCATAACTATTTGTTTAGTTGTTGGTATGACTCATTTTTAAGTGGGATATGATGTCATACCCCATCTTTTCAAAACCGTCTAAGATTTTTTGTTACTCCTATTTGACATTACAATGACATATTTTATGATTTTATGATTGTTACAGTTGTTAGATCATATATATGAGAATGATCATCTAATTATTTTAGTTTTTTATGTCATTAATATGAATATTATGTTCTTATTTGTAATTTTTTATTTTTTTATGAACATATGATATTATAACTGGTATAGAAATTACTAGTCTTATTTCTATGACTTTAAGAAACTAAGAATGAGCTAGGTTTGATCGATGGATTCTAGAAGACATGGGTGTGTGTATTTATAGCTTGGCGATATTAAAAAAATAGAGTATGAGATAATTTGGTTTCCAAAACCATTACTTTTATGATTATTTGTTATTATCCCTTGAGTTTTTTGTTTCCTTTATTTGACTTTTACTTAGCTCCAAAGTCTTTGTTTACATACAAATGTATGGTTGTCATTTTCATTTATTGTTATATTGCAAATTTGATTTAATACACTCTTTTAGATTTAATACACTCTTTTAAATTTATGTGTTGTGTAACTAGTGTTACATTAATTGATTATGGTTGGGTTACCATTCATCATTTAGAACTAGGTTCTAATAGCTACCCTATAAAATGACAAATTAAATACAACCCCATATAAACATAATTATAGTGTCATTTAATGTGATAGGTTATAATTGTTGAACCACATGGTGGTTATATTAAATTTTACTTCATTATTGTCTATTTTGTATTTATTTATGTAAAGAGATGCCCTTGATTAGAGGACTATGATTGGTGTTTCTTTGTTGTCTTGAATTTGGCATTGGTATTGGTTTGTTTAGTATTAAATAGACCTTAGTCTATTAAATTGCATTGATTTGATTAAAGTGATGGCATTTTTTACTTAGACCGTCATATGCATAACATGGAAATGATAAAATAAATGATGCAAGTTGACTTTAGGGTTTGTTTTAGTTATGATGGCACCTTTTTTATATTTTGGTTTCAAGTGTTTTCATATAAAAACATGGTCATTGTGTTATTATTTATTTGGTGAGATTTAATTGGAATCCTAAACCATCTCTTATATTTTTAAGGAAGCTCAGTTCAACTAGAAGTCTCTAGGGTTCAATGGTTTAGTTAGACTATCAAGGTAGAGATTGAGTGGTGTGTAGCTTATAATTTTGCTAAAATAAAATGGGAAATGTGGGGAAAAATAAGCATATGCCTTCATCTTGTTTTTATCATGACCTGAGTTATTATATTTTTACTATAGTGTTCAATGCATTCTAGTTGTGTTTAAATTGTTCATTTATCCATGGGAGAGGTAGTTTGGAAAGCATAAAAAATAAAAAGATCTCTCATGCGTAAAAATGTGAATGAAAAACATAGAACCTACTCTTCAACTAAGTTTCAGTACTTGGGTTTTTGTTTCTTATTTTTTTAATGAAATGGGAATTGCAAGTAATGTGTATGGTGGAAAATAATGTTGGGGGTTTGTTGGACTTAAAGGTGGAATTTGAGACACTATTTTATAAACATTATTTATAATGTAGTTCATGCAATTTTGAGCTAGTTTCCTTTTGAAATTATTACATTGTGGATTTTTTATAGGTTCTTCTTCTTGTGGTTCAAAACCCATATGACTTGATAATGGATTTAATAGTGTTTTCTGAGCTATGTTTTTCTTCCTTAATTAAATTACTTTGTATGAGTGTGAATGTTTCGATTCTATTATATTTATTTTTTTGGTATGTTAGTGATTTTGTAAACTTGAAAAATTAGTCATAAATACACCACCACCATGTTTTATAGGCTCCACCATCAAACTAATATATGGGGTGGCTAGGGACAACAATGGGGGGCTCATGGGGTTGGATGGATGGGATTTCCTATTCTATGAGTTAGCTTCACTTGATTATTATTTTTTTGCTTAACACATAAAATTCTTGCTATCATTTAGGAAATAAAACCACATTGGGGTCAAGGATGATATTATGATTTACTTGTGTTTTTCACTTTTCTTGGTTTTATGAATTAAAAAATTAAAGTTGAATTATATTGTGTATACACTTATTTGTAAACATATATTATTTAACTTCTAAGGAACTTGAATTCTTATCTTATGACTTTTTTATTCTGAGAACCTTTTGCATGCATTATTATCATGGAATAAATGTTTAGGGTGTAGGTTGTTATGTTAATGGTTTGATTATTCCTTGAATTTTATGGTTTACCCTACAACTCTATTCAAATCAAAAGGCATTATAAAACCTTTATCTTGTCTATTAAATCAATTTGTGTTAACTTCATATATATGTTAGAGTTGTATTTGAATTATTTTAATGAAATATTATATGGACAAAGAGTATTAATGTTGGGAAGTATGAAAATAGTTTCGATACTCATATGGTGATTTGTGATTTGAAAGAAAATAAATGGGTTATATCTATATTTGAATTTTGGTTTTGAAACTTAAATTCTATAAATTATTGAATTAGATTATTGAATTTTGTTTATTGATTTCAAAATAAGTATTTGTCTTTGTTTATGATCATTGATTGGTAAATCATCAATGAGGAAATAACAATGTTTATTCATGATATTTGACTTTCCATTTTAAATTATGCTAAGTTTCATTAATGTCATTAAGTTATAAATCAAGGTTATAGGATTGTGTGTATTATTATCACTAGTCTAATATTATTCAAGCATTATGTATTTTGAGTTTTCAAATTATGATTAATTTTTTAGCTATAATTTGTGGAAATGTTATTAAATAAAGTATGGAATTGAGACTTAAATAATAATGTAATGAGTTACCTAGGTATTGTGAATTCTTTTTATGTTGATTAGTTTTATAGAATCTTGTATTATAATGAATTTGCAGTGTGATTGAGTTACTTTATTTCCATAGTGGTGTGATGAGAAAGATATAAAGCATATTTTTTGAATAGGGTATTAGTAGATATAATTTACTTTTTATAATCTATTTACTACTGATTAACACATTTTATTAAACACCTTCTAGTTGCATATGGTTTAATATCAGAATAATATTTCCAAAAAAAATGTTTAATAAGCTTGGTTTTTGATGTATGATGTATATTTTGTATCATTATATAGGTTTTTCAAACTACCATGTTATGAAGGAAGTTATAGTTCATTTAGTTTCATTAAAAACAAAATGGAATGCTATTGCTAACTTAAATAAAATTTATTAGTGTGGAATGAATAAGCAATCACATTAAAATTCATATATTATAAAACATTGTTATAATGAAAGACTCGTGTAAATTATTGGCATAAAGATACTTTATCATACATCAATAATGGTACCCACATTGACTCAAGGAAAAATGAACATGAAATGAAAATACCATCTAAATTTTTTAAGAGAGTCTTTAATATGCTTTTACTTGCTGGAATTAAATCATGAAAAATATTATATAATTAAATGCATTAATTTGTTAACATATTTATAATCTTAAATTGATATTGTTCTCATATAATAATAACACTTTGAATAAATTTTAGATATATTACTTAATATTAAGTTTACTTTGATAGATTTGATCTTTAATAGAGAGTTAATAAATGACCATTTGTAATTGATGTGAATAAGTTTGAGTTACAATGGAATAAAAAAATATTGTCATCATTTCATTATTGGAGAATGGAATGATAAAAATTATAATAATCTTAATGTCATAACCATAATACTTGAGGATACAATAACCTCTGTTAGATGGCATTGAGAATTAAGTAATAAATTTGCTTTATTATGATATAATCTTGTTTAATAATGAATTTAATTATTTAATGTTTTTAGTAACCATGAAATGCAATTATCAATAAATGGTAACTTTTGTGTTATGACATGTGAATAATTATGAGGAGTTAAGTTGGTGGTATTTAAACATCGAGTGATGGTACATACCTTTTTGTTTATGAAAGAGACAAACACATTATTAGAAGTGTTACACAACCTTTGATAAGAGGTAGGCAATGGTTTCTTTAAATGATTATTTTCATTTATATTGGAAACATTTATCAGTGTAAATGGTGCATGATATATTCTTATAGTGAAATTAAGTCATGATAAATTATACTTGAGGAAATATTTAATTACTTGGCTATTAAATTGTATAAAAAATTCCCTTACTAGTGATAATATGTGGATTCTATGCTTGAGAGGTGGATGTATTTGATTTTAAAAAGGGAATATTAATATTAATAGGTGTATTCTAGATATGACTATTTTAATAGGAATGTTTGAAATTAAAATATTGAAACATGAGACTCACATATTCATGTACCTCTTATACTTTATCCAGTCATAAAAGTGAATTTAACTATGTCTAATTCTCTTTTTTTATTCTCTTAGGAATACAACTATTAATAGTATCTAGATTAGAAGTTATAAGGGTAAAACTACATACTTATACATGCTGAGATCCATATTGAATATGGAATGAAATAATTCCATATAGATCCCTCTCAAGGTGACTTAACCATAGGTAAGTAGTATACATCTACTCTATACCTATTTTATATTTTTATATGTGCAATTAATGAAAAAATATATAATCCATTTTGTCTCATTTAGTATTAGTGTGTGTTTTCAAACTTTATTTTATTTTATCTTTTTGAAAATAATATGGGGCTTTTACATGTTAGCTTATGTAGATGTGCACATAGTAAAAAAAATTATTAAGTAGAGTCATACAATATATGTCCACAAATTATAGGAAGAGATATATTACTAGATCAATCTATTCAATATAGTTTTAGCACAATAATTTTAAAATATAAGACTATGTTAAACAAGTTGATATCTTTGATTAAAAATAATTCCAAATTTAAATTAAATCATATAGAGTGATGTAGTTTAATAAAAAAGAAATGTTGCATAGAACTATATTGAATCAATAAATGTATTTCACTAGGAATAAGTTTAGAATAAATTTATATACATTAAAATATGCTCACCTAGTTAATTTTAATAATTCTCGCTAATTTAACCTAATTCCTATATTTCCTAGCCATATTAACTACTAGTCTAAAACCAATAACCCATTCCTAAATCACAGAAAACCTTTATCCTATCCTAAAATCAATTAATACTCTCATTAAAACCACTAATAAACTACCATCACCTACTAACCTACTCCCTAATCCTATTAGCCAATTTTAAATTCAATAAAATTCCAACTACCCACCCGCCACCCTACACTAGCCTTCCCTAAACCCCTAAAACCTATAGAGATATTTCTAGAATTACAGAATTCTAGAAATATCTCTAATTTAACCCTTTACCTCTAGAATTTACCTATTCTATAGGTTTCCATGGAATTCAAAATTCTATGGAAATTCATCAACCATAGATATTGATGGCCCAAATTTAAATTTGGACTATATATCTTCCCCCCCCCATAAGCTTATAAAACTAAACCACCTCTCCTTTCTCAAGGATAATGAAGAAGTGAATGAAATCCTCTAAGCAAGCCATTTAACACTATCATCAAGCATCCATACTAGCATTCAAGCACTCACAAAGCCATTGTCCATATCCATAGTCTTCTTGGAAGCCATTGTAAGGCATTTTACAAGCAATCCAAAAATCATGTCTTCAATCTCAATCACATAAAGGTCAAATCCTAGAATGGATCTATGATAAGTTAAAGATAATGGTAAGCAAGCTTCATTAATTTTGATTTACTTTCTCTATCCTTTCCTATTGGTGTCATTAGATTTTGGGTGTTTTTTTCACATTTGATATTATTGTAACCATCCCAAATTTGGTGTACATTTTGGTAACCACAGTGGGACAACATCCCTTATTTAGGCTAAAAATCTTGTTAGAATCATTCTAGGAGAATCTAGGATCAACTAGAAGTGGAATCAAACATAGATTTTTTATTTATCATGTGTTCCTATAAAGTCATGGGATTGCACTACAAGTAGTAATATTGTAGTAGCAATATTGTTAACCTGAGTAGAAATATGGTAAGATAGGACATTAGTGGTTAGGGGTTTTAGTAGGGTTCTAGTTTTGATAATATTATGACTTTGACAGTTATGGGATTGACCTACTAATAGCGATATTGACATTTCTAGAAGTGGTATTATAACTCATACTAGAAAATCTTGGATTTTGAGACATATTGGAATGACTATAGGCTTGTCTATATGTGTGTTGGTTTTTATGTAGGATAGGTAATATTTATTTTTAAGCTAGGATATTCAAAAAGATTTAGAAAACCCACCACTCTTTAGATAGTTATATTGTCCTACTATTAGTGATAACATAGATTATAGTAGTGGTTTTGTTTAAATTAGTGGTTGGATATACATTATCCTTTGTTGTGGGTTAGTTTTTGCTTCTATAGTTTGTTTGCCCTCTATTGTTGAAACTATGTGTAGGTTAGAAGGAATAGTTATCTTCAAACTAAGAGCAAGGTATTATAGACATTTGGCAATCTCATGACTCTTGGAATAATAAGATTGACCTATAAGTAGCGAGATTGGAATTCTTAGTTATGATATGGCCTACCCATTATGAACCAATAAAATCCCTCCCTTGCTACATTTGGTTTGATAGTTATAAGGCATTCAAGCTTTTCCATCAGATTATTAAGGTTTTGAAGGTTGTAAGTTTTCAAAATATTCCCTTTTTATGAATAACTTTCCTTGCAAACATTCCCTTTCATATTCTATCTAGCACCTCTTTGATATCTAAAAGTCCACTTACATGGAAAATTTTATCTTGTAAGGTTTTATAAAGAATAAGGGAAGTAGCTAATGATTCATCTTACAAACAGATCTAGTCATATCTTGCAATACCACTACTTCTAAGTCACAAGATTTCCCTATCAATAGTGGGATTATCACCTAGAGTCACAATATTATAGTTAACATATTCAGGGTTAGTTTTAGGTTCTTACAGTAGTTTGGTTAGCATTAATTATATTAAAAATAAGACCCTATAATTATTTTATAATTTTTACAAATTTTTATATATTTTTATCTATTTGGGATGAATTTTGGTAGTTTGGTATAGTCTTGAAATATCACCATTAGAATTTATTTCTTAGTAGTACATTTGCTAGCTAGAATAATAGTATTGTCAAACCATGATGGTCACCATAGTGTTTAGTTGACAATCTCACCATTATAGTCTCATGATATTTAATCTAAGTAGTATAATTATGAATTCTAGTTTTGGGATTACCTTGTGTACTTAAGTGATTGTAGATCTAAAATAACTCATCTTTTCCTTGTAGGATGTTGAGTACTTTTAAGCACCCCTAGTAGATATCTAACCTTTGTGCTTGTATAAAGGGGTGTCACTTTAGTTATTTATCATAAATTTTTGATTTAGATAGATTATTGTCTTCTTTAAAATTACTTTTAAATATTTGATTATTGTGTAAGTGTGTCTTTTTCTTGTATATAATTTATCATATCATGTAAATCTCACATAATTAATTATAAAGGTTAATTAATTGTATCATGCTATTTCTTGTTTGTTTAAGCCCTCCCTTAAGATAGAACATGATATGTATTTCATCACCATGTATGTGGCTTATTATTTAGGGGTTATTGTCATGAATTTCACCACCACTCTCTAACCACACTCCATATTATGGTGAAGTATAATAATGAGAGTTGTCATTATGACCTAAGAAAAATTCCCCATAAAGGGTTATGTGGAGTGAGGGATGATTAAGTCCATATACCTAGGGTAGTCAGATAGCATCCTAAATAGAATTTGGCCCCAATGTACCATCATATATATCAAGGAATCCCATAGATCCTTTTGTATACCTTATAGTAGGGGACTACAACTATAATAGGTGTTTCACTATAGGCATCAAGAATAACACCAAAGTAGCCATCAAGTGAAAACAAAGTTGAGAGGGTTTGGTTGATTCTATAATGGATCATTTACCTAAATCCTTGCTTATGTATCTATTGGATGGTTTGGACATAATGTTACACTCCTATATAGTTTACTAGTGTAGGATTGTATTTATGAGTGTTGTTTATGTGTTCTACCAAGACCTATTATGTTTAATAGTTGAGTCAGCCATACCCTTAATTTTTGTGTGTATACCTTAAAAAACATATAGGATCACTTTTATATTTACATCATCTTTTCTTCTTTCATCTCATCCTCATTTCATCTTGACTATCCATATCTTATCTTCTTAATATTTACCTTAGTTTACACTCCTTTTTATTCTATATCACCTCCCACACTCATCCTAAAAATCATCCATTTTTTCTTGACCAATTTTAGTCAAACCTTTTGACCATCCCACATCACCATAATCATAATATATCAAAGCAACATTTGTATCAATCTAATAACACTTAGTATCCATTACCCTTTTGTCCATCTCACTTAACGATCCTCTTTTATCCATATCATTTTCACCTCTTCATCCTATCCACACACTTTAGGATATATCTCTCATAATACCATCATCTTACACACTCTCCCTTATGCATTATAATTAGTCCTTATCACACTTTCACCCATCCCATAAACATTCTCTCACCTAGCATCCATCCCATAGTATTTCGACATCTATATCTTATCCATATCCTTGTTTAATTATCTACATCTCATCCCTCCTACATCTTTATCCACACTTTTTATCTATTTTATAACCATCCCTTCATATCCTTGCTTATTTTACCACACCTTATCCATATCATAAACTTGGGTCACATATTATCTATACCTTGTCCATTTATTATTCTTGTATGTCCATTTGACCAACTTTTATCTATTTACCTTATATTGGCCATCTCATACTATCCGACATATAGTATCTATCAGTTTTATCTCTATCCCTCCATTGTATTTTCATCTTGTACCTACATTCCCCTCCAATCCATACACATTATATTAAACCAAAAAATTTCCTACACCCATTGTCTTATCCTTCATGTCGTATCTACCTTCCATTTTGATCAACTATCAACATATCCCTCATTTTATATTTATATCATCTCATCTTCTCACTTCCTTTGTCCTCATAACACATCTCTTATTTATCCTTTCCCCCTTACATCAATCCCATTTCATCATAATCTAGTTTCCATATACACTTATTATTAGGTTGTGGAGCTAAAAGCTTCACTGATGCAGACATGGGAGGAAGTTGCTGAGTGTCATAGTCACTGGCATCAGTCAGGCCAACTGACATTGGTCAGGGGTAGACAAGAAGGCAATAGACATCAGTAGGAGTCACCCAATGTTGGTAATCTCTAGGTATATAGGGACTGGCATCGATCGCCTGTGTGGTTTGGAACTGCGAGTGTTACAGACAGTTTGTTAATGAACTAGTTGTTTGCATGTTAAAGGCTAATTTTAGCATTGGAGCTGTGGATATAATTATTGTAATTAGGTGTCTAATTATTGTTTGCATGAGATCTATATAATAGTCTCATGATCTGTATTGTAATTTTTTCTAGTTTGAGTTGAGCAAGGTTAGCTCCTTCAGAGGGAAGAGAGCAAGGTGTGTTCCTCCTAGTTCCATAGGGGTGCCGAGTGTGTATGATCAAGTTGGTCTACAGGTGTTGCAAGATCAAGGAGAAGATCCACTGGGGTACTGGTTTGAAGAATCATAAGGACTTGGTGAGGTAAGGACAAGGGTTCTTCAGAGTGTAGAGAGATCTACATGGTAAGTATGATCAGTTGATTTGCAAGTGTTTGTATGTGTAAGGTCTAAGGTGGATCTATAGGATAGTAAGGTCAAAGGTGATGGGTAACACAATAGGTATCAAGATTAAGGAGATCTACTTGGAGTGTGTGTAGCACTTATGGAGTGCGTGGAGCAATTGTGTATTGGTAGTAGTGATACTGACTGGTTGGAGGTGAACACCAACTCTATGTTTGAGTTGTGTGTTGGGACTGTAAGAGAGAGAGTGAGATCTTGAAGAGATTTACTTTTTATACCCTAAAGGTGTGGGATCCCTAGAGGTGTGTAAGGAAGAAGGTGGCATCTTCTTTTTTGTATTTATTTTTGGAAGAGTATTAATACAATTGGGTATTATCTCTCATATTCTGTGTTATTTCTGAATTCTAGTTATTTGTTACTTCTAGTTAATTCCACATATTAAGTTACTTGGTAATCAATGGTGCTTCTGTGGTCCTAACAGTGGAGTCAAAGTATGTTTGTTGTTCTAGATTCTTGACAAAGTGGTATTAGAGCTAGGGTGTTGGTTCATAGCTTGATACCACTAATAAGTGGTATCAGAGCTAAGGTTGCAGGGAGTAGGTTTGTGTTTGATTACAGGTCACTCTCAAGGGTTTTTGGTTGAGTGGGAGTACAGGAATGGAAGAAGAAAGTAAGCTAAGAATGGAGTAATTAAAAATCATGAATGGTTGATTATGATTTTATGGAAAGAAAGAGCAGGTAAAGAAATATTGTTGGTTGGTAGAAGATAAGCATGAAGGAACTGAAGAAGCAGATGTTGCAGGTATTGTTGCACAAGATGCTCTGGGATGTTCCTTGGATAAAGTAGAATCTTGGTTTATAGATTATGTTGCCTCTTTCCATGTAGCCCCATATAGAGGGGTTGGTGAGCCTTGTCAAATTATTGGCAAAGGGGAAGTGTTGCTGAAATTATAGGTGGCCAACACATGGGTGTTAAAGAAGGTCATGCAGGTCCTAGTCTTGAAGATGCAGCTAATTTCTTTAGGTAAGTTGGGTGTTGAGAGATGCATAAGAACTCTCATAGTGGATGCACTTGAATTAGCAGGTGGTAAGAAAGCAAGTACTCTTTATCTACTTGCTTGTATTACTGATTCTTCTTCTATTGCAAGGACGTGGCTTTGTAGGCTTGGTCACATGAGCAAGAAGGAGATGCATGTTCTTAAGCGAAATTCAAATGTGTTTGACAGACTTAAGAACTAGAAAGCCTTGGTGTTTATGGAGGAGATGATGGATAGAGATCAGTGGATAGGACTGAGTAACTCTAAGAAAGGTAGTTTGGATAGTGTTTTGATCCAAAGAGAGCTCACAGATAAAAAGTCATCACTCACAAGCAAACATAGGTACCGGCATTGATCAAAGGGAATTAGCATCGAATAGACAGGCATCAATGTCAATCATGTGTATACTAGAGAAGTTAGTGGTGTCGAGTAGGTGGAGACTAACATCAGTAGGGTAATTGGTGTTGGTGACCTGGACAATTGCATGGAACTGACGTTAGTCAGATGCAGACTATGTGGTGACTAAGGTCGATCACTGGAACATATTTTAGGTGGACAAGCTGTCAAGGAGTCTCAAACCCCCATGTGGAGGATTGAAAGGGTAAGTAAGCCTCAGATTCGTTATTCCTCTTCTTTATACTTGTTGGTCACTGCAAAGCAGGAAGGATCTAGGAAACAGTGAGAGCATGGCATGATTTCTTTGGAGAAGAACCAAAGGAGAGATTTGGTAGAGTTGCCAGCTGGGATAAAAGCACTGAGAGATGAATGGATACCTTGGTTCAAGAATAGAGAGAATGGACACATGAGATGGAAGGCCAGGTCATATGGTCTTGAAGAAGCTACAGGATAGTGGTACAGGTTTGACAGGTGGATGACAAAGTAGGGCTTTAGTCAATGTCAGTGTAACCATTGTGTTTGTCTTACCAGGTGGATGATGGTTGCAACATTATCTTGTTACTATATGTGGAGGATGAGCTTGTTGTAGGTTTAGACATACAGGGTTTTGTTGAGCTAAAGGTAAGGTTAGTTTAGTGGTTTGCCATGAAGGATTTGGGAGTAGCTAAATTCTTTGGCATGAGAGACATGGGAGATCACAGGTTGATTTTGTCTCTAGTGGGAGCTGATGTGAATTAGGTGTTGGTGGGGTTCAATATGTAGGATGCAGAACTGGAGCACACCAAGGGCTGGACAATTCAGTGTCTGAAATCACATGAGGTCTAGTATAGACTTGAGTTTTCCCCAGTAGTGGGAGTTATCAGAGAGTTAGGAGCCAATTTGGGGAAGTGGGTTCTCAGGTATTTGAGAGGGACCAGTAGAAGGTATACATGCTATGTAGGGTCGAGATTTCACTACATGGGTTTGTAGGTTTGGATGTGGTAGGTTACTTAGATGATAGGAGGTGCACCATAGGTTGTGTGGTGGTTGGTCTTTAGGATTGATCTTGAAGAGGGATACAAGGCAAGAAATATATTAGATAGTGTATAGGTATAGGTACATTGTAGCTATTTATCTCCAAGTGGGAGATTGTTAGGTTGTGGAGCTAAAAGCTTCACTGATGTAGACATGGGAGGAGGTTACTGAGTGTCATAGTCACTAGCATTGGTTAGGCCATTTGACGTTAGTCAGGGGTAAACAGGAAGGCACCTGACATCAGTAGGAGTCAACTGATGTCGATAATCTCCAGGCAGATGTCGCCTATGTGGTTCAGGACTATGAGTGTTATGGACAATTTGTTAATGAACTGATTGTTTGCATGTTAAAGGCTAATTTTAGCCTTAGAGCTGTGGATCTAATTATTGTAATTAGGTTTCTAATTATTGTTTGCATGAGATCTATATAATAGACTCATGGGCTGTATTATAATTTGTTCTAGTTTGAGTTGAGCAAGGTTAGCTCCTTCAGAGGGAAGAGAGTAAGGTGTGTTCCTCTTAGTTCCATAGGGATGCCGAGTGTGTATGATCAGGTTGGTCTGTAGGTGTTGCAAGATTAGGGAGAAGATCCATTGGGGTACTGGTTTGAAGAATCATAAGGACTTGGTGAGGTAAGGACAAGGGTTCTTTAGGGTGTAGAGAGATCTACATGGTAAGTATGATCAGTTGATTTGCAGGTGTTTGTGTGTGCAAGGTCTAAGCTAGATCTGTAAGATAGCAAGGTCAAAGGTGATGGGCAACACAATAGGTAGTAAGATCAGGGAGATCTACTTGGAGTGCATGGAGCACTTGTGGAGTGCATGGAGCACTTGTGTACTGGTAGTAGTGATACTGACTGGTTGGAGGTGAACACCAACTCTATGTTTGAGTTGTGTGTTGGGACCATAAGAGAGAGAGTGAGCTCTTGAAGAGATTTACTGTTTATACCCTAGAGGTTTGGGAGCCCTAGAGGTGTGTAAGGAAGAAGGTGGCATCTTCTTTATTGTATTTCCTTTTGGAAGAGTATTAATACAATTGGGTATTGTCTCTCATATTCTGTGTTATTTCTGAATTCTAGTTACTTTTTACTTCTAGTTAATTCTACATATTAAGTTGCTTGGTAATCAATGGTGCTTCCACGGTCCTAACAGTGGAGTCAAAGCATGTTTGTTATTCTAGATTCCTAAAACTTATTTCCAATCTCATATTATCATTACCTTATCCCATAACCCAAACTATATTATCCATCTATCATCATCTCATCCATCCACCATTTTTATTATAGACTCTTCTCCCACATCTAGATATCCATCCTATCCATATTATTCTCATATCATCTTACCCCATCTTGAAATTAGATCCATCTATTATAGTCTTATCCATATTATCTTCATACCATCCTAATAATATACCATCTTTATCATAATCATGTTGTCCACAGAGTCCGTTCATTTAACCATTTGGTCATTAAATCATCATAATCCTCTTTTAATTATTTTCACTCCCCCTAAATCCATATTTCATAATGATTATAAATTCATCTATTTTCCATATCAACCCATCATTATAAATCCACCTTCCATCATCTTCATTTACATTGTCTATATATATTATCTTACTTTATGTTCAACCACTCAACTCATCCCTTCCACTTTATCCTTGAATTATCATACCTTATTATAAATATATCATCCATAGATTCTATATTTCACATATCCTAATCATGTGTAAACCATTTCATCCTTGTGTCATCATATCTTCTAGTTTATATTTCATACAATCCTAGACATGTGTCAACACACCTCTCATATTTAGTGTTCATTTAAGCACTTATTTTTTGCTAATTGACCATCCCTTTTCCACCTATTCATCCTTTCAACCCATCATATTACCATAATCCATCTCTTTTTGGTTATTTTATCCATGAATTCCATTTTTTATACCTTTTACATAGTCTAGTTCACCTTCATACATCATCCTAGTTCATTCTTTCATGTTCCCCTCCCCTATCATCTAATCATTTCATCCAAATAATCCATCAACCACATTTACTACTTATACCACCTTTTTATATCTCTTTATTCTCCCCTCTAATTTCATTGTCAATCCATAATCCATCCATATAATCCATCCTTAAGTCAACTTGTATATATTCCTAATAATTCTACATCCCTTATACATTCCCATCCTTTTATAAACCATTTATAGTTACCCCTTCATCCATTTCATCTTTGGACATCTTACCTATTTGTCCATCTTGACTAGTAGCATTTGTCTAACCCCCTATGTCACATTTTACATAATGTTATCATCCACTCCTACATCCTCTTTTCAAATACTAGTTTTTGTCTAAAAGCTATACCTTTGGTGGTCACCCATCCCTTTCAAATTTCCCATCATCACCATCATATCTTAACTTTAGATTATCATTATACATATCATTATAAGATATTAATCTTTCACCCATCACTATCTGTTATCTCTATCAGGTATCTTTATCCCATAATACCCATCAAACTTGTCTATTTTCTAGTTAACAAAGTTATTTGATAATGCCATTCTTTCTCATCCTTGATAGATATACTTCTTAAAATACTTTGTCTTATGGTATTTTTTAGTCATCACATCTATAATTATCCTCATCTTTGACCACTACTAATCTAGATTTTAGCCCAAAATAAGTATTTCAAACTCTCCCTTATACCTCATCCCATATCACCCACTTATCGTTCACCATGGTCATCTAAACTCAAGCTCAAAATCATTTGGACAAATTTCTAGTCAAGATGGCAATACTAGGGGACAAATAATGCATCCTAATTAGGAATATGAGCACTATCATAGTGACATGCATACTCCTCAAAAAGAGAATGAGAGAAATAACCTCCTCCATAATGATGATGTTCACAATCTCATCAACCAATATTTATATTAAAACCATGATCAAGTTTTGGGATGAACCATATAAATTAGGGGCATGCTACCACCCAACTTTGGTTACACTCTTTTGAATAATAAGATCCACCTGTCATGACTAGAATCAACATGTAAACATGCCCATCCCAATCCTTGACAAGAAATAGAAGTAGATAGTGGATTTATGGAGGAAGAGGGAAAACAACCACCTCTTATCAAAAATCATACTGAGACTAATAGCAAGTAGGCTACCATTGAAGACCACTTGGATCAACTCAAACAACAAATTAACCTCCTCATTTTTATTTAACAACCACCATCATCATGACACAACAATACTAATACTACCAATAAGGATTAAAATTTTGTTAATAATAACACCAATAACCTTATCCATACCAATAATATTCCCAACAATAATCACCATACCCACATTCCACAAGATAGTCACAACCAAACCACTCATCCTCTTGGGAATCCCACCTTTGCCCAAGAATGGAAGATGATCAAAGAAACCCTCCAAGAAGTGGATCCTCAATCCCAAGTCCTTACGTATAGGTATGAGGATTTTTATTCATCACCATTAGATATTAGTATTCTCTAAAGTCTTTTCCCCTCCCATTTTAAAGTTCCAAATTTTGAAAAATATCAAGGAAAGTGTGATCTAAGGGACCATGTACATGAGTTCTATGTCTTCTAATATGAAGTAACATATGAGGATGCCTATTTATTGAAGTTATTCCTTAAGAGTCTAATAACAACAACATTAGAATAGTTTATGAATCTACCAAAGAGGTCAATCTCATTTTTTGGTGAATTAACCAAGTAGTTCATCAGTCATTTCTCTTTTAACGTAGAAAATTATATATCTATTATTGATCTCTATAACACAAAACAAAGGAATGGGGAAATCCTTGTCTACTTCCTAAAATATTGGCAAGGATTGGCTATACCTAAAAAAGAATTAGCCAAAATTTTTGTAGATAACCTCAACATGGAATTAAAATATCAATTAAAATTACAGTGTGATAAAACCTTTGATGAGATCATAAAAAAGGGAATGTATATTGAGAAGGCCCTTATAGAGAAGGGAATGATTAAATTATTTTCTTGTAATGAGCACACATCAAATGATGAGAACTCTTTTTAAAATAATCTCAAGGTCTTTAATAAGAATAAGAATGTTGTGGGTGATGGGGTGATAGACTCAAAAAAACAAGCCCAAAATGTCCAAAACATCTAGAGAAAAAGGCCTCCACAACATCCTCATGTCTCTTCTATCAAGGTTCCTTGACGTAAGCCAAAGCCTCGTATAGGTAAAATACCTCTTAAATGTCTAGGGATCCCCTTATAAACTATTTTAGACTTAGTTAATTGCTACCAACATGATTACTCTACCAAAGATCTAGCTTGTGGATGATCACCAACCTAAAATAGATTGGTATCATGAAAATGAATACTACACATATCATAGGGTGAAGGGTCATGATACTGAATAATATATGTAATTAAATTACTATGTATAAGACTTGATAAGAAAAGGAGATATATAACTAGAAGGAGATCTAATTACAAGTCAATCAGGAAATAAATAGCTCAGTATCTATAAGGATCCTCTTCAAAAACATGATCAATAAAAATCAAAGGCCCCAATAGGACCAAGGTTAGGCATCATCTTCTAGTTGTACTAATTATCATAATATTCCCTATCATTACATTAATACCATTAAAATTAATAACACCTAAGAGTCTACTCCATCTCCATCCCCCTCTCCATCTCCCATCCTACAAATAAATAGGGCTACAACTGATTATGTTTTCACTACCTGATGCAACAAAATAGTCATTCTTAGAACCTCTTCTCAATGACCTTATACCCCATTTGTTTCACCTAGGGGGAATACCTATAAGAAAACCATGAATGGGTTAGACAAATCCTATGATATTATTCAATAGATAGAAAAGACCTGTACCCAAATTTCCCTAATGATTCTTCTCAAAACATTTACTTTTCATACAGAAATATTAAAACAAGTGCTTAATGATTTAAAAGTACCTAGTGACCTTGATACAAATCAATTCCAAGAACTAGTGGCACATTTATCCCCTTTCTCATATCTCACTTTTAGTGTTTTAGATTTACCATTCGCTAGTGTTGACCATAATTACCCATTGTATATTGAAGTCAGCATTACTCATCACTGTGTCTACTATGTCCTTATAAATGGAGGATTGACACTTAATTTGTGTAACATGGACATCCTAAAGAAACTAATATATGTTGAATAATCACTTGGGCCCACCCTTATAATGATAAAGGCATATGATGACAATGCATGGCCATCCATGGGATCTATCTATTTTCCTATTATTTTCGGACCCATGGTTTATCAAACTTTGATACACATGGTAAATGTGGATCTACCATACAAAATGTTCCTCAAGAGGCCATGGATATATGAAATTTAAGCCACCCCATCTACTCTTCATCAATGTCTAAAATTTCCTCACTTAAGAATGGAAGTCATCATTCCTAGAGTTATCGATCATCACAACTATCAGATGGATCAATCCATATTTCCATCTCAACATCATGGCACTAAACACTCCATCCTTAGTCCTACATCTACAAAATACATCTCTCCTAACCAACTAGAATCTACATCTACTCCAACACTTGATCTTGTCAAGCTAAAAATCACATCTACTAGCTGTGAAGAATATGAATATAAAGTTTTTTACATCAACCATCTTCCTTTATCTCCCCATAGCTATGGGTTCCCTAACATAAAGAACAATCTCATCAAATATCAATTTGGTCCTACAACCTTTTAAATTGTAAGGTTTTTATTAGAAAAATACATTGAAGATGGAAATGATTCTTGGCTCCCACATAAAGATGAAGTCTTCATCTCGCCCAATTAGAACTATCCCAAAGTCCATTGTATGATGGAGAACATGAACTATAAAGGAAAAGGACTAGGAAAATAAGAATAGGGTCATCTAGAGCCTATTATTATTTAATAAAACTCATCAAACTTTGGTCTAAGGTATAAACTATATGAGGATGACCCAATCTATATCATTATGGACTCTATCTTGATCCATGAGTAACCTCTCCCTAATGAAGACATTGAGATAGGCTCTATTTGTAAACACTGCAAAGAGATGTCTACCACAAACCTTTTCCTTGACATCAACATATCCACCATCAATATATCCCTTGATTACCCTTCCCTCATTGACATGGATTCCCAACAAGAGCCTACTTTTAATGCATTTTAAAATGATGAGGCCATCCTTGAATACATTGGGGCAAGAGCTTTTATGCCATTCAGAAACCATAAGAAAGGATTTTACATCAATTTGTGTGAATAAACATACTTCAAGGAATAAGAACAATCTCATGTCCAAGGTGAAGAGGAACATTTAGAAGAATAAGAACCATCTAAAGAACCATATGAAATTCCATCCAGCCCCATTATATTAGGAGATTACTTGGATATTGATACTGAGTTACCAAATGGTTTTACCTATGATGTATCTCAAATAAATTTACCTCCTTATCTATAATACCACTCACCTTCACTCATTAAGGATGTGTTAGAAGTAAATTTTTTGAAATTTATCAAAATCATAAGATAGTAAAATTAGGGACATCTCTCACCACATTAGAGCATGAAATACTTGTTGAGTTGCTAAAAGATTTTTTTGATATCTTTACATGGATCTACACGAACATGCTAGGATTTAATCCTTCACTGGTAGTACATCACCTTGTCACACACCCAAACACTAAACCAATCAATCAAAAACTATTTAAGATGCATCCAAAGGTGGAACTACTAGTTAAATAAGAATTACAAAAATTCTTGGAAGCTAGGTTTATCTACCTTATTAACTATTCTAATTGGATATCAAATATTATTCCCATTACAAAACCTCATGGCAGAATCTAGATTTGCACTGACTTCTAAGACATCAATAAGGCATGTCCAAAATATGAATTCCCACTTCCTAATATCAACATGATTATAGATTCCACATCTAGCAATGAGATGTTATCCCTCATGAATGGTTTTTTGAGATATAATCAAATCAATATTACCCCTGAGGATCAGCATAGAAAAACATTTATTACCCTATGGGGCACATGCTACTATCAATTCATGCCTTTTGGCCTAAAAAATGCAATAGAAACATATAAATGGGTAATGACCATTATTTTTCATGATATGATACATTACATAGTAGAGGATTATGTCAATGACATTTTAATGAAGTCCTACTTAGAATCTAAGAACCATACAATCCTTAGAATAATTTTTTAGAGATTGTGAGAATACAAGGTGAGGTTGAACCCTAAAAAGTATGTATTTGGTGTAACATCAAGACCATTATTAGGATTCATTTTTTTAGGAAGGGGTACTAAAGTAGATCTGGCTAAATTCAAAGTAATAACTAAAATGCTACCCCCTCATAATCTCAAGCAACTCTATTGTCTTCAGGGCAAACTTTAGGCCATCAAGAAATTTATTTCTCAACTCATTGATAGATGAATTCCCTTTAATCACTTTCTAAAGAAAGGATTTACCTTTCATTGGAATCAAGAATTCTAAGAAACTTTTTAATGTCTAAAACAATACTTGGTAAATCCACCTATCCTATCTCCATCAGCTTAGGAAAGCCTTTAATCCTATATATTTTGGCTACATAATGTGATATTAGCACTCTCTTAGCCCAAC